>ML777265.1:11810-61772 GCA_009831015.1 Picea engelmannii | reverse complement strand
ATCCTGAACTAACTCATGCCTTCCCAAGGTGAGTTTCATACCTGGTATGTATCTGTTACAGGGCATAGTACTACCACCTGCTACCTCCACTTTGAATCCTTCAAACTCTACTGTAGGTATGTGCCTCCTCTTCAGTAATGCTGTATCAATGAAATTCTGGGAAGCTCCTCCATCAATCAAAACCGACACTCTCTGTCCTTGTAAGACCCCTCTCATCCTAAAGGTGTTGAACTTGGGTACCCCACTGATAGATGACAACATAGCCTTCTCTCCAGCCGCACAGTATAGTTCTGGAACCTCCTCTTTTGCTGCCTCTAACGTTTCAACCTCCATGTTTTGTATCTGACCATACTCATCCTCTTCTTTGTCGTCTGAAGTGACCTCAATGTAATGTACCTATCCTCATCCCATGCACTTGTGTGAGGGATTCCATGGCTCCTTGCATGTGAAGCAGAGTTGCTTCCTTCTAAGTTCCCTCTTGGTGTTGTCATCTATTCTGCCACGACCCTTGTCATAACCCTTAGGGTCACGTCCTCCCTAGTTTGTTGGAGGTCTTTGATCTCTTCCGCCACTGTTAAGAGTTGGTCTATGTATGAATTTTGGTTTAGCAGCTGGACCCAGATCCCTTGTCTTCCAAATGGCTTCCTGTAGGCTGGTAGCCTTGAAGGCCTTAACCCAACCCTTCAAGGGTCCCATCAATCCTTTTGTAAAGAGCATCATGAGCCTGGTTGGGGACATATCTTGTACCATCACTGCCAACCTCTGGAACTCATCAATGTATGCCTCGGTCGTACTTGTTTGCTTGAGTTGGGTGAGCTCCCGGAAATGTAACTCAGGATCTCCTAGATCAAATCTATCAATGAGCCTCTGAGTAAATTCTGTATAGGATACAATCTAGTTGTGGCCAAGTGTGGTGAGCCCATGGTACCACCAGTCCTAGGCCTTGCCATCCAAGTACATAGTGGAAAACTTGATGGCCTCCATCTCGCTCATGGGATTAAGTTGCAGGTAAGTATCCAACTTTTGCACCCATGCTTGCGCTGTCATCTTAGCCGTACCATCAAAGTATGGAATCTCTATCTTCCCTGCCCTTCAATCAAACTCAAAGCTGCCCCTATGGTTCGTCCTAGGATGTTTTTTGAACCTAAGTTGACAATATTGGTCTAGGGACATCTGTCTTTGAACTTTCATATCCAAGCTATAGTATTCCCTGGTACTCCTAGCTAATTGTGCCACAAAATCTTCAACTTGTTCATGTTGCTCTTGCTCATCTGTAAATGTGGGCATGTATGGTCTAGGGTTAGCTCTACCACCTAAGTGTTGGCCTAGTGGTTCATCTTTGAACACTAGCACATATGGCCTATGATTGGTCTTGCTACCCATCTGGCCATGGAACATGCCACCTCCAAGACTTCCTTCGGATCCTGGTGCTTTCTCCGGGTTATATCTACCTTCCTCATGGGTTCCACTGGACCTTCTAGCCTCCTTATTCCCATACATATCAAGATATTTGCCTTGATGGGTTACTTGCATCAGAAGGTCATTTATCCTAGTTTGGTTCTCGTTCATTTTCTGTAGATTCTCATCAACTTTCTTCAAGGTTTCAGAGATTTCGGCCTGTCCCCTTCTATTGATTTCCTGATACTCATCCAACTGTCGAACCAATGTTCTTTCTATGCGGTTCATGTTTTGTTGGAACTTACCAAATTCAGTTACTAAGAGAGCCAAGCCCTAAGGCTCATGGTTGTCTCCTGACCCTTCTATTTCTACCTCTATTTCACTATTGTTTATCTTCCTTCGACTCATACCAATTCCCTTGTACTTCTGCATGCATCGATCTCTCCACAGGTTTAGAGGATCGAGGCTATAATACCACTGTAATGATCCCAAGCCAAATTATTTCTTGGAATCACTAACTACTACTAATTTATTGAGTTTTTAAGTGCATATAAGATTCATCAACACATGGAGATCACAATATATTCAATATGTAGAAGCACAAGCAAAGATTTGACCTTTTTATTATGAGCAATGTAAGATCAATACAATAGATGGCCGATCTGGCATAAACCTCAGATGGTCATACAAGCAATAGATATGAGTTGCTACAAAATGCTCCCGATAATACAAAATGAGCCTCCAAAGGCTGGATATACAATGAAGACTAAATCAACAAGATCTGAGCTGTACTAATGCTCAACCTCCAAGCTGGAAAGTGCCACGTCCTACTAGAATGTTGAAGCCCTGAATAATTCTGCCCTACTACCAAAAGTGTCCAATCATCCCAAGAAATATGCCAAATGATAGATTGGGCAACTGCAAGGAAAACCCAGATGTCCAAATTCCCAAATCCACTCTCAAACTTCGTAGATCTGAATTCTCCATTGAATGGTGTGCCCCACTAGATGACTGAAACCCTAGCTAGTTTGACCCTAATGAAGGAGGTCTCAAAATGATCTAAAACTCTCCAAGAATATAGATCGGGTGATGGTAAGAACAACCCAGGTGCCCGAATCTCCAAGAGCCCTCTCAATCTCTGTAGATCTGAAATCTCTACTGAATGGTGCACCCCACTAGATGACTGAAACCCTAGCAGGTTTGGCCCTGATGAAGGAGGCCTCCAAATTCTATGAAACTCTCCAAGAATATAGATCGGGCTATGAGAATCCTATGGGAGAAGTTTCGGGCTTAGATCTCAAGAATATCTCCCTAGATCTGAGTTTTACTGAATCATAGGATGTCCCCTATGGCTCCAAGATGTCCCAATCTGCAGACAAATGTAGAATGATGATAACCCTCCAGAAAATCCCTCAAACTGATGGTCCTGCCCCTTCTGAAGTGCTAGATGGATATGGGATGAGACTGTAATGGTGTGGAGGAGTCTTTCATCCCCGAGACCAAGCTGTGGAACAAGGTGAGTGGATATTTCACCAATGAGTTGCTCACAAGGGTTTGTACAACAAAACCCCCAAACTGAATGCTCAAGAGCAATAGCTAATGCTAATCCAAAACCAGAATGAGTAATAGGTGCACCACAGCCTCTTACTTATACTTTTCCTTCTAATTCTTTGTTGATTTAGGTTAAATCCTAGGGTTAATCTTCTATTCTTCTGTTGAGTTATCTATTACTCCTTTATCCTTTTCCTTTCTTAAGTCAACTTAAAAATATAACTTTTAACTTCTTGAATTTCCCCCCTTCAGTGTGAGACTATGACCTAGTGGGGGTGCCCAGGCCACTGAGTCTCCTCATCACCTCTCTAAGAGGTGGGGGACATTACATACCTTTGTGGATCGAGGGGCTCAAGGGGAAGAAGAGTACCCCTAGCGTTGGATAGGAGGTACTGGTGAGGTCTCATCGGTCAACAAGACGAATTTGGATGGAGCGAGAGTGCAGGACATTCACTTTTGTTTCCTCACATTTGGATACGGTATGAATGTGCTTAATTTGTATTAAATAATAACACAAATTCTTGCTCATGCATTTATTTATTATCGAAATCTTGCTTGCATAGATGTTGTTAAAAAAAAGGCTCGTTTAATTATGGATATGAAATTCTATCTGGGTGATAGTGTGATATGTGAAATTGCAAAAGGGTCACTAAATTTATGTTTCTGAGCTTCGTTTTATTACTGCGTTTTATTGTAGTTTTTTATTCTGGTTGGGAATTCTCTGAGTTTTCATTTTGATTCTCAGAGTTGTATAGATTCTCTACGCATCAATTCTCTACGTTTTGATTGTCAGAGTTGTATTGATTCTCTGCACATTGATTCCTTGCTTTTTATTTTTATTATTGTTCTCCACGGAGAAGATTTGGATGCAATTCTGTGTTGGAAAATCATTGGCATTCTTTGGAACAAAAGGAGTTGACTGACAAATCCTTGCAATGATTCACATTTTTTGTTTGTCAAATTGTTGGTGTTCTTTACATATTTTGTGTTGGAAAATCATTGATGTTCTTCATTTATTCCTTATATAAATTTCTATAAATTCATACTTAAATCATTTACCAGTTGCAATAGTATGATGGAAATTTTGTTACTATAATTTCACAATTAAATATGGGCAGCGAGCCCTTTCCCACCTAGAAGCTAATGGCATTTTTCTAAACTAGTTACAGTCCATTTCCCTAGAAGGCCCATCACTGTCTCACTGTTCTTATGGCAGTGTATTTTTATTCCAAGTTAACCATATGTTTATTCCTCTAGTTAATTCCTATAGAAATTAAGTTGATTTCTATAGAACGCGCCAATCCCTTAACTCTCAATGTATTCTTAAGTTGATTTATTATAGGCGTAGTGTACTTTAAATATTATTTGATGGGTTAGAACAATGCCATAAATGACCGAGTAAATTTACGGTGTGAACAACACAGGGTTCGGAGTTGGTGTTGTCCAACTATGCGTTGACTAATCCCAACAATTTTTGTTTTGTTTAATTTAGTGGTTAAATTTTAATTACAATGTCCATATTCTATAGTGTCCCTATTGCAGTTAATGTTATTTACAATGCAAACTAGAAAACAAGATTACATAATTCCTATATTCATCAAGGTGATTATGAGCCAGTTGATAAAAATGACACATTTTACATCTTTCTGGCAGACAACAAGTTGATTCTGACAGAGCGATATTGTTGTTGTAGAATCATTATCGATATTCAAATTCTAATTATCAATATCGATGTTCAATTTATTAAGTAGTGAAATTTTGATCTAAATTTCTTTGGTGTTATATATCTAAGATTTTGTATTACCCGAAAAATTTTATCCCTAAATTTTCAACTCAATTTTTTCAAAAATGTTCACTGACTATTTTGTCATTCTAACCTACCCTATCTTAGAGCAGCGTAAATCTCAACTCAGGTCTACGTAGATAGTAACATCCTCATAATGAGTTTAACCTTTAGTCTATTATGGTATTGCACATTGTCTTACACTATATTAATAACCTAGTATATTGAGCACATAAAGGAAGAGATATGAATAGAATTAGATCAAGCTAGATAAACACATGGTGATTCAATTTGATATTATTATTTTGCAGGGTGATTATCTTACTGTTGGGTTACCTTTTTTAGGTATATTTTTATTAAACAAGACTGAAGTCAACCTTAGTGGGTTTCGACAAAGGATTGTTGTTCTATCAATTTTGTCGCATCATTGTTATTTAATTAAGGTCACATAACTTAAATTATGATCAAACCTAGAGGATGTATTTAATAGTTCACAAAATGAAACACGCAATGTTTGGAATATGTCTGATGTGGTTAATCACTTCTTGTTTGTAACAAAGAGGTGTCATAGGTGTTAAGCTGAATTTCAATGGCTTGATGTTGTATTATGTATAGCATTGAAATTAACGAGGATACTATTGTTGATACGTATAGATACAATCCAAAACAATACTTAGCGTCTCAGGTTTCACAAGTTTAAGTATGCAGTAAAATTGAATGCAAGATATGTATATATCATTTAAATTATCTTTAATTACATAATCCTTGTTATTAATTGGGGATCCTTCGTTAGTTAACTTAGGGTTAGTACATGATTAAGTCAAACTATATTCTCAATGTGTCGATTTTTTACTAAGTGTTAGATATGTCTCCTTCTATGTGTACTTGAAGATTGACCTTTTCCAAGATTATTTTGTGTTACCTTATGGTTAGGATTTGTTATCTAAGAGTATAATTGATGAAATTTTATTATGACCCATTAACCAATCTACTATTGTTTTAGCTTTAATCATGAGTTACAATGTTGGGTGTGTAATGATTAAATTCAAGAATAAAAAGAAAAAAAAAATCCACTTAATTGACGTAGTGGGTTAGGACTTTACATATGGTATCAGAGCTGGTTTGAGCCATGACTTGGGATCACTACGGATTCTGTTGATTTGATATTTGATTATAATGTTGATAATTAAGTTGACTTGTATTCATTCAGGTAATCATGGTTAGAGGATTATGTGGAGGCAGATGATGGGGTTCTAGGGGAGGAGGCATGATGCCCCCAATAGAATCCACGCCTGAGGGGTCTAACCCCCAGGGAAACAAGCAGGTTGTCAGGAAGGAACAAATAGTTATCGGTGATGTGGTTGGGTTGATGAGTTCCTTTCAGAACATGTGTGAGGTTGGGATCAACCGTTTGGATAGATATGAGGCCAGGGCGTTGGCACCCCCTGAGGGTCCACCACGTGATCCGATTGGTACTGGTAGCATTCAACACGAAATCAAGAAGGTCAAATTTATCGAGTTCTTTGGTGCCCCAGATGGTGCATTCACTGAGGCATATTTGGATAATATGGCGATGTGAGTTTTGCTTCACTACTATACCTCCAACATGAAGGTCCGCATGGAGGTATTTCAATTGAAAGGGAGATCTCTTATTTGGTGGAATACGCTCTTGCCATAATTGAACATGGTCGTGAAAGACTTGTCATGGGAATTGTTCGAGGAATGGTTCCGAGAGAGGTATCTGTCTGAGGAATTCATTGAGCATCAGATCAATAAGTTTAATGCCTTGAGACAGGGATGTCGTACGGTGCCTAACTACAACACCCATTTTATGGAGCCTCTTCGGTATGCTCTGCACCTGAATACCAAGAAACTTAAGGTCAACATGTTCATTTTTGGCCTTAATGTCAACATTTGTGCAAAGGTTAGGATTTTAATGCCTCAAAACTTACATGATGTTTTACAGAAGGTCCTCATAGCAGAGGAGGATCTTATCAATGGGGGTTAGAGCAGGCCTCCAGCAAGACCAGTGGGGTAGGTGTAATCTGGTTTACTGCAGCATCAGACACCAACTAGACATTCACTAGGATATCATGTTTTCCAGAGAGGATCCACTTTCACTACACCTTGATGACTAGCGCCTCAACAACAAAATCCTTACCGAGGACGACCACGCTAGCAGCAACAAAAACAGTTTAGGTATATTCAACAAAACATACCAGGGTTCCAAGATGGTGGTCCATCAACTTCTACTTTGAGTATTAGGAGTACTGGAAGAAAGAAAGGGTGTTGGACATGTGGGGAGCCACATTACTAATGTGACTTCCCAGTGGAGAGGAATAGAGCATCTGGATCATCCAAACCCACTAACGTGCGAGATTTAGGCAAGGCCCATCGAATCCATGCAGTGGTGAATAACCACTAGGAAGAGTTCCAGTCGATTGTGCTCGATAGGTCAAGTACCGTCGCTGACCAGACCCTTAAAATTTTGATATATCCAGGTGCTACCGAGAGTTTTATTTCTGGTGCAACACTAAAAATAATTATGGTAAAGGCAGTCGAACAAGACGAGTTTAGCTTTGTAGAAATGGATTTTAGAACCAGACAAAAGGTTGGAGGGAAGGTTACGGGTTGTAGCCTAAACCTGGGAGAGTTTTTCACAAGGGACAACTTGTACATCACGATCTTAGGATCTTATGACTTCGTTATCAGTATGGAAAGTTTGGAATCGCATGAGGCGATAATCAACTGTAAGATGAAACAATTGAGCTTGGTTGATGATAAGGGATAGAGACATGTGATTCTAGGTTGGAACCAGGGAGTTTCCCTAAGGTTCATCTCTTCCTTGAAGCTACGAAATATCATGAGCAAGGGATGTAAGCTTTATGTGATCCTTGCATTAAATGAGAAGGAAGTAGCGGAAGGTATAGAACACCTTCTGGGGGTGAGAGAGTTCAAAAATGTCTTCCCTGAGGAGTTACCTGGGATGTCGTTGGAAAGGGAATTGGAATTTACCATGGACCTAAAACTAGGTATTGAACCGATAAAAAAAACACCTTATCGAATGTCTACCCTGGAGGTAAAGGATTTTAAAATGCAACTGAAGGAGTTGTTTTACCTAGCACTTATACGTCCAAGTGTGTCATTATGGGGTGCACATTTTATTTTCATACGAAATAAGGATGGGTCATGGAGACTCTGCATTGACTACCATCAATTGAGAAAGGAAATGATTAAGAATCAATACCTGTTGCCAAGTATTGATGATATGTTTGATCAAATCAAAGGTGCGAAGGTGTTTTCAATGATCGACTTGAGATCAGGGTATCACCAGTTATGGATCAAGCAGGATGACATCCCTAAGAATTCCTTTAATATGAGGTTTGGAAATTATGAGTTTATTGTTTTACCTTTTGGACTGACAAACGCCCCTGGGGTATTTATGAGTTTGATGAACAGGGTGCTCCGTGAATACTTGGACAAGTTTGTCCAAGTACTCATTGAAGATATTTTTATTTACTCTCGGATGATGGAGGAGAATGGCAAACACTTGTGCTTGGTACTGCAGTGTCTATGAGAGAACAAATTGTATGGGAAATTGTCTAAATGATCGTTTTATCAATTAGAGATTCACTACTTAGGGCATGTCATCTTTAACGAAGGTATCACTATGGATCCAACAAAGGTCAAGGATATTATGGAATTCCATACATAGAAGAATGTTCCTGAAGTGCGTAGCTTCATGGGTTTAGTGGCATACTATCGACGGTTTTTCGAGGGTTTTTCAAAGATAAAAAATCCAATCACAGAATTGTAGAAGAAGAGAAAGAAGTTTGTTTGGACCAAGAAATGTGTAGAGGAATTTCAGAGGCTCAAGGATTCATTGACAAAAAATCTGATACTTAAGGTACCTAACATGGACGCGAACTTCTTGGTATGCACTGACGCATCAAAGGAAGGCTTAGGGAGAATCTTGATGCAAGACAGTCAAGCGATCACTTACATATCGAGAATGTTGTGAAGGCATGAGGAGAACTATGCAACGCACGATTTGGAATTGTTAGCCATTATTTATGCCTTGAGAGTTTGGATACACTACCTTATTGGATGGAAATTCGAACTAAAAATGGAACATTGTGGACTACAACACATCTTTACGCAAAGAGAATTGAATGCTCAACAATGAAGTCGATCAAAATTGCTTGGCGAGTACGATTTTGAGATTATGTACATAAAAGGAACAATAAACAGAGTGGCAGATGCGTTGAGTCGGAGACCACACATCTTTTCGGTGATGCCTCTTTAGACGAATATACGTGAAAAGATTCTAACTTTACAACACGATGATGACTGGTACTAAGAGGTCAAGGATTTTATCAGACAAAACACAATGATGGTACCAAAATTTGAAGGATTTACTATGGACAACGACGGATTATTGAGATTCAAAATTTGAATTTGCGTATCTCCCAATGACGAGTTGATGAGTTTGATCCTAAATGAGGCTCAAAAAGTAGTGTACATGGCTCACCTAGGAGTCACAAAGATGAGGGCGGACCTTAAACCCTGATTCTTCTGGAAAGGAATGAAGGCAGACATAGTCAACTACGTGGCAAGATGTCTAGATTGTCAGCAGGTGAAGGATGAAAATAGACATTCATTAGGATTAATACAGATGCACGCTATTCCAGAATCAAAATGGGAGGTCATTTTGATGGATTTCATTGTTGGATTGCCACCGATGACAAGGATACATGACTCAATTTTTGTGGTAGTCGACACTCAGACGAAGAGTTCTCATTTTATTCCTGTGCATATGATGCATCAAGCACCTGACATAGCTATAGTTTTCATCAGTGAGATTGTGAGGCTACATGGCGTGCCTAAGAGGATTATATTCGATAGAGGATCAGTGTTTACGAGATTATTTTGGACTAGTTTCCAAGAGTCCTTGGGAACCCAACTTAACTTTAGTACCGCGTATCACCCGGAGATAGACAGGAAGACTGAAAGAACAAAGAAAATCTTGGAGGACATGTTGCATATCTATGTTATGGACCAAAAAAAGAATTGGGAAGAGATATTGCCACTGGTAGAGTTTGCATACAACAACAGTTATCAAAGAACCATTAAGATGGTGCCTTTCGAGTTTCTTTATGGGCGACCATGTCAAATGCCTTTGATTTGGGATCGTCTTGAGGATAGGGTCCTGGTGGGACTAGAAGCGATCTAAGAAATGGAATATCAAATGAAAACAATAATGCAAAGGATCAAGGAAGTGCAGGATCGATACAAGAGTTATGTCGATGTGCAACATGTCGATCATAGCTAGGAAGTAGGCGATCGAGTCTTCTTCCAGGTGAAGCTGCATAAGAGTTCGATCAAGTTTGGAAAGGGTGCTAAACTCTCTCCTAGGTTCATGGGACCCTTCCATATTGTGGAAAATAAGGGCCTCGTGGCCTATCGGCTAGCCTTGCCTATTTCTTTGAGGCGTATGGACGATGTTTTTCACGTATTTGTTTTGAGACATTATGTTATTGATCCTACACATGTTATTGAAATGACTTCCTTGCAGGTATCGAAAGAGGGTGCGCTCACCGCAGAGCCAATTTGCATCCTATACCATCACATTCTCCAGATATGACGTCTAATAGTAGATTAGTTCAAGGTCCAGTGGGACAACTATAGTCCACCCTCGACGACCTAGGAGGATGCATATGATATGCATCAACAATTTCCATTTTTGTTTGATAGCTAGACATATGATACTATGATACACTTTATTTCGGCACTTACATACAGTGAAACTTCGGGACGATGTTTAAAAATAGAGGGGGTGTATGTAACATATCTCTCTTGTGTGCACTGATTAGACTTATTCTTTGAGGACACTTGTGTGCAAGTGATCTGGGTCATTATACTATTTGTTGTTTTGATTATGATTATGAGATATTGTGGATTTGATGATATGTTACTTTTGTCGTATTTACATCGACAGGTACTATTGATGGGGTTCTCTTGAGTGTGTAGGACTCTGGACATTGAGGATGTTGAAGCATCAATGAAACCCCTTGTACTCCGGATCGAATCAGAGAGTGGATTGTTAGGGTTTGAATGTTTTTGATCTGACATATGTAGATATTATTAGGTAGTATTATGTTGATTGTTATTGATGACATGATTCATTGATAGATGCAGGCTAATGATAACTTGCTGACTAGACTCAGATTTGGAGTGAAGGGGTCACACATGACAACCAAATACATTGAGGGAGAGGTGTGGTAGAATCCATTCCATAGCCTACTAGCACTCCCGTCATGACTCGAATTGTAGGCTAACAATTACCTAGTTTGAGAAGACCCATGATGTTGTGATGGCATACTGTGACATTCTCTCATGATGATTCTAAGGGGAGCGCAATAAGGCAGGGTCATGATTCCTTAGAGGACCTTAGTCTCCCACAAGATCACCTGACGGAGTATTGACTCTAGGGGTTTGAAATCTAACAAATTCATTCAAGAGGTGAGTGGCACCCTTGGAGCATGTAGTACGTGTTGAAGGGAACGTCGCGCAAAGAAAATAGAAAGAGGTGAGTGGCACCCTTGGAGAATCTAGTGCGTATTGAAGGGCACTTCGTGCAAAGAAAATGAAAGGAGGTGAGTGGCACCCTTTGAGCATGTAGAGCATCCTGAAGGGCATGTCGCGATTTTAACTGGTAAGTAAATAAACGTAGTGCCAAGAAAACTATGCCTCCTTAGGACCTAGTCAACCTTAAAATGAATGATGTGATAAGTAAAGTTTAATGACTATTTTTCCCTTAAAAACTGTCACCAAGCCTAGTGAATTGAAAACCTAGGTCTGAGTAGAACCTTAGAACAAAGAAAAACTAATTAGACATATAACCATATTAAAGTCAAAATTTTGATTCCCTAAGGTTCTTTTTATAAAATTTTAATTCACTAAGGTCCTTTTTATAAAATTTTAATTCACTAAGGTTCTTTTTATAAAATTTTGATTCACTAAGGTTCTTTTTATAAAATTTCAATTCACTAAAGGTTATTTTATAACTAATAAGAGAAATTCAAACTTGAATTATTAAAGTAAAAATTATAATGGAGGATTAAATTCATAAAAAGAGTAAATGGTTGTTTGTCTAAACTTGCTAATTCTGAACTTAGTTAAAAAAAAAAGGGGAAACTAAAATAAAAAGGGAATCTTAAAGAAAAAGGGAAACTAAAAGAAAGAGGGAAACTTAAAGAAAAAGGGAAACTTAAAAGAAAAATGGGAGTGCCTAACTTAGTAAGGAATATATCCTTGGAACTTTCTATTTATGAACTCAACTAGGATTTATATAATGCTTAAGTCATTTAAGAATTGTAAGGGAATAATGGGACACCGATGAGCATTTTTAGGAACTCTTTTAGGTGGGTGAGGGAAATAGACAAATTTAATTAATTAATAAAATTGATTTTCTAGTGCAACTAGGGGATTGGGCGACATGTGTACGGGGAAGGTTTTTTGAAATTAATCAAATAAAAAAGGGAATCTAATGAGGGTTTTGGGAAACTAATGACTAAGAAAAGTCTAGAAAAAGGATGGCAGAGGAGGAGTGTGGATCACATCTGGATTTCGTATTGTTACATTGTTGAAATTTTAACTTGAATGAACTTTCTCTTGTGAGAGTTTGGATACCCATCTCGAGTAACGAGTGGTATCTTAACCTTGCGAGGAGAGATGGGTGCTAGAATTCTCTAGTATTGTGTGTGTGCCCCCTTTGCAGATCGGGGGTCTTAGGGGGGAAAAGAGTACCCCTAGTATTGGGTGGGAGATACCAGTGAGGTCTCATCGGTCGGAAAGATAGAGTTGGATGGAGCACGAGCACATGACATTCACTTTCAGTTCTTCGCATTTGGCTACGGTACACATGTGCTTAATTTGTATTAAATAATAGCACGATTTCTTGTTCATGCATTTCCTTAGTGTCGAAATCTCACTTGCATAGATGTTTTTAAAAAAAAGACTCGTTTAGTTATGCATATGAAATACTTTCTGGGCGATAGTGCACCGTTTGAAATTTAAAAAGGGTCACTAAATTTCTGTTTCTGAGCTTCGTTTTATTCTTGTGTTTTATTGTAGTTTTCGTTTCTAGTTGGGAATTCTACTACATTTTATTATTACCGAGGAAGACTGTGTTTTTTTCTCAGGGCATTATTTTATTTTACTCTGCGCTTTTATTGTTTTTAATACAAATAAATTGTGTTTTTATCTTTTGTTCCTTTATCCTTTAAGTTATTAGTTCATGCATGAGCAGTCGGCGAGGAGACAAATTGTTTGTCTTTCACTCCCATGTTAAATATTTAGATTCAAATTCCCTGCTTTCTTGTGCATGGATAATAACTATAGGATCGTTTCTCTACCCAGCAAGGAATTCTCTCCTCGACGTTTATTCCCTCCTTGGACTCTGCGATTATAGTGATATTTTTCTCTGTGTTTGATTCTCTGTGTTGTATTAATTATCTTCATTTGGTTTCTATTCATTTTGATTCTTAGAGTTGTATTAATTCTCTACGCATCGATTCTTTGCATTTTGATTTTCAAAGTTGTACTGATTCTCTGCGCATTGATTCCTTGCGTTTTATTTTTATTATTGTTCTCCATGAAGAAGATCTGGATGCAATTTTGTGATGGTAAATCATTGCCATTCTCTCTAACCATTGGAATTATTTGGAATAAAAGGAGATGAATGACGAATCCTTTCTATGATGCACATTTTCCGTTTCACAAATCGTTGGTGTTCTTTACATATTTTTTGTTGGCAAATCATTGATGTTCTTCATTTATTCCTTATATATATTTATGTAAATTCGCAGCTAAATCATTCACCGGTTGTAATAGTATGATCGAAATTTTATTACTTTAATTTCACAATTAAATCTGGGCAACGAGCTCTTTCCCACCTAGAAGCTATTGGCATTTATCTAAACCAGTTACACTCTGTTTCCCTAGAACACCCTTCACTGTCTCATTGTTCTTATGGAAGTGTATTTTTATTCCCAGTTAACCATATGTTTATTTCTCTAGTTAATTCATATATAACTTAAGTTGATTTCTATAGAACGTGCCAATCCATTAACTCTCAATGTATTCTTAAGATGATTTCTTATAGGAAGATTGTATTTTAAATGTTAGTTGACAGGTTAGAACAATGCCATAACCAACAGAGGAAATTTACGGTGTGAACAACACAGGGTTTGGAGTTGATGTTTTCGAACTGTGCATTGACTAATCCCAACAACTTTCGTTTTGTTTAATTCTGTGGTTAAATTTTAATTACAACATCCATATTCTACAGTGTCCTTGTTGCACTTAATTTTGTTTACAATGCAAACTAGAAAACAATATTACAAAATTCCTATATTCATCAAGGAGATTATGAGCCAGTTGATAAAAATGACACATTGTACATCTTTCTGGAAGACAACAAGTTGATTATGATAGAGAGATATCGCTGACACAAAATCATTATTGATATTCAAATTCTAATTATCAATATCGATGTTCAATTTATTAAGTAGTGAAATTTTGATCTAAATTTTGTTGGTATTATATATCTAAGATTTTGTATTACCCAAAAAAAAAATTCCCTGAATTTTCAACTCAAATTTTTCACAAACATTCACTGACTATTTTGTCGTTCTAACCTACCCTATCTTAGAGCAACATAAATCTCAACTTAGGTCTATGTAGATAGTAACATCCTTGTAATAATTTTAACCTTTACTCTATTCTGGTATTGCACATTGTTTTACACTATATTAATAACCTAGTATATAGAGCGCATAAAGGAAGAGATGCGACTAGAATTAGATCAAGATGGATAAACACCTGGTGATTCAATTTGATATTATTATTTCGCAGGGTGATTATATTACCATTGGGTTACTTGTTTTACGTATAATTTTCTTAAGAAAGATTGATGTCAACCTTAGTGGGTTTCGACAAAGGACTTTCATGCTATCAATTTTTTTGCAACATTGTTATTTAATTAAGGTCATAGAACTCAAATTATGATCAAACCTAGAGGATGTATCTAATAGTTGACAAAATGAAACACACAATGTTTGGAATACGTCTGATGTGGTTAATCTCTTCTTGTTTGTAACAGAGAGGTATCATAGGCGTAAAATCGAATTTCCATGGCTTGATGTTGTATGATGTATAGCATTTAAATTAATGAGGATATTGGTTTTGATACGTATAAATACAATCCAGAACAATACTTAGCATCTCAGGTTTCACGAGTTTAAGTACGTAGTAAAATTGAATGCAAGATATGTATATATTATTTAAATGATCTTTAATTATGTAATTTTTATTCTTAATTGGTGATCCTTCATTAGCTAACTTAGGGTTAGTACATGAATAATTCAAACTATAGACTCAACGTATCAATTGTTTACTAAGTGTTAGAGATGTCTCCTTCTATGTGTACTTGAAGATTGACCTTGTCCAAGAGTCTTATCTGTCACCTTATGGTTAGGATTTGTTATCTAAGAGTATAATTGAGGAAATGTTATTATGACCCATTAACCAATCTACTATGCTTTTAATTTTAATCATGAGTTACAATGTTGGGTGTGTAATGATTAAATTCAAGAAGAAAAAGACAAAAAAATATGCTTTATTGATGTAGTGGGTTAGGACTTTACAAATATGTAGGATATAAATATGCTCAAGAAGAAATTATCTAATTCATTTACAATGAAGGATTTGGGTGCTGCAAAGAAAATCCTTGGTATGATAATAACAAGAGATGGGAAAAATTGCAAATTGACATTGTCTCAGGGTGAGTACATAGAGAAGCTGTTGGAGAGGTTTAGAATGCAGAATGAAAAACTAGTTACTACACTGTTGGACAAAAATTTCAAATTAACTAAGGAAATGTGTCCCAAGACACAAGAGGAGATATAATACATGTCCACTATCTCTTATTCATCAATAGTTGGAAACTTGGTGTATGTGATGGTTTTAACAAGACCATATATTGCACATGCAGTGGGATTTCTAAGTAGGTATATGAACAATCCAGGTTAAGAACATTGGAAGGAAGTAAAATGGATTATTGGGTATTTGAGAAGTACTGCTTGCCGACATTATGTTTTGGAGGTTCAGACATTGTTCTACATGGATATGTTGATTCAATTATGGAAAGTGATAAAGATAGCAGGAGGAGCACCACAAGGTATGTTTTACTATAGGTGGAACAACAATAAGTTTTATTTCGAAACTGCAAAAGGTTGATGCATTTTCAACAATAGAAGCATAGTATGTTGTTGCTACAGAGTCTAGTAAAGAAATAATTTGGTTACAGAGGTTTATGGAGGAAATGGGAAAGAAGAAGGAGACTAGCAGGTTGTACTGTGAAGGTGAGGGTGACATTCATATTGAAAAGAACTCATATTTCCTTCAAATACTAAGAATATATAGCTCAGGTATCATTTCATATGATTCATCTTGGAAGATGGAATTTTTAAGTTGGAAAAGATACATACTAGCCATAATTCTATAGACATGTCAAAAAAGAGAGTAACCAGGGAGAAAATGAGTTCCTGCTCAATTTTAGTTGGTCTTCACGCATGAAGGTGAAGATGAGAAATTTTCTAGATCCAAGAAGGATCATATTCTACCATATACATCAACGATGGAGTTGCTGAGATCAGTCTCCAAGTGGGAGATTATTGGTTGTAGAGCCTCATTATCTTCATGTTTCATAGGTCTTTATTTTTAGTCATGTTTATACCCCATGAAGACTATAAAACAAAGAATTTTGTACACCCCTCCATACAGGAGGGTCATGGGGGTGGGGGGGGGTCTCCCTCCTATAGGGTCTGGGGGTCTCATCCCCATAGATGTGGTGTCTGGGGTAAAGCAACCCCTTGAAGGAAAAATTTATTTGTAAATGTATATTGTAATTTCACAGTAAATATGGACCGTTCATTACAAGGTTGCAAATACGATGGTAGAAATCGTGTTAGGGTTTTTTGGGCTAGAAGGAAACCCCCTTTTATGAAGGAATTGTATTGCGGCTATCTATCATTACAAATATTTTTTTTTGAGAGAGTAGATTCTGAGAGAAATAAGAGGAAGTTACAATGAGTGTGTTGTAGGTTGTATTCCTTCATTTGTTGGATAATAAATATGAAGGACCTGGAAATTTATCTATGTCTATATTGTATTGTGTATCTTTTGTGTTTTATTTCTGAATTTTTTTTTATTTTATTGCTCCACGATCCTATTTTTCTAACAATACCATATATCATTGAAAATGGCATGATGCGTAATATCCATCTATGATAGTCTTAACTTCAAGTACACTAACCTTCATGTATTTATTCCTCGATCAACTATGGGTTCCATGACCATCCCTTCAGGGCTACAAGAATTCACTACCAGACTTCTTTAAGTGCATCCAATGCAAATGTTTACATCAACTGAAATCAATGACAACTAACTCAACTTCAATCACAATCATGCAAATGAAAACCAACTATCCAAGGATCTCATCCACATTTATAGGGATTTTGTTCTTCTACAAGGGTTTACATCAATGACAACCAAATTTCCAAACCAACTATCCAACAATATCCCCCTTTGGAATTGATGGAAACACTAATGACATACATTGATAGAAAAAATCATACTCATGCTCATGCTCCTCATGGAAACACTAATGACATGCATTTATGGAAACACTCATACTCATGCTCCTGCTCATCCCGTGACCATCATTCACCTGTAATTATTTCATTTCTATATTCTCTCCTATGCCATTGTTTATTTATTTCCCCATTTGACATCAATGGAAAAGGGTATCTCTTTTTGGGTCCGCTCCCCTTGTCTCTATGTGTTTTATATTTTTCTATGTTTCACTGATTATCTTATTTCTCTCTGGATATTTCTCTTACTCCCCCTTTGATATTATGGGAAAATGGGTAACTCTCTCTCTGGGGTTTCACCCCCTATCTGATCTTTCCTTGGGGCTTCTCCCCCTATCTTCACTCTTCAAATATCTTCTTTGACTATTTCTCTCCCCTTGACTTGTCTACAAGATGTTGTGTAGATCAAATGTTGGTATTCCTGTACCTAATTCCTATTGGAGTTTTTTTCCATTGGTGCTTCCTCTTGTAAATCACTGACATATATAAAAGAATTCAAAGTCCAAGCATTAAAATATTTCATTATCAAAATCATCCAACTGTCTATGAGTTAGCCTCTGAATCAATCTTTGAACCACTTTCTGGACAAATCTATGAACCAATCCATGAATCAATCTCTGAGCTAGTATCTGAACCAATATGTCTTGAACTCATGCTCTCATCCACTTCCATATATATTTCTAATCCTTCCAAGTATCTTATGAATCCATCTGTGTCCATGTGACCCATATTGTTCATGACTCTACTACTCAATTTTCCACAATGTTGACCCATTTGTCACTTCATTATTATGAAGACATCTCTGAATCCATTGCAACTGATAATCACATAATTGCATATCAAACTAAAAAAACTATTCCCACTGGTCTTCTTAACTGCAAATCAAACTCTACAAATCTGTAATGTTTTGCAAAGAATATACTCTTGCTTGAATATGTCCTCTATGAATTATTGCATCAACAAGTGTATGAATGATATTTCTTGTATCTGTCAGCTAGTATTCTACATACCTACATGGATATGTGTTTTGAAACATGTTCCTTAACCAACTAATATTTCATAGTACATCGCGTACCTATACCATTGAACCACTTTGAATCAAACATTTGAAACACTTCATGATGCCTGAAGGATAGATCTATGAACTGTAACAACTATTGCATAGACTCTTCCTATTCAATATTCATATTACCTGGGAGTCTCCAAGATGAATGGATTATAAAAATGGATGAATATATGCCAATGTTGAGTAGTCCTACTCATGTGCGTATCCATCATATTCTTTAATTCTAACACTTTCTTCCTCGATTCTAGCATCTTCCCTTCTACAGGTAGATTCATCATGATATCGTACTACTATGTATCCTGAGAGTGTGATTTTTGGGACCTATTGTTGATGCAGGAGAATCGTATAAAGCCCAAGTGTGTGCCTAAATCCAAGGAGACAGTTGGATGCACAGATGTAATTTGAACAAGTTTTTGTGAAATCTGAAACATTAATGTAATGGATAGGAGGAAAGTGCAGTTGCATTTATATCTTGAAGATCCAAACTGATTTTGGGATGTTTGTTCCTATCCATGGATGTAATAGGAATTTAAGTTTGTTTAATGCAAGTAGGTAGATTTAAATGATAGACTAGACAGTTTTAGGAGCTTAAGAGGGAAAACTAATGATAGACACCCTCAACCCTTGTGTCTTTGTAACATAATTCAGAATTCATAAGATGTAGAGTTGTAGAGGAGAATAGAAGAGAACAAAGGATTTTTATGCATATAGTTGTTATTTTCCATGTACAGGAGCACTGGAATTAATAGAAGAAATATTTGATTCCAAATCTATGTGTGTGTTATGGTTGTTGGAACCACATGTTGAATGGTATGTTGCAGCCTTGTTTATATTCTCTGTGTGCATTTTATTTCAATGCTATGTGTCTGCATATGCTCTGGGATTATTTGTTAAATGATTAAATTTTGGATAAGGAGAGAATGAGTTTCAGTTGTTTCTCTTTCTGAGAACTCCTACAAAGAGTCCAGTGGACGGTCCTCAAGGAGTGCTTCGACCAAGTTCTGAAATTCATCTCAGAACTCTCAAGAAGGATATAATTGTGATTTTACAGGAAGAAGCATGAGCAAGGCTCAGATTCATGCAAGGAGTTCGCAAGCTGGGAAAGAGGGAAAATTTCTTCAATTTCGCAGAGGAGTTGAAGAATTCTCTATCTCAAGGAGTGCACAGAGCTTCCTTTGAGAGATAACTAGAGTAGTTATCATGGCACGCAAGGTTTGTGCACAGGGGAGGTTCGAAGTCAAAACTCTCCAAGAGAAGTCAAAGACCCATAAAATCAACTTTGTTTGAAGGTTGCAAAGGGTCAGCAAAATTTTGAATCGAAATCATCGAGGAGAAAGAAAGGCGAAGAATCTGGATCAAATCTTGGGGCCAAAGAATTATCAAGGATGCATATGGATGGTTGACATTCTCCGTCGAGAATCATCGAATTTGTGAGGACCGTCAACTCACATCAAACTTGCAAGGTGGTTAGCAACAGGAGGAACCCATCACCTGGGAGCTGAGGATCAAGGAAAGTCATTGATTGTGTTTTATTCGAGCCATCAGATTTCCTCGGGATTTTGGGGTTCGTGGGTTTGGAAGGTAGACCAATTCTTGGGTCATTCCAAGTCCTAAGTCACAAGGTATAAGGTGAGAGATCCAGGCCATTGGATCTTAGTAGCAGGAGAATTGTTGGATCAACCCCCCGTGTCATATCGTATATCAGGGTTTCAAGGTGTATAAACCTTTGTTGTGATCGCGGAGGTTACAAAACGCTAAACATTGAAGTCACGTGCGACAGGTGGCACTAACGTAGCGTGCAGAAAAGGTGAAAGTGGGAAAAAGTTGGCATGGACATGTGGCTTGGAAGGAGTCAACACTCTGTTGACTTATCACACTTTGGAGGTTCACAAGGGGAGATAAATAGTTTACGACCCTCCAACTCACAAAGTTGCGAGTTGCGAAAGGGGCTAGTAGTTATCCTAGCTAGTGGTCATTTGTAAAGGGAGCTAACAGAAAGGGGCCATACACCATCCTTGATATCACAAGATCGATTATTGGTGTTTGGGGCACTAGAGGAGTCGAGGGTCCATGACTCTCCAACTCGTGAAGTCGTGAGTCGCGAAAGGGCTCATGCCAGGACTTGGTTGTGGTCATATTGAAAATGGGGGAATAAGGGAGAAGTTCTTATACCTTACGCCTATTCATAGTTTCGTGTCTCGGTTATTGCTGAGAGCTGTGGCATTGTGTTAAAATCCACAAAATTACGAGACCCAATCTCTTGTGTGGTCAAAGAAAAAGAGTCCCTTCTAACTCTTGTGGAGGTTTGGAAAAGATATCGAGTAGATCTCAGCCCGAGGGTTGGGGGTCTACACCAGTTGTGGTATCAGAGCACAAAAAAAATTCTTTTCTTTCTGTAGCAGAGAGAAAAGAGGAATTTTACAGCCATGCCATCGAGAATAAGAGAAAGGAAAATGCCTGATCTAGTAGTGGAAAGAGATCTGCATGAATTACATTCCAGGCTTGATACCATCGAGACAACACAGAGGCGAACAGTCGACGCTGGAGATATCAGCGAAGCTGAAAGTGAAAATGAAGCTAGAAATGAAGGAGAAGAAGTTGTAGTCGAAGATGCTGCAGAAGAACACTTATTTAGAGTTGTTGCAAGGATAGGTGCCAGAGAAAAAATGGACATTCCAATGTATGAAGGCAACTTAGACGTTGAGGAGCTGCTAGATTGGTTTATATCTTTGGACAAATACTTCAACTATGAGGATTTCGAAGAGGATAAGAAAGTTAATCACCCAGTTACTAGACTGAAGAGACATGCATCACTGTGGTGGGATGAACTACAGGCTGATAAGAATTGCAAAGGAAAACAAAAAATCAAAAGATGGGACAGAATGGTCGCAAAAATGAAGGCCAGTTCATACCCAAAAGCGAATGATGGTGAAAGAATACACCGAAGAGTTCTACAGGATAAACATTAGAGCAGGTCATTGTGAGAGAGATGATGAGAAAGTTTCCAGATATATGAATGGTTTGCAATATGACATTCAGGACAGGATGATCATGATGACCATCTGAACCGTAGAAGATGCTTATCATATGGCTCTGAAAGATGAAGAGAATATGAGCCGAAAGCAAGGTCAATGACGTCGAGGCAGAAGTCAAAGTAGAGGCAAGGAAATTGCCTAAGACAGAATGCAAACGTCCAAATATGAGGGGAAGAAACCTCAAACTCAATCTGAGAGAGGAGGAAGCTCGTAGGGAAGATAGTATGTTGATCGAAACACTTTTCCTCAAGCTAGAGGAAGAGGAAGAGGTAGAGGAGGCGAAGTGAAATGCTTTTTCTGTGGAAAAATCAGACATAAATCCTATGAGTGTCCAGATAGGAACAAAGATGGTGAAACTCACATTGTCAAAGCTCAAGGATGGAATGTTGAGGAAGAAGACGCTGAGGATGGAAGATCCTTAATGATGAGGAAAGTTCTCTTGAATCCAGAGAAGGAGCCAGAGAACCTAGTCCAAAGGGACAACTTGTTTATAACTTCTTGCAAGACCAAGAATAGGGTCTGGAAGGTAATAGTGGACAGTGGAAGCACAAATAATCTAGTATCCATAGAAATGGTGGAGAAGCTAGAATTGGAGACTGTTACACATCCGAGCCCATACAAAGTCTCGTGGTTGCAAAAAGGGCATCAAGTAACTATCACTAAACAATGTTTAGTTGAGTTTAAAATAGGTGGATATAAGGATGAAATTTTATGTGATGTTTTTCCCATGGATGTCTATCATCTATTGCTGGGAAGACCATGGAAATATGACAAAAATGTGGTGCACGATGGGAGAAAGAACACATACACTCTGGAAAAAAATGGTAGAACGCATATGTTGTTGCCAATTAAGGATAAGGAGGTGAAAACAGAGACAAGCAATACTATACTTCTCATGAGCGGGAAGGATCTTCTTGATGAAGTCAATAAAGATGAAGAAATGTAGCTTTTTGTGGTAAGAAAACCTAGAGTCGTCTTGACCTGTACTAAGATAGATGATTTACTGGAAAAAATTCAAGAATTGCTAGAGGAGTTCGATGAAATTGTGGTGGAAGAATTACTGTGTTCATTGCCTCCCATCATGAGCATAAGTCATCATGTCGATCTTATACCGAGGGTGAGTCTACCGAACAGAGTGGCATATAGATTGATGCCACAAGAGAATGAAGAGGTTAAAAGACAAGTCCAGGATTTGATGGACAAAGGATTGGTTAGAGAAATCTTGAGTCCATGTGTTGTACCTACAATGCTAAGTCCAAAGAAATATGGTGGCTGGAGAATGTGTACAGACTTGAGGACCATAAATAAAATCAACATTAGGTATAGATTTCCTTTACCCAGGATGGATGACTTGATGGATTGCTTGAGTGGAGCAAAGTTTTTTTCAAAAATTGATTTGAAAAGAGGATATCATCAGATAAGAATGAGGGAAGGTGATGAATGGAGGACAACATTCAAGACAAATGAAGGATTGTATGAATGTCTTGTCATTCCATTTGGCTTGATGAATGAACCCAATACTTTTATGAGGTTGATGAAAGAAGTCTTCAAATATTTCATTGGTAAGTTTGTAATCGTATATCTTGACGACATACTGATCTTCAGTAAAAATGAAGAAGAACACTTGAAGAATTTAGTTGTCGTGATGAGGAGATTGCATCAAGAGAAATTGCTGATCAATATGAAGAAATCGTCATTTATGAGGACATAAATCATTTATTTTGGTTTTGTTATCTCTGCAAATGAATAAAAAATGGATCCGGAGAAGATAAAGGCGATTAAGGATTGGCCATCATCGAAGAGCATGTTCGACGTTCAAAGCTTCCATGGTTTGGCTAGCTTCTACAGGAAACTCATTCGAAACTTCAATTGAGTTAGTGCATCGATGATGGATACAATGAAGAAGAAACATAAACCTTTTCACTGGACAGACAAAGCAGAGAAGAGATTCAACCTGCTAAAGAAGAAGTTCACTGAGCAACCAATTCTAGTTTTTCCAGATTTCAGCAAAACATTTCAGGTTAGGTGTGACACAAGTGGATTTTCCATTGAAGCAGTCTTGAGCCAAGACAACAGGCCGATTGCATATTTCAGTGAAAAAATAAATGAAGCAAATATCAAGTAGTCCACGTATGAAAAAGAATTCTACATAGTCATACAAGTGCTGAAGAAATGGAGGCACTATTTGGTTCCCAAAGAGTTCGTTTTGTACAACGATAATCACGCTTTGCAATTTGTGACTCGACAAGAGAAGTTGAACCAAAAACATGCTAAATGGGTTGAGTTCATGCAGAATTTTACTTTTGTGATTAAACATATTTCTGGAACTTCTAAAAAAGTGGTTGATGCTTTGACCAGGAAATCTTTGCTATTGCAGGAATTCAGAGTCAAGACTTTGGGTTTCGATAACCTCAAATAAATGTACATGGATGATACAGATTTTAGAGAAGCATACGAGGTGTCTGAGAATCCAATTCTCAGGGACAGAAGCCAATGGACCGAATATATGATCCAGGATGGATTATTGTTCAAAGGCAATCAACTATGTATTTTGAAATGCTCCATGAGGGAGAATTTACTGAAGGAAAAGCAAAGTGGAGGATTGGCTGGACACTTCGGTCATGATAAAACGTTCTTGAAGTTGAATGGCTCATACTATTGGCCGGGGATGAGAACACATGTCAAGAAATTCATGGACAGGTGTAGAATTCGCCAACATGCCAAGGGGAAGAGACAAAATAGAAGGTTGTATCAACCATTTCCAGTACCAGAGAGATCATGGGATGCGGTAAGCATGTATTTTGTGTTAGAACTACCAAGGACGCAAAGGGGTTGTGACTCAATCTTTGTGGTAGTCGACAAATTTTTTAAAATGGCACATTTCATACCATGTCAGAAAGCCACGTAACACACATTGCCAATCTATTTTTCAAGGAAGTTGTTAGACTTCACGGCTTACCCAAGAGTATTGTATCAGACAGGGATACCAAATTTGTTGGTCATTTCTGGAGGACCCTATGGAAGAAGCTAGGGACTAATTTATCTTTTAGCTCAGCATATCACTCTCATATGCATGGAGAGACTGAAGCAATGAATCGAAGTTTGGGAGATCTATTGAGGAGCCTAGTGAATGAACACCACAGTCAATGGGATCATATTTTTCCACAGGTGGAATTTGCTTACAACAATTGATTTAACAGAAGCACAAGGCATAGTCCATTCTAGATTATATATGGAATACAACCAAGGGGATTTTCTAAATTGACAGATTCAGAACAAGTTGAATTCAGGAATGCTAGTGAAGAGTACTTTGCAGAAGGAATGAAGGAGCTTCACAGCATAATTAAGGAGCAGTTGCAGAGTTCAAGTCAAGAGTACAAGCGTAGAGCAGATCAACATAGGAGAGAACTTCAATTTGAAGTTGGCAATTTGATTATTGCACATTTGAGGAAGGAAAGGTTCCCAAGGGGAACGTATAACAAGATTAATATGAAAAAGATTGGACTATGCAAAGTCATAAGGAAATTTGAGGCAAACTCATATGAGATTGAATTACCCGATGGGGTCGGAATCTCACCGATATTCAATGTCACAGATTTTTACCCTTACAGAGCTGAAGAAGCAAGAGCATAAGATGAAAAAGAAAAGATTCAATGGACAAAAAAATGTCTGTAGCTGAAAAGCCACAGATGGAAAGCATAATTGACAAGAGGATTAGCAGAAATACAAGGAAAAAATAATATTTTGAATACTTGGTCAAGTGGAAAGGACATCCAGTTGAACATGCCAGCTAGGAGAATGAAGCAGAAATTCAAAGCCATGGACAGAACATGCAAGAGATCATGAACGGGAGTTCATGAAAATTTTCAAGTGAGGGAGTATGATGCAGGAGCATCGTATAAATCCCAAGTGTGTGCCTAAAGCCAAGGAGACAGTTGGACATGCAAATGTAATTTGAACACGTTTTTGTGAAAACGTTTTGAAATTTAAAATCTAAAACATTAATGTAATGGACAGGAGGAAAGTGCAGTTGCATTTATATCTTGAAGATACAAACTGATTTTGGGGCATCTGTTCCTATACGTGGATGTAATAGGAATTTAAGTTTGTTTAATGCAAGTAGGTAGATTTAAATGATAGACTAGACAATTTTAGGATCTTAGGAGGGAAAACAGATGATAGACACCCTCAACCCTTGTGTCTTTGTAACATAATTCAGAATTCGTAAGCTGTAGAGATGCATAAGAGAATAGAAGAGCACAAAGGATTTTTATGCATTTAGCTGTTATTTGCCATGTACAGGAGCACTGGAATTAATAGAAGAAATCTTTGATTCCAAATCTATGTGTGTGTTATGGTTGTTGGAACCAGCTGTTGAATGGTATGTTGCAGACTTGTTTATATTCTTTGTGTGCATTTTATTCAATTTTATGTGTGTGCGTATGCTCTGAGATTCTTTGTTAAATGTTTGAATTCTAGATAAGGGGAGAATGAGTTTCAGCTCCTTCTCTTTCTAATAACTCCCGCAAAGAGTGGAAGTAGAGGGTCCACAAGGAGTGCATTGACTAGGTTCTAAAATTCATCTTAGAATTCTTAGGAAGGATATAATTGAGCTTTTACAGGCAGAAGCATGAGCAAGGCTCAGATCCGTGCAAGGAGTGTGCAGGCTAGGAAAGACGACAAATTTCTTCAATTTCACAGAGGAGTTGAAGAATTATCTATCGCAAGGAGTGCACAGAGATTCCTTTGAGAGATAACTGGAGTAGTTATCATGGTGCCAAAACTTCATACGCAGGGGAGGTTCAAAGTCAGAACTCTCCAAGATAAGTCGAAGACCCAAAAAATCAAATTTGTTTGAAGGTTGAAAGGGTGAGGGAAAGTTTGAATTAAAATCATCCAGGAGCAAGAAAGGCCAATAATCTAAATCAAATCTTGGGGCCAAAGAATTATCAAGGACATAGATGGACAGTTGACATTCTCTGTTGAGAATCCCTGAATTTTTGAGGACCGTCAGATCACGTCAAACTTACAAGGTGGTTAGTGATAGGAGGAACCCATATCTTGGGATTCTAGGATCAATGAGAGTCGTCGATCGCATTTTATTCGAGCCATCAGATTTCCTCAGGGTTTCGGGGTTCGTGGGTTTGGAAGGAAGACCAATTCCTGGGTCGTTCCAAGTCTTGAGTCGTGAGGTATAAGGTGGGATATCCAGGCCATTGGATCTCAGTAGCAGGAGAACCGTTGGATCAACCCCCCCCATCATATCACGTATCGAGGTTTGGAGGTGTATAAACCTTTGTTGTGATCGCGGAGGTTACAAAACGATGAATGTCGAAGTCACGTGCAATAGGTGGCATTGACGTAGAGTGCATAAATGGTGAAAGTGGACGATAGTTGGCATGGACACGTCGCTTTGGAGGAGTCAACACTCTATTGACTTATTGCACTTCAGAGGTTTGCAAGGGGAGAGAAACAGTTTAAGACCCTCCAACCTGTGAAGTCACGAGTTGTGAGAGGAGCTAGTACTTAGCCTAGCCGATGGTCATTTGTAAAGGGAGATAACAGAAAGGGGCCATACACCATCCACCATATCACAAGTTTGGTTATCGACATTTGGGGCATTGGAGGAGTCGAGAGTCCATGATTCTCCAACTCGTGAAGTCGCGATTCGCGAAAGGGCTCACACCAGGCCTTAGTTGTTGTCATATTGCAAAGGGGGGGCTAAGGGAGAAGTGCTTATACCTTATGCCTATTCACAGTTTTGCATCTCGACTATTGCTGAGAGCTGTGGCATTGTGTTAAAAGCCGCGAACTCACGAGACCCGATCTCTTGCGTGGTCAAAGAAAAAAGGTCCCTTCTAACTCTTGTGGAGGTTTGGAAAATATCCTGAGCGGATCTCGGCCCGAGGGTCGGGGGTCTGCACCAATTATTCCTTGAACTACTATGCATTATGATCTTTCACTGCTGTGGATTCTGAAAATAGAATCCTTGAGACATGTTCTTCTTTCACTTGATTTTCTATCCTTTCTCGTACTATGGAAAATCTTGCGATCTTTGGGACCTTTTCTTCATTCATCTACTCTTCTTGAATTTATTATATTTTCCAAATATTATTATACCTATTATCCATGTTTTCTTTCATTGATGGCTCTATCATACTTTTTCCATTCTATCTATGTGACCATAATTTTGGCATTTGTAACATTCAATATTGTGAGGAGCCACATAAGCACTACTTGCTTGAACATTTCTTCTATATTTCCTGCACTCTACAACTTTATGTCCAAAGTTAGTAACATAAAAACAATAACCATAAAAGAAAATTTTCATACTTGGGAGTAGATCATCCTCTCTGTGATGTAGTCCCTTTTGAATTCATGCCTTGGGTGATCATGATCATAGTTGAATCATATTTTTTGTCTAAAATTAGATGGTATTATTGAAAATGTATCATACCTATTGGACTCTTTCTGACCTGCATTCCTTCCTTTAAGTACATTTTCCAAACTCTTAACTTTTTCTTCATTCTTTCTTTCTGGAACCCAGTAGTACTTTTGTTCAGTTGGCTCTCTGAGGCTTCTAGTTTCTTCGATATTCTTGCTATGGATTGGATCTTCTTTATATGAAGTATCACCAATGTGTCCCAAACCTATTATGTCTAGTAGTGTGGATTTTTTCAATTTCTTGTTAATATTCTCAACTTCAACTCTCAATAAGATGACTTGTTCTTAGATCTTCTCACAATATTCTTCCTTTCTAGACATTTGAATCCCCATAACTTATGTCATTTTTTCTTCCTCAAGTTGAGTCTTCAAGGAGATGATTTATTCTTCAAGTTTTTTTTCTTGTCGAATGAATTTTTCTTCAATATGAGTTATATCCTTAGTTATTTCCTTGAGATGATTTGTCAAAATATTTTCTCTCTTATCTCCTTCCTTTCGTTGTGCTGCTAGTTCAACTTCCAAACATTGCTTCTCTTCCAACTGCCTTTTGTAAATTTCTTCAATCCTTCTAACTTATTCTTCTTTGAATTCTTTTGAGTTGAGACTTCGAGATTCCTTCTCAATCAATTGTTCTTCATGATTCTTTTCCATTTCCATCACATATTGCCTTCTATTTCATTGGGATTTTTTATCTCATCACTTCCAATATTCAAATAATAGCATTCAATTTCAATATGTCCTAACTCTTCACAATTAAAGAAAAAATACTCACCTCTGTTGACTTCTTCATCATATAAGTTCTCACCTGCTTCATTTTCTTTTGTTCCTTGCCTTGCATAAAAATCTTGTAGGTTGTCACAAAGCTCTTTAGCTGATGCACACTATCCCACTTTGTTTTTTACTGAATCAAGTAATCCTTCCATGATAAAAGTCATTGTTATATTGTTGTTCCTTTTAAATTCCTTCTTGGTTGTAGTATTCAGAGGATTCTTTGTAGCTTTGTACCCTACAACAACTAATCATCAAATATAAAATCCTTGTGCCTATAAAAATCATTTCATTATATTGTTCATACTTAATATTTCATACCATTTTTACCATTGAACTATGTTACTTCCATATTATAAACATTAGTGATTTCCATGATCTAACTTTCAGTGGTTAAACTATTTCCTGGAGGAACCTTTCTTTGATACCAATTGTTGGAATACTGAGAGGGGGGGGGGTGTGAATCAGTATCAAAATTTTTATCATCTTTAACCACTTTCAATCACAATGCATAATCAGAGCATATAAACATTAACTTCATTAATTACCATTCAACAATTTATAATCTATTTTTATTATATCATAAATAATATAAATCAACAGTGCATAGTAAAATAATCACAGATATAAAGTACACCAATATTTACATGGAATCCCAATGCAAGAGAAAAGCGCATAATTCTTTTCTTATATGTTAGAAGAAAAAAATTCATAAGAAGCACCAAATTCCTAATTTTCCATCTCCAACTGGAAGGAGGCTCCAACCTCCTAATTCTCAAGCTCCAACCTGAAGGAAGCTCCAACTCCCTGATTTACCGGCTACAAATGGAATGCATATCCAACCCCCTAGTTTACAGGTTTCGACCTGAAGGAAGCTTCAACTCCCTCATTCACCGACACCAACCGGAAGGAGGACACAACCTCATTTCCTTACCCCATCCTATCTCCCTACAATATAAATGTAGAATAATGTGTCACTTCTGTTATAACCCTAAATTGCACCAGACATGCATACGTGGCATCAATCCATTTAACTTTTTTTCTTTTGCAAGTCATCATTGAACAATCTCTTCAAAAAACCATTGCTTTCAAGGTGTATGTGCCCTGCACCACTACTGCCTGTGTACACATGCCTGCTGACCCACTATAGCCCGCTTACACTCACAAAATATTGCAAAAAGTGGAAAATTGCATAGGATACTGGTTTCTGG
Source organism: Picea engelmannii (assembly GCA_009831015.1). Taxonomy (NCBI): domain Eukaryota; kingdom Viridiplantae; phylum Streptophyta; class Pinopsida; order Pinales; family Pinaceae; genus Picea; species Picea engelmannii. The sequence goes on along the minus strand of ML777265.1, from coordinate 31,800 downwards.
GCCATTAATTAACCGTTTGACTGCTCATAGCCAGTCACCCGAACTATTACTATCCCTTCTGGCCTATAAAAGAAGGGGTTGGGGTCCCATTGCAAGGGGAAGCATGAAAGAAAAGAAGCTCTTCCAATTTTATCAATCCCTCTTTGCCCCAATTGCAAATCCCTTTACCATTTCCCTAAGAGAGAACTGAAGAGGAGAAGAATACATGGAAGTAGTTGGTGCATGGTGAAGAGGAGCCCAGGACCAATTTCGAGGAGTAGTGTTGGTCTCATGTTGTAAGTGACTTTTTGTGAGATTAATATAAATAAGTACTTTTTCCATCCCGCCAAATGACGTCTTAAACTTATATGAGTTGTTTACATTTATTGTTTACGATGTCTAACCCACTAACCCATTTGTAGAATGCATGCTTGTAGTTTCTTATTTGTCTTTTGATGAATGCAGGTCATCCTTGGGAGGAGATTTGAAGTCAGGAAACAACCAAGCACAAAGGGATCGACACCAGACGTGGAGTTTAAGGAAGGCCTACCAGATCCCTCTCTCTTGTGTTTTATGTATGATTGTGGGGTAATGCTGGGATAGTGATTAAAAGTAGGAGACTTTAGATGGTTTTCTCTGCCTACACTTTAGACCCTTGATGTAGTCTGTAGAATTGGCGACCATACTGGGGATAGCCTCTAGGGTCTTTGGGGATATTTATTTTTGGGTTATTTGAATCAATTTATTTACTGTTTTCTGAGTTTCTTTGAGCTTCTGTGTCTTTAAGGGAGGCTGGTCTTCCATACCAGTACTCCCTGCCTGTGATGGACTGTTGTATTTTCATTTTTTTGAAGAGTTACAGAGGTTTACACAACCTATAGTGGGCCTTCATGCGTGCATACATGCCCTACCCTTGGACAACCCATGTACATACACTGGCTATTGAAGTGTCATCAGCGTGCCTGTTGAGAAAATTTTTGTAAAAAGAAGAGGATTTCATCCTCTTCCCTATCAAGAGTCACACTCCTCAGGGGTTTTCTTGATCTAGTATTGGTCTCTATTATAGCAACCTGTAGCCTAGGTCTTACTTCATTTTAGCTAACTTTTGATCAAAGATTTCTTGTGTTTTCTTTAATAGGGTTTTTAGTCAAGTTGGTGAGTCTTCTTTGATATGCCTACTTGGTATTGTCAGTGACTCCCTATGATCTGTGATTAGGCCAGAAGCCATTTCTTGTTCCTGTCTTGTCATAATTTTTCCTTTTTTTTCTTTGGAAGAAAAGAAAAGAATTCATTTTCAAATTTCTTGTTTTGAAGCAGAAAACAATTAAAAAAATTCTTTCATTACTTAGTTTGGTAAAGTAGTTTACGCTAGTTGTTTCACTTACCAAGGAAAAATAAAGTTTTCTTAAGTTCTTTACCTGAATGCTTAGGAAATTAAGTAGCTCGTAGTCAAGCAAAATCTTGTTTTGAGTTTTTTCTTTTCAAAAGATATGAGAAAAGTAGTTACGAAAAGTTTGGTGAAAGAGTTTAAATTGGCAAATATTTTGTGAAGAAGAAGTAGTTTTGTTTCTAGTTTCATCTTATGCTCTTCTCTTTCATCTCTTAAAGAACATCACTAGTCTCACTTTCATTCATTTTGACTTAAGAAAGCCATTAAAATTAATGCTTAAATAAAATTTATTAGACTTTGTGTTTGAAGGGTTCATCAATTTAGTCTAGGATAGAACCTTGATTTAGGATTGGAGAGGAAACTCTTCAAGGCTACAAAAACAAACATAAGAGTCTGAGCTAGGGAGTGCTTGAAAGTCCAGTAACCATGAAAGTTATCTGGGACCTACTTCTAAAACATGGGCTAAACACGAGGTCGCGTGCGGAAAGGTAGCAAAGATAACTCCTCCAAAGTCAGACCAAGCATAGTGGGGAACACATATAGAGGGCTTATCTTGGGATTTCGTTGATCGCATTTTCCATGGATCTTTGTGGGTCTCGAATCCGTTCGAGGTCCTCAATTTTCTTCCATAATACTTTCTTTTGATACCCTTAATAGGTTTCGATCTTGATACCCTGCTCATTGCGGTGCACCTGATTGTCGATTGTACCCGCCTGGTGACTGTTCGCGCGCAGGCAACCTAGTTTCCTTTTTCTTAGTGACTTACACAGGTGACTGAGGGGGTATACCATAGTACCTAGGGTAGACATTGGGTCATGCTCTGTAGAGTATACCCGGAGGATGATTCCATATTCGATTTGCACTTGCACCGACAAGTTGCTCTAGTGTTGGTTGTTGTAACTGTTCTTCCAACTAGATAGTTATTTGTTTGTCTTATCTCATAGGAACTTTTTCTAGTGTGTGATAGTTTTTTAAATTATTATAGAAATCCCTAGTGTGTAATTGATCTTCTCACACAGTGGAGGATCAAGAGCTATGTCAGTCTTAAAGGTTGTTGGGCCTGCCACCGGTTGATCTCGAGCCACCCCCACCACCACTAAGGAGAAAACTAGACCAACAAGGGTCTTTTGAGCCAACTGGGTTGCAAGAAACTGTGCCCCGCTCATCTCTGAGAGGAGAACATTTGATTTTGGAGGAACCAACCATTGTCGACCTCGGAGCGGAAGCTATTGGTCCATATAACCCTCCAATCATTGAACTATCGACGCCCATCGTTGTATAGGTTCAACCTTACGAGCGTCAGGTAGTGTCATAGAAAACGATGGAAACAAATGATGCTACTTCTTTAGGGAATACTCATATTCCCTCTACAACTGTCACTACAGGGGGTGTTCCTCCTCCTAACCAACCATCGTCGGTATGGACCACTATGGTATCGACTGCCTCTACTTCGAGCAATGGTATGATTCTATCTATGGTGGTGATCACTGCTCCATTCACCCAGAGTGAAATAGGCCCTCCATTCTCATATGGGATGCCTGGCTTTGGTACAAGCACTTTCCTTTCCCACTCCACTCTACAGACATTATGTCTCGGGGCAGGGAGCTCCAACTCTCCTCAAAAAGGATCTATGGGGGGCACTTCAGATCCCTATAACACTTTTCCTTATGGAGGGGGTCATATACCCCCTTCGTCCCCTTCGCTCGGTAGTGCTCACTAGCACTCCACTGGGCCAAATGTTAACTATAGTTCGTTTGGAGCAGGTAGTCAAAGAATTCCTAGTTATAGCATGTCAATAGGTTCGACACTGTTCCCTTTGTTTGGCTCATTTGGTAATAACACATTATCGTCAGTTGTTGTCTCGGTTGGGGGCAACCTCGATTATGGACAACAAAATCCTATGCAGGGTACTATTCCTGCATAGGGGGAAAACTTAGGAATTCCTTCCTCATAAGGACCTTGGAATCCATGGCAGGGATCAATTCCCTTGTCAGGGATGTTGACCAAGGGTAACCCCTTCCATAGCCAATGGAACCTCGGGCAAGGCTCAACACCTATGCCCATCGGATCAGTAGGGGGAAACCCTTCCTAAAATCCTTGGAATGCGACACAAGCCCAACCTTTTACGTCCTATTACAGGAGTCAGTCAATCACATATCAACTTGTCACTATCCCTATCACTGGACTGATATATGATCATTATCACTATGAACCAGTCACCAAAAGCTGACATTGTCAACCTCATCAACCAAACCGTATCTACTAACATAGATCGATCATTGAGAAAAAATCTCAACCATATGCACAATATCACAAATATCTATATCAACCAAAACAACTCACAACCATCACCAATATTTGCTTCTAGATCATATACCGAAAAAATGAATATCCTCTTTTACCAATGAAACAAGATAGGTATGCCACATCATCCATAAACCATGAACCATGTATTATTCACATCAAACTATGTGTTAAAACATCACTTATATAAAACCAACCCAATGTCCAGCATGCACATCACCCATGTGCCAAATATCCATCATAATATATACCAACGTATTCTATGTATGCACCATCAATGTGCCTCAGTATATCTTCCTCAAACAACATGTACAATACACCCAATATATACTACAATACATATACCAAAAACTCACCAAGACATCCCTCCAACATTCTCCACAATATCACCAAGATGCAACTTCAATCTAAACATATACAAATACCTCTAATCTTATAGATTACCTAGTTTATGTGATCACAAACCTACACACATTCCTCACCTTTAACAACAAGAGAATATCATCATCAACCTTTACCTCAGTCTCACGAGACTAGTTTTGGATTAGCCATAAAACATAAATTTCAACAAGAATAACGTTGTACCTATAATGAATAAAGGTATGAAACTTGTACCCAAACTTCTTCAATATGTATTCTGAAATTCCTCCAAGTTTCACTCCTTTAATCATTATTGAAGTCTTATTTCTACTTCCCAAGTGACTTCCTTGAGGGGTTACCTTGTAACTATTTTACCCCTTTTCCTTATTCTAGGGATAACCCACACTCTTGTTGCAACTACTTTACCCATAATTAGTAAACTCATAATTCATTTGTTACAACTACTTTACCCATAATTAATTTTTTTTTCCAACCACTTTGACTAGCACACGCTTTCTTACAACTACTTTACCCATAATTGATTTCTTGTTGCAACCATTTTGACTATAAAAAGTTTTGTTACAAATGCTTTATCCATAATTAATTTCTTGTTGAAACAACTTTACCCTTAATCAATTTTTTGTTTCAACCACTTTGACTGGTGAAGCTTCTTTATGACCTTCTATTGGCTTCTAGAATAATTACCTTCTTGTTGACCTTCTAGGGGATTCTAGATTATTCTTGAGGGTACTCCAACTTTACAGAGTCATATCTCCTCAACTGTGAGGAACTGCATGAAATACCATATATCAATGGAAAATGAATGACGTGTATTATCCATCTATGATAGTATTACCTTCAAGTACATTTACCTTCATGTCTTTGTTCCTCGATCAACTATGGGTTCCATGACCACACCTTTGGGGATACCAAAATTCGCTATAAGACTTCTTCGAGTGAATCCAACACAATCGTTGACATCAAATGACATCAATAACAACTAACTAACCATCAATGTCAATCATGAAAATGACAACTAACTGTCTAATGATCTCGTCCACATCTCTAGGGCTTCTGGACTTTTCCAAGGGTTTACATCAATATTCAAGGATTGATATCTATGGCAACCATCTGTCCAAACCAATTGTCCAACAATATGTGTAAATACAATCGACAACATCCCTCTTCATCCCAAGATAAAATAATTTGATTTTTATTGTTGCAATTGTTTTATGGTACCCTGGATGTCCAACATATGGAACATTATGCATTTCCTTTAATACCAAATTCTTAATTTCTTCAGAACTAGGAACACAGATTCTATTTTTGAGCATAATCAATCCATCCTCTTCAATCCCATAATGTTTGAATTTCTATTGTACATTCTCTTATTGTAAACTCTCATTTACCTGTAGGTAATGTTGACCTGTACCAACAATATTTAAAATTATTCTTTTTAAATTTGATTGATGCATACTAATGGTTGTAGAATGCATGAGATGCACTTTCATATTGAGTGCACCAATAACATTATTTTATTCTCCTTTGATATGATTGATGTCAAAATCATATTCACTTACAAATTCCATCCATCTTGTCTTCCTGGAATTCAAAGTTGGTTACTCAAAAAGGTATTTCAAACCACTATGGCATATTCTTAATTCAAATCTCTTCCCCATTAAATAATGCCTCCACATATTCAATGTGTGCACTATGGAATCCAGCTTCAAATCATGTGTGGCATAATTTGTCTCATGTTCTTTAAGATTTATGTACTCATAACTAATGACATATCCATTTTTAGTGAGCACTCCACGAAATACTTCCTTGCATGCATCTGTACATACCAACAAATTCTCAATTGGGTCAACAATCTTTAAAACAAGTGCACTAGTAAGTAGTTCCTTCAATAAATTAAAATTCTCTTCGCACTTTATTGTCCATTCAAATTTAATTCCCTTCTTTTGTAAATAAGTGATGGGATGAGAAACATTAGAGAAACCTTCTATAAACCTCCTATAGTATCCAACCAATCCCATAAAAGATCTTATTTCTGAAAAAATCTTGGGTTCTAGCCATCCTCTAATGGATTTGATCTTCTCTAGATCCACTGCTATGCCTTGTTATGAAATAATGTGCCCCAAATAATGGATTTTCTCTTGGTAAAAATATCACTTACTAATATTGGAATAAAGTTGATATTCTTTCAACACTTTCAATACCAACCTTAAGTGATGTTCATGTTACTCTTCCAATTTAGAATAAATAAGTATGTCATCTAGAAACACAATGACAAACATATCCAAATAATTTATGACTATGCCATTCATTCAGCACATAAAGACAACTGGTGCATTGGTTAGTCCAAATGGCACCACTAAGAATTCATAATGTCCATGCCTTCTTCCTTTATCCTTACATGGTTATATTCAGATCTTAAGTCTATCTTTAAAAATATTTTTTCTCCTCTTAGATGATAAAAGAGGTCATCAATTCTGGGTAGAGGGTATTTATTTTTCATAGTGGATTTATTCATATGTCAAAATTCAATACACAACCTCAATGTTCCATCCTTCTTTCTGAAAAAGAGCATTGGTGCTTCCCAAGGTGAAACACTTGGGCAGATGTACCCTTTCTTCGTCAATTCCTCCCGTTGCATTTGAAATTCTTTTAATTACATTGTACTCATTCTATGAGGTATATTTGATACTAGGGAAGCTCCTAGTAATAAATAAATAGATCATTATATGTCCCTCTATGGTGGTAATCCTAGTATTTCTTGGAATACATCTTCAAACTCTTGTAATACTATAAAATCCTCAAGGATTATCCCTTTTGTCTTTTCGGGTTCCTTCACATGAGTTGCATATAATTGAGATCCCTTCCTAAAACATCTCTTCAACTATAAGGATGAAATCTCCCTTATAGAAATGAGTCTTGTAATTCCTCTCATAATGCTAGGTTTCCTTCTTCATCAAGACATGTAAATGTCTTGTCATGACAATATAGGATAACATGATTCTTGTTCAACCAATCTATTCCAATGAGGATATCATAATATCCTATTGGGATGATATTCATATCAACAATTGTACTTACTCCATTTATAATTATTGGACAAGCTCTAACAATATTATCGATCCTTCTTTTCATTCACATGGCTAGATGAACCAAAATTGATTTTTCAAGCTTGCTTGTATCCAAATGTAATCTTTCTACTATTTTAGGATCAATGTAGAAATGGATTTCTCATGAATCAATCAAAATAACAACAATATGATTAATGATCTAACCTTACACTTTGATCATATTGGATTGGTATTCTTAATTTCAATTTTCTAAGGATGCATATATTATTGTAATACTTCTTCCCATGTATTCTACTATAGAGGCTTATTGGATGTTGTGGATTGTCTTATTTGTTTCTTCTCGGTGATGGAATTAATTTTATAGGTGATCTTATTTTCATCCCCAACATTTGATTGGTGGTCTTCACATTTTCCCCAAGGACTCTTCTCTCTTGGATTCATTCTTAGCAGACTATTCTTGCTGATTTTTATTAGGACTGTTTCTATTGAAAGGAGGTTTGAATCATTTCCTCCTATGATCGTATTTATCTTTATTCTTATCCTTCCAACATTTATGCAAATCTTCTCCTCCCTTTCCTTGGTCATACAAGTACTTATCCTTCCTAATGGTCTCTTCCAAATTTCTAGATTCATTATATTGAATCTTTTCTTTATAAATGATGGAAGTCCACTCATGAACCTCTATATATTCACTTTGTCATCTTTCATAAACCCAAAATACTTCAACAATCCCAATATATTATTTTCATATTCTATCATGGTCATGCTTCCCAACTTGATTTCAAAGAAATCTTGAATATTCCTTTCATAGAAGTGCTCTGAAGGGTACTCCTTATAAAAATAACTTTTGAACTTCTTCCAGGTCATCCTAGTCTCATTAATGTGATCAACTTGTTTCAAATGATCCCAAGACATAACAACTTTTCCATGCAAATGGTAGGTGGAAATTATAACTTCTAAGTTAGATGAGTAGTTGTGCACCTGAAAAATACTTTCTTATTCCAAGAAACCAAGATTTTGCATCATACTTCGTTTCTCTTTCACCATCAATAGAATGTGGCTTAAGCTTCCTCAACTCTCCTTTCAAATTATCCAATTCATATATTTTTCTTCGGTGACTAACAAGAGACATTTCTGGACTGCTTATGGAATCTCTAGATGCATAAAATTTCCTTGCTGAATAAGGAGGTGAGTGATGTCCAAGAGATTCTTCAAGTACTTCTTGAATGACCATTTCTTCTATAAGTATCCCCTCTTTCATGATGTTTGTCCTATTCCTCTTTCCTTGAACCTGATCCATTGCTTGTCTACCTATGCAAGATATTTAAGCATTACATCACTTGAGAATTTATTTTATTTTGTTCTCTCATAAGATTCGTATTTTCTTCTTTATAAATCTTCACATCTATCTTCAAGATTCTCATATCTCTAATAATGTTTCTTTTTCCCCTCTATTTTGGTGCCCATCACATTTTGTCTCTACATTATCAACATTGATATTTTAGCCTCTGACTTCATTCTCGTGGCTGAAGGATCTCCTTCCTCCATTTCCCAAATATACATTCTTGTCTTGAAATTATATTTTTATATCTCCTAATTATGCAAAATGTGAAAGAAACCAATTTTGTTAGAATTATCCATATTGTAAAAAAAATTAAATTAATGCTAGAGGTCATTCTTCTGCTCAATTCATAAAGAATTATATCCTAGTTTTCCAAAATATAATAATTCCACGTTATTATTCTATAAATCATATTTCCAATGAATATTTATGTGTCTCAATCCAAACTATGAGATGAAAGTTATAGCTTCTTGAAAAACCCACTTTCACCCCATTTGTGCACTTCCTTCCACTGGTGCAATTTTATTAAAAGTTGAAATTATGTTGACGAAGAGGAAAATATGTACTATAGAAAATTTTGTAGGAGAAATAGATAAAAATAATGATAAGGAATTCATAGCAACTATCATATTTTCAATTGATGCTCAAGGAAAAAAAATACAACAATTCAGAAACTACAACTTTGTTCTTTTTCACCCCTTTTTCTAGACAATATTTTTTTTTTTTTTTTGACATTGATAGAAATTACTTGCCTATGTGGATATATGTTGATATGGCATTGACGATCATGAAATGACATGGCTTCAGCTACCGAGGCATTGACCCACCAAGGGTATTCGATTATCCACACTAAAACAAGCTTGCAAACTCCTAGTCCAATTCACTGACCCATGGTCCCACCATGTCACTAGCCTACCAGGATTTCGTCTTCACACAACACAACACTACTTAGATTATTTCACTCTCAAGTATCCAGGGTACTATCCCACCGGCTCACGGGGTACCGAAACATCACACTTTCGCACAACTTCTATCTGACAGGGGAGCAATCCGGTATCGATCTTGTCCAACCACTGGGCTGCCAGGCTCTACAATACCCTTTAATACTGCACAATGGCTCAAGCTCATGATCTGGGGACTTAGTTGTCACCTTGAAAACATAAACATGACGTGGTTTTCCACTTCTCACAACACACGACTGTACCCAGACACCAGACCACTGGGGCACCTGCACACACATGTATCTAAAATGCTACGACTCCAATCCATCAAGGAACCAATACACTATCCCCCACATGCAACCTCCATACAATTGTTGCGACAACTCTATTATGATCCGACCCAATCACTAGGAGACCGACACATCGAGGCACTTGTGTACCGACCCACTGGGTGGTCCCTTTAAATTTTATCCAACAAGGTGATCCGATGTCGATCCTACCCACTTGCAAACAAGCGAAAATTTTACATTATGCATAGATCTGCAGGGTTTTATGACTCTTCTTCGGACACAAATAAGTAAGGGTTCATTTAAAAAAAATATATTCACTTATAAACTTCCCCATGCACGTGGGATACATTATTTACCACCCCCCTGATGCAGATCAATAGTGGATATTCACGTGGATTTTAAATCGATGTTATTTTTTCTTCAAATATTTGGAAGCGTAGGTCTATTGATTTTAATGCCCAAATCGAGAAAGATAGAGTTTGATGGAAAACCAAGGCTATGTGGAATCGCTTGAGTATGGTTTCCAGGGATGAAAAGCATAATTCAAATCACAAGAACCCTCCCTCCATCATTTTCCAATTTGATTAGTTGATTTCACTTCCAGAATTCAACAAATTTTGTATTGAACCTTTTTAAGGGCATGGTGATGCAACCTAATGCTCTAATACCAATATGTGATTCGCCCATATCAACAAATCCAAAATGATTTTCTCAATGTTCTAATCTGAATCAGTTTCACTGCGTGGGTACCTCTAAAATTCTCCCTCTTAGGCTGATCAATAATTTTGATACCAATTAATTAATAATGCAACAACAAATAAATACAATACCAACACATGCATTCCTCAGTATTCTTGCTAAATGTGAACTTAAATATTAAGATTCCATGCAAAACAATAACCAACAAGCATTCATGGTATAAACACATCATATCTTAGAGATAATAATAATAATATACATCAAAAATAAATATACAAGTAGATATAACCATGAAAGAGATAACTTATCTTTATCAAAACCAATCACTAACTCACTGCAAACCAAGGACGTTCCACCCAACCTTATACACAATTATTCCAAGTTTCAACAACAAGTCACCCTAGAGCTAGGGATATTAATTCACAAGGACGTCTTTCAAGCTATCACTCATCATCTCAACCAGTAAAAATTCAATATCTCACAGGTTTCTCACACACAACAAATCCATTTTACCATCTCTCTCTTTCCCCTCAGTCTACACTACCCAAAGAAAGTGAACCCCCTTCACTGCCACCCAATCCCTCGTAATTCCCACATCTTTTCAAGGATCTAGTGCTCTAATCAGGAAATCTCAATGCTAGAGACTCTCATGATTCTCAGCTATGGAAAACACTCTCTCAATTGCCATTATTTTCATTCCCATAGGCACTCATTCTCTCCTGGAATGACCAAAAATTAATTACTTCCATCCAACCATGGTTGCTTCTCTTCAACAATTCATTTTCCCTTCCCTGTGCATTACCAAGAATTAGCAGAAGAGTGAATTCAAGAGGAATAGCTCCCCAAAACGAATTTGGTTCATAATGAAAATGGATAACCCCCAAGACAATAAATAATAGAGATAAAATATGAAAACCATAATGTGGGATTCCCCCAAGAAGCTGATGTAAACCCCTCTTTCTCTCCAAAATTCGAAGGTCAATAAAATAAAATAATTTCGAAGTGTAAAGGCTTAGCCCGCTTAGCTTCCCCGCCCTCTCTCATGGATTCGTATTTCCCCTATAAATCTTGTCATTTTCCTTCTAGTAGCCATAGATGTATTTTATTATTAATAATTATCAATGTCTTACATTTCCTAGGCATTTCGACCTCTTTCCATTGTTTAGAAACTATGGCCTTTCCTCAAACAAACAAAATACATCAATAATTGTTAGGACTCAAAACTAGGGTATTACTACACCCAACAAGAAAATGGACGTAGAAAAGATGCAATTGACCCGACAACATTAGGAGTGCTTGAGAAAATATGAAATTTTCCCCAACAAGAAAAATACACATTGAGAAACAAGTGAGCTATGCATGGGCACTTCAGTTCCTTAAATAGGTAATCAAAATTCACCACAGGGAGAGATAAAATTTTCTTAGAAAGTTTTTCCAACAACTCTCCAAGGAATACCATTGATATTCCCTCACCCATGTATTCAATGGTGGATATTAAGCACTTGTCTAATGGATATAATCCATCAAAACATTTTACCTTTCAAGTAAACCTCTCACATAGTAAAATAAGATTATGTAGTGAATAACTCCTCATCCTTTCAAATATGATGCAGAGTAGCCATTAAAATATAACCAACAAGATACCATAAAATAAAATGATGAATGAACCATATCACACTGAGGAAAATTACATTAATAAACATTTGTTTTTCCTAGAACCCAATTGGGAAAACCAATCAAATGGTGCTCAACGCTCTTCTTTCTAGAAGTTTGCAAATTTTGACATTGCCCTCCTCCACCTTGGCCAAAATCGCTTTGGAAATGAGAGAGTGAAGAAATAAGGAGAGCTAGGGGATAATGGGAAGACAACATCCATGGATCTTCATTTATTGTTCCTTATCCTTCTCTCCTATTTATTTAATTCTCATTTTGACTATTTTTTGTTAAATTTCCTCTTCCATATTTATTTTTCTTATTCCACGTTAACTTGCATTGTTTTACATTGATTCCATAATGTTGATTGATTGTCTATTTTTTTTCAAGTACTGATTCCTATCCACTCTTCAGTCAGGATCCATTTCAAATCACACCTCCCCATTGAGAGGATTTTTGGTCTCCAAAATATTGAATAAACCGATATGGATTAGTGTTATCTGTTGCTATGGAATGTGGCTTTAATTCTCACTCCTGGATACAACTCTAACTCAACCTCTAGATTTGGATCATGGCTCTGGCTACTGGATCTATTCCTCGTCTATTTCTCTTTCTCTAGTTCTGGCTCACTTGTTCCCATATTGCAACAATATTCTCACTAACCCTCAACTTTAAGTAATCTTTGAATCTGAATTGTGGACTCGACATCCATTCCAAACTCCCTCATTGTCTTGAATATAGTTAATCTTGGCCACCAATCAAGCCAATTCGAATGTTAGTCTTATTTATAAGTGTGATCCCAAAATGTTTCCATCACACAACAACTTCGCGAGGGAAGTGTGGTTTCATTCCTCTTCTAGGATCATTTTCTTCTCTTCATGGAAACAATTCTTTGCAACCATGTCACTTTAATGACCATCTTTCATACCCCTACATGATAGTTATAGGTGTCTTGGTCATAGGTAAGTTGTTCCATCTCTCATTAAATAATTCTTTAATCAACATGTAATGAAAGAGATTTCATCCAATTCCTGAGCTCCTTCTCCTCTCTCTCTCGATTCCATCAACCAACTAGTTGCTTTGTTGTTAACGATGACCTCTTATATTACTGAAAATCTCTGGATTTTTTTTTTCACTTGGATAGCATATTCTCCTTGAATTGGAGATGTAGGAATCTCTTCACCTCTTATAGTCTTCACCCTCCACACTCGTCTCATGTGTGTGTAGTTCTTGGGCTGAATCTCTAGGTGAAGTCACCAACACATCACTTCCCAATGTCCACTCAACCTGCAATGGTGGAAAACATTCATGTGGCTGCTACAAAGGTTTATTGACATAGTCATATCCACCTTCCTTTGTGTATGTTGTTGTATTGGATAACCCTTCTTTCCATTCAACTTCTAAAAAAAATCAAGCCTATGAATCATGGCTTTCTTCTTCCAACAAGCTACCTCGCAATGGCCTTTCTTTCCACAAAAATAACATGCCTCTACATACTAACAACTATCTATTGTATGGCATCTCTTCTTGCAGCAGTGAAAAACAAGAAATTTCTCATTTTACATGGACCTCCTATTCTTCTTCTTCTTCTTCTTCTTATTTCTTTTGCTAATTGATTTGTTGTTTTCTCTGAGTGTAGGTGCAGGATGAGTTTGTGAAATCTCCTCATTTCTTCTTTCCTTCAATATTTCACAAGAAGGATGAGTTTGTGAACTCCCCTCATTGTTTCTTTCCTTCAATCTACCACAATAAGGATAATTTTGTGAACTCACCTCATTTTTTCTCTCCTTCAATCAACCACAAGAAGGTTGAGGTGGAAGTGGGCTTCCACCTTCAATTATTTTTGTTTCTCCTTCTCCTGATGAGTTTGAAATCTCTAGTATGCCTATTTCCTTTAGAAAAATAGTCTTCATGGTGGTGGAATTTTCACTTATGTTATCAAATCATAGGCCTTCATGCTTGGCCCTTGGAATAACTAAATTGGGGCTCAATATTCCTTGTATAATATGTCCTATCCCTTGTCCATCATATCCAATTTTCCTTATAATTTTATATCCAATTTCCCTGGTATGATTCTTAAATTCATGAAGATTCTCTTCAGAGATTTCTATGGAAGGTGAGATTACCAAGGTGGCCTTAGTCATGGTGCTATCATATACAATGGAAATGGAAGTTTTATTTGCTCCTCTATGCTCTTGGAAAACTTCTTCAATACTTGTGAATACCTTCTCCTTCTTTACCAACTCTTTTGGAAGTTGCATCAACATATGTGTAAAGCTATCCTCTTTCTAGCTATCCATGTGGATGACCTTCTCACCAAGTTATACAAGTTTCACTCTATGCTTGTCCCAATTTTTTCTAACTATAGTTAGGGAGTATTGGCCTTCTTTAAGCTTCCTATTCTCTAATGGATAAAATTTGGAAGAGATATCCATGTGATTTTCAATCTCTATCATCCCCTATTTAAACATCTTAACCTGTGCCTTCAATATTTCGTTCTCTTCTCTAATATCAACATTGTTATCCCTTAAATATTCCAACATATCTCTTCTTGCTTTTCCCATGTTCCAGTCTATACTATTCTATTCAAGTTCTTGGAAGTGGTGTCTCCATCAAGGATGGAAATAATCTGATACCATCTAATCCATAACCCAGGGGCTCATATCCCACTCGTTTCTCCAACATGGATACCACTAAAAAATATTATTTTTTTCTTTACCTCTCTTATGTTTTTGAGGATTTTTGTAGGGTTCTTTGTTTTCGGGAGGCTATCAGTACTCAATACTCTACCTTGGGAAATTACCTCATCTCTTTTCATTATGATACAAGTCTTCACTCAATTTAGCTAATAGTAATACAAAGGTGGAATAAAAAAATTAAAGTGCTATTATTCATATCCTAGATATAGTTCCATGTTGTCCAAGGGAAGATTCTTCTCACTATTCCTCAACTTCTCAACTATGTTCTATCGTATAATTTTTCTAAATGCAAATCCTTCACATGTGTGACCTTCACTGATTGTAATTCCACCTCTCAGATTCCCCGACGAGAAGCATGTTTATATGGATAACATCTAGGTTTCAAAGTCCAAATTAGTAGTGGGATGTGTGATAAAGATAAAATATTCTCCATATATCCAGGTGGGAACTCAATGCAACACCTATACCATGATATAGTGAGGAAAAATGAATATAGGTAGTAACTGATGAAAGGGACTGAGATTAAACTTCCCTGATAGTAAAATGGAATTCCTCAGGTGCATTGGGACTAGGTTGAGCATGTGGAATAATGAGATATTACAACAAATGATAAAAGTGGATTAGGGTTAGGTTTTTAGTAGTTCAACTAGCAAATGAAACATATCATCTTTTCTGCACTAGATAAATTCCCAAGTGTTTCACTTGGACAATGAAGAGTAGGTGTGTGGTATCTCCTTTGGCTAGATCTCACACTCAGACATTTTCACAATAAGATGAATGTGTGTGGACTATTCCTTTACTATGGTTCATGATCAGACCTACATGCTAGGTATTTGGTTGAGGTATGTTGAGCAATAAGGGAGTAGTGGATGAGTGCCCAACTACTAGTGTGAATTCACATGTAGTGTAGATAGCTAATACCTAAGGAATAATGTGCCCAACTAGTGGATTGAGGTCATGTGCAAGTAAAACAACAAATACCAAATGAATGGTATACCCATTTGGTGAATGGAGCACCTGCAAAATATGAAATTCACACTAGAAAGAAAATGGACATAGAGAACATGAAATTGAACCAACAAGCATTGGAGTGCCCTGGAAAAGATGTAATTATATCAACGAAGAAAATTAAATTCCTAGAAACAAGTTAAACTCCCAAAAATATGTGTGGGAAGGATATCTTCATGAAATATGTTCCCAACAACAAGTGAAATTCCTAACAAACAAGTGCTATGTATGTGGAAACTTCAATTCATTAACCAATCAATGATAATTCACCCCAGGGAAAGAGAGACTCCTAGGATAGATAAAATTAATTTAGTAAGTTTTTCCAACATCTCTGCATGGATGAGCATTTATCTTTACTCACCCATACATTTTGTTATAATCCTTGAGATGTTTCTAGCTAGGAAACTATGACAAGTCATCCATTAGA
Organism: Picea engelmannii; assembly: GCA_009831015.1. Classification (NCBI taxonomy): domain Eukaryota; kingdom Viridiplantae; phylum Streptophyta; class Pinopsida; order Pinales; family Pinaceae; genus Picea; species Picea engelmannii. Next base: position 15,619 of record ML777265.1, on the reverse strand, counting down.
TTAATTGATTTGTTTTTAGTTGATCTTTCCTAAAACAAAGTGTGTTTGTTGCTAATTTAGGCATGTATCTTAAGTCTTTTTTTTTTAAAGATTCAATATGAGAAGGAAAACCACTCCATGTTTCAGACAATTAAAGCATTAGAAGATGGAAGAAGAATATAAAGAAAAAAATAATTTGAAAATTAGACCGATGTATCTTCTGATAAATATTACTTTAAATTTCATGAAGAATAAGTGATGTTTGTTTATGTATCTTAAAACCATAATATAGTTTGAACTTAAAAAAATACTTCTTTGGATTCAAAAATGGATAATGAAATATAAGCACATGTCTTCTTTTATACTCATGGTATATTTGAAGAAATATGAAACTTTAGTGATACCTTTGCAATGTTATGGTGGTAGTTGTTGTACTAAATCATCACATTCATTAAAGTAGATTCATATAGCATAATTTAAGAATATGGAAATAACAAAGAAAGAGAAATCACATAATATGAAACACAAAAAGTTTGAATCTTCAAAACTTGAAGAGATTTTTACTAAGACTTAAGCTTGAGCCAAAAATCTCTTTTACATTGAGTTCATCATTAGTATTTATACAATATAGGTATAAACCAAAAATGGTTATTTGATTCTATTTTTTAGAAAATTGAGATACTACAAAATACTTGACTGCCTAGAAATAGGACAGTTGGAGTAAACTCTTAAATTTCTTCCTCTTTGATCACTGACGCAGCCGCACTCCTTGGAGTACGTCCGCTCCCTCAGGATATTCTTCTTCTCACGGCCTGAAGAACTCAAAGGTTCTTCTAATTCCCTATCGGGAATCTTTCTTACCCACAACAACTCTTCCAAGTGATCTCCCTTACCGATCGGGAAATCAGAACTCGCAACTTCGCGAGTTCACTGTCTATCTCTGGGTTCTCAATTCCCCGAGACCAAATGGCCAGTCAACACTAACTTCTTCCCATACCTATTGAAACTTCTTCTCTATCACGATTTCGCAGCTCGCGATGTCGTGCACTTTGAATTGCCGACTCCCGATACCCAATGCACCGAATCTCCGATGTGCACGTGTGAATTAACCCTTCCACACCCCGTTACTTCAATCGGGACTTTGGGATTCATGGGATCGTGAATCCTAATGCCAAAGGATTTGGGACTTACCTTTCCCCGATTCCCGACACTATGCCACATGTCCTCCACTAACCCTGACTGTGGCCCACATGACCCTATGTCGAGATATCGCGTTTCACGATTCCAATGTGCAAGAGTTTCTTACCTTTGAAAACCCCGATTCTCCGAACACCGACTCCTCGGGATCTTCTGCCACACGTCCTCACCGATGGATGGTTCCGGACTTGTCAGGATATCGCGTCTCGCGATATCGAAATTCTCATTGGGGACTTTTGGAACTTCACTTTGCGAGTCCCCGATACACGATTCTACGTGTAGATCTGACGGCTCATGTGGCACGGATCAACGACTCTGCCCCTCTTGAGCTTAGAACCCCTTCCACACTTACACTGTAACCTCCTCGCACCTCCGTGAGATCCAACGACCCATGAAACTTCGCGAAACCTCCTCAAAGGATTTCGTTCATTCGTTCTTCCTTATGAAATCCTCGAAATGAAGAAGTGTCTCTCCACGAGACTCGTTCACCTGCTCGTCAACCTGCGACGCTTCTCTCAGACTTTCCACGACATCTTCCCTACACTTACCCTTCCATGAATTCAAAGGCCTATTCCTCTTGAGCTTTTCCACAATCTTCAACCTTCAGAAAGAAACCTTGCACGCACTCCTTGCATAAAATCTTCAACAATGCTTAAGTGTTGAAGACACTCGACCTTGTGCACACCTACGACAACAGTCTTCTGATATTTTTCTCAGAATCGTAACTCTGAGACTTATCTTGGCCTATGCACTCCTTGCACGGCACTGTGCCTAACTACACCTTCAAGGAAATGAGCACATAAGTTATCTCTAATTGAACCCTTCTGTCAACGCACTCCTTGCGGACAATTCAACTGCACTCCTTGCAGGAATTCTCTGGTTCAAAATAGAGAAACAATTGAAACTAAATCCTTCTTCCCTTCAGACTTCAATCCAACCATGAAATCACATACACAACATATAAAAGAAAATGTATGACAGGAAGAAAACATTCATGAGCATACCATCAATACACAGAGAAATAACACAAACCATGAATTTGAATCAAAGCTTTCTTCTATTAATTCAAATGTCTATACATGGGTGTTCTTCATACACTGTTCTCTGCTTTCTCTTCTCTTCTTTCTCCTGCATGATAATCTTCTGAATTCTCTAGCTAATGTTACAATGATACAATGAGGGTGTCTATATCCGTTTTCCCTCTTGGACTCTAAAGCTATCAAATCTCAAATTAAATTCCTATTTAACAGCATTAACTAAATTAAATGTCGTATATCTACTAGAGGACGAGAGATTAAAGGATCAAGGTCCCTTTACAATGTACTAGTGCGCTACCTCTTAAATGACTCATTTAATATTTTGCGCAACAGTCCCAAAGAATTTTCAAAACTTTGTGCTAGCTTATCCAGCTGTCTTACGCTTTTGCGTTGGCTCGCTTGATGTGCTGGCGATGCTCCTGCATCATACTCCTCGGCTTGAAAACTTTCATGGGCTCCTTTCCATGAGCTCCTGCATGGTCTGTCCATGCTTCTGTATTTCTGCTTCACCCTCCCAACTGGCATCTTCCACTAGATGATTCTTCCACTTGACCAGATACTCATGGTATTCTTTCCTCCTGGTCTTATTACTCACTCTCTTGTCTAGTATGCATTCCATCTGCGTCTTTTCTGCAACTGGCAATTGTTTCATCCACTGGATGACTGGCTGCTCAGTTCTAGTTTCTTCTTCTCCAACCATGTATGGGTACAAATCTGCAATATTGAATATTGGAGATATTCTGATACCATCTGGAAACTCGATCTCATAAGCATTTTCTCCAAATTTTCTTAAGACCTTGTATGGTCTGATTTTCTTCATTTTCAACTTATTGTATGTTCCTCTTGGGAACCTTTCCTCCCTCAAATGCGCTAGAACTAGATCACCAACCTCGAACTGAAGTTGTCTCTTCCACTGTTCTGCTCTGCGCTTGTACCCCTGATTTGAATTTTGCAATCACTGCTTCACCTGGCTGTGAAGTTCTTTCATCGCCTCAGCGAAAGTTTCTACACTAGCACTGCTAGTAGCAGTCTTTTCTGAATCTCTCAGTTCAGAAACTCCTCTCAGCTGTATACCATACACAATCTGAAATGGGCTTCTCCCTATGCTCTGATTCAATGAATCGTTGTATGCAAACTCTGTCTGTGGCAATATGCTATCCCAGCTGTTATGGTGCTCTATCACCAAGCTCCTTAGCAAGTCTCCCGGACTTCTGTTCACCACCTCTGTTTGTCCATCAGTCTGTGGATGATAAGCCGAACTAAACGCCAAGTTAGTTCCTAGATTCTTCCATAAGGTCCCCCAAAAATGCCCTATGAATTTTGTGTCTCTATCTGAAACTATGCTTTTTGGCAATCCATGAAGTCGAATGACCTCCTTGAAAAACAAATTTGTGATGTGAGTCACATCACTGGTTTTCTGGCATAGAATGAAGTGTGCCATCTTAGAAAACCTTTCAACTACCACAAATATTGAATCAAAACCTCTTTGTGTCCTTGGTAATCCTAATACGAAATCCATGTTGATCGCCTCCAATGGCCTCTCTGGTATGGCAATGGCTGATAAAAACCTGCATTCTGCTTTCTCCCCTTCAAATG
>ML777264.1:1870681-1903564 GCA_009831015.1 Picea engelmannii | reverse complement strand
CGTGCATGGGAGAAGGGGGGTAGCACTGACAAAAAGAGGAGAAATGGAAGGAGAAGTGGATAAAGGAAAGAAGGAGGAACCCTTGGACCCAATCATGATGGACGACGACCAGATCAAACAGATCATGGTGACAGCTGGAAAGATGTGCAGTAGAGTACCCTATCAATACAAGATGAACACCAAGAAGAGAGTCATAGCCGCGAGGGAAGGCTTGGCAAGTGATGAAGAAGAGGTAGAGGATCTCTGATTTGTGGAGCAGATTGAGTAGATCTTGTGCGCAACATATGAGAGGAAAACGAGAGGTCCAACAGTGGGAAGATAAGGCAACAATCCTATCCATATTAGTGTAAGTGTGGAACCCATAAACCCATGTGCAGCTAATACACCAAAAAGAACACCACCGTTTAGACAACCGAATTTTGGGAGAAGAAAGACAGAAGGAAGTACATCTACACAAGGGACAACAACTGGAGGAGCCAGTTCAGGAAGCACTAGTCAAGTATCTACACTGCGCGAAGGTAGTAGTTCAACATTCAGGATGGCAGGACACGATCCCACCATCAGGTTACCATAATTCAAAGGAGAAGCATCGGAGGACTCGAAAAAACACTTGTTTATCTGTGAGAATATATGGGAAGCAAAACATATCACAGACGAAGACACTGAAATTGCACAGCTAGCAATTACACTAAGGGATCATGCACTAGATTGGTATATGAGTTTAGCTACAAACAATCCACCAGGGACAACCAAAGCAATTGCGGACATCAAGAAAATGTTGATAAATGAGTTTCAGAAGCCAAGTTCAGAGGATCAGTACATGAACAGATGATATAAATTAGATAGAAACCAAGAGAATCTATATGGGAAATTGACCAAAGATTCAAGTGACTGAAAGGAAAGTTGAAATATCTCATGACTGATATGCAGTATAGGCACCTATTCGTCAATTCACTACTACCACACTTAAAATATCCATTGTGACAATAGAAGTTTTAGACAGAGGCAGAGGCTCTGCAGGCAGCACTGCAACTGGAAGAAAACCAATACCAGAAGATGGATCCAGCCATCGAAGAGCTGAAGGAGAATTTGAATAACTTAACGTTCCAGCTAAACCAGAAAAAAAGTAAGGACAAACGAGAAGTCGTTTGGTATACCACATGCAGGACGGAAGGACACCACAAGAACAAATGTCCAACATTCGCACAATATATGACAGTAGGGATGCCAAATCTGTTACCAATAGGAGGAATATGGTGCAAAATCTATAAGAAACTGGGCCACGATCAATATCATTGTCCAATGATGCAGAAATACCAGACAGTCCCAAAGAGTTCATATTGCAAATTTTGCAAGTCAGTGGGCCATGATGACAAAGACTATAGAACTATGTACTTGATGCAAGAGAGGACATCAGATGCATATAGGGTGCAGGAAAAAATGATGACTGGGCAAGCCACACCTCAGTTTAACCAAGTTCCAGCCCCATACAACACTGTGCAACAACCATATAATACCACACAACCACAGTTCAACACAACGCAACCTCAGTACAATACTGCTCACTACAATCAAGCGCCTCCGTATAACGTACCGAGAGGAGATCGAGCTGGCTATAGAGGTGGAGGACAGGCAAGAGGAGGATTTGGAAGAGGTAGAGGACCAATGGTATGCCACAAATGTCAACACCCAGAACATTATGCAAGAGAATGTCCACTTCCACTAGCGACTTGTATGTATTGTCGCGCATCAGATCATGAAACGAAAGAATTTCCTATGTATTTCTAAATTTGGCCTTCATGAATACATATGTATTATTTTCAAGGAAGCAAGAACACACAAGAAATTTTGGTTGATTCTTTCAACTTATAAATTGAAATTATTTTAATGAAAAATAAATATATTTCTCATAAACCCAAATTCTAAGACATGTAACATAGCATAAGTGGCTTGGAATGAAGTTGGTGAATCGGCGGAAGAGAGCGCTAACCAGGGAGCAGGAAAAATACAAGTTAAAATCCATTGCCTTCTGTTGGAAGCAAGCTAAAGCAGAAAGAAAGGCTATTTTGGGAAGAAAGGCATGCACAAGGAAAGCGACAGTTGGAAGGAAGAGCAACGCGCGCGCATGCATGGAATACCTAACAACGTTAGGGTTAGGGTTTTTGTAATACAATGTAATGTTTATTGATCCATAAACATATAAATATAGATACATAGGTCTCATAGAGGGATCTAGAGAGAGAGATAGAAAGCAGTAGTTGTAGTCCGAAGAGACAATAGAAGAGGGGAGTCTTGTTTTGATAGATAGTTGTAATACTTTTGTCATATGACCTAGCTTTGTAAGTTGTTAAGCTGTAGAGAGACAGGAAGGTAGATCTTGAGGGTTAGATCGCAGGCTGAGAAGCTCGGTGCAACCTAGTCTGCCTCATAATAGATCTTGACCCGACTAAGAGGAGCGGTAAAGCGTGCAGTGCTGTAGTTTTGGAACTACCACAATAGAAGAGCTTAAGAGCTAGATCTTTGTGGATGTAGCCCAGGAGAGGGTGAACCACGATAAACATGTGTTATGTGATTGAATTTTTTTGTCTCTTTTACTGTTTATGAGTAGATATTAGCATAACGAATGAATGGGTTGGTTATACTACATGCATAATCGTGAATGACAATATGTTTCTTTAATAATTTAAATAGAACTCCCAGCACACATCTCTCAGATATCCAATCAATCATGGACTGCAAGCACCTGAGTATTGCAGTCACCCATTAAGACTATCTTGGGTGAGACTGCGCAGTGCACTCTATGTGTTGTGTTGCCTGTTATCCCCACTTTTTAGGGATAATTAGGAGAACATGTCTCGAGGCCCACAGGTCCTAGACATGGAGTACCGAGAACAGGATTGACCTGAGCATGGCCCTGGAGGGCCCATCCTTTCTTCTTCCATCAGCTTTATCTTGTCAGTAGCAACAACATCCATCACCATCGACTTGGTCCTATATCAGAAGAGGTTCTTGCTCCATGAGGTAATTGGTCCAGGTATCATGGTATGTGTCACTTTTGATCATTGAAATCTTTAAATATATGCATCTGATTCATTTTATCTCTAACAACTGCTTGGATCTTACATTGGCCCACTTGACCATGATTGGGGAATTAATAGGGTGCCCTAGCAAGCTTTTGCCCAGAGGTTTTGGTTTGCCACCGGGGGGATTTCTGAAAATCCATCGTCCCCTCCCATCATAGCACCACTGTTTCATCTTATCTCCCGCTCATTTGTCCCATTCCCCTTGTCTAGGCATTGGGTTGACCTGTTTGTAGGATTGCACCTTATCTCGTGGGAAGAAGGGGCTAAAGGCCCAGAAGGTAAAAGAAGCTGGTAAAAGATAAAAGCCTAGAAATAAAACCTCGAGATGCTTCACCCAGGGATCCCCGAAAAGGCAATAAAAAGCCTCTCATCAAAAAACAAGAGGGACTCAGAAAATAACAAACAAGACCTAGTCAAGAGGATAGGGGGACTCGTCACAAGCCAACCTATTAGGTTCATGGGTACCTAACAGTATGGCATTTCCACCATCTGGTTACCACGCTAGAGCAGTGACCTTTGGTTGCATGGCCAAGGGAAAGTGGATCTCATCACGATCCAACCTCCTCATCTCTGTGAAAGTACTTGTGGGTAACACTGTTAGCTCTGGTCACCATGCCAAGGCAGTGTCCTCTGGTTGGCCCTTGAATAAAAAGAAAAAGAAGAATAAAAAGCAAATAAAATAAAAGAATAAAGGCAAGAACGGGCTTGGAAAAATTTGCATCCATGACAGGTACAACTCGCCTTCTACAAAGGCACCCACAGATAACACTATGCATCCTTGGCTCTCACTTCACCCACATGTCTGGACATCCCCTAACCACATCACCTCACTCACATGGCTTGGATGAAACCTTCCTGGAGACTTCCCTTTTTCTTGTGGATACTAGCCCAATAGGACGTCTTGTCTTTTTCTCTGATCTTGTATTGTAGGTTTTCGTAATGTCTTTGAGCTATTGACCGATGTATCAGGGTTTTTATGCATATGTTTAATAATGTTAATGATGAGATGTGATTGGCATTGCTATGATCCATGTGACTAATGAGCCCAATGAGGGCGTAGCTTTTGATGTGCAGGACCATGCCCGACGGACAGGTACCATTTGGACCGGTACACATGGGGAGATGATCAGTTCAGACCTCCATGGGGCTTAAGAGCCCACCATATGGATGTTGAGATGCCATCAGGGGGCATAGATAGGACGGTGGTTGATCAGATTTTTTCACCAGAGAAGAAGAGGATGTTTCATCAGAGGCACTTTGGCACAGCCCGGCCTAGGGGGATTGACCCACTTCTAGTGAAACATTTGCCCTGGATGGCACAGGACGTCACCTAGGAGCTCATGACATCACCTTGAGCGTGTGACAGTTTGACATGGTAGTTGGCATGTGTGGCATGATTGGGAGGCCCAAAGAGGGCTAACGTTTTGCTCTTTGGTGTTGCATTTGCCCTAAAAGGGGATAACGTCTCCCTCAGTGGGGCTTGACATCTTACTTTTACTCAGTTAGGGTTTTAAAATGAACATTTAAAGTAAAACAATATTATTTTTTATATTCTGGCCTTGTCATCCATTTTATGACCTAAAAAGTAAATTAGGTCATTGATACACTATATATTGAGGAGTTTTAGCCTCATTTTAAGATGATTCATCGCTCACTCATTAGTGAGGTCTAATTTTTAGCACCCTACTTGGGTATTTTGTTGGTTTAGTGAGGCACACTTGTTGAAGGAAGGCATTTCTTGGCATTTTATGGTGTTTCTCTTGAAGGAAGGTGTTACAACTAGGGTTTGCATGGTTATCTCTTGATGAATTGTAAGTATTTTTTTGCAAAACTTCTTGATTGAATGGTTGTAGTCTTATTTTCTTACATGTATTTATAATTTTTTGAATCAAAACCCTAGGTGACAAGCACACAAGTAGGTCCTTGTCTCATGTCCCCCATTAGAGAAATTTTCAGCCATTGAAGAAGGAAGAAAGAGCCTAGCCATAGCTACACTCTCATTTCTTCTTCTCCCTGAGCTAGCCTTACTTTCCAGAGGTCAAGAAGGAGGAGAAGTCCCATGCCTAGGTTATCTACACCTTGGGTCATTTTTCTTCTAGGGTTTGATGATAGAGACTTGTTGTAGCAACATTGTCCCTCATTGCACTCTCTTGTCTTGATTTATCTTTCATGCTAGCCATTTTGCCAAGTCAACCTAAGGAAGGAGGAGAGAGCACGAGGCCTTGCTTTAGCAACACCGGAGTGAGCCTCTCTCCCCTGGGGATTTGATTCTATGGCCCTACCATAACAACACTTCAGAACTCTTCCCTCTAATCCTTAGCCATCCTCCTTCAACCCTTGTGTACTCTACTAAATTGACTCCATTAACCCCAAGGCACTGATCCTAGACCTCCAACGTTGAAGTAGAATTGGATCTAAAATACTCTCAAACCTTTTTGAATTGAAACCCTAACTACATTAACCATAACCTATTAACCCTAAGTTGCTAACATCACCTTTGGTTATTCCATCTGTGATGCAGCAACGCCTTGTTTTAAGAGCAATTGAATGATGGTTTAGGCATTAATTGAATAAAGTGTTGATTGGTTACCTTGAATGCCACATTGTTCCAATATTTATTGGTGGAGTGTCTATCTTTTTATTGCTATTAATAAACATTGACTTCGTCAACATTTATTACTATATTGCTCATATACATTTATCAGATAGTCTTATGAAGTACTAGCCCTTTGAAATATAGCTTGCATATATTAGTTTGTTGTTGCTTTGTTCCAGGCAGGTGTTCTTCATTGGGGATTTACTTTATTATTGGTTGTTTAGCCAGGACTATCTTTTGGGTGGTGACTTGTGAAAGGGGAATTTGTCCTTGTCCTTTATTCTTTTCCCTTTCAAAACCCCAAGTCACCATGGACGTCTTCCCTGGGCCTAGCCTCCCTAAAGAGAAAGAACCTACCCATCGTGGTGACAATGGGTGGGATAGGTTCATGTTACGCCAATTTGGCCTTCTACCTTATAGCCTTTACTCCTAGCTACAAACTATGCGATAACATTGCCTTTTGGTTTACCAGGAGGGCCGATAGTTTTAGAGGCTTTGTTGGAACCCCGATAGACATGAACCCTGGGTCAATCAAGTTAAAGATATAAACGTAGAGAGATTATAACCAACAAATAGTTTCGTTGTCGTCAGTTGGAAGAGTATAGGATTGAGTAGATGGGATCTATTGAAAATCTGTAAGATCTATGGAAGGCGGTCGAGAGAATATTGAATCGGACGATGAGAAGGTGAGAAGAATGCGTCGCTAGAAGGAGATGTTGAGACGGTCGAATCCCACGAAAGCAGAGATCAAATCCTGGTTGAAGACAAAGGAGATGGATTTTGCGCAGAAAGATAACAAAAACCCTAGAGTAACACCGCACAAATATCTTGAGAAATACGTGTTTACTAATCTGCATGAAGTATTTTTCTGTGATTTTACACATTTATTGCAGGAGTGGATATTGAGGTTGAAGGATAACCATACAACCAACCAGATCTGACAGTTAGAGTGGACCTCATTTCATATTGAGCAGTCACAGCAAATGAATAACAAATTCACACGTGCGGTAGATTTTTGGCTCGACAATATTGTAGCAGGATTTATAACAGAATTTGTAGTAGATATCGCGAAGTTGTACAGTGCAGAGGAGAAAGAGTTCTACGTGGTCCTCGAGGAAGGTATATTAGATCGATGTATGCTTCTATTAAGATATTGCTATATAACAAAGGTGTAATGACAATGGAGTCAGACAACTAAACTTCCCTGCGTGCATGGGGGAAGGGGGGAAGCACTAACAAAAAGAGGAGAAATGGAAGGAGAAGTGGATAAAGGAAAGAAGGAGGAACCCTTGGACCTAATCATGATGGATGACGACCAGATCAAACGGATCATGGCGACAGTTGGAAAGACGCGCAGTGGAGTACCCTATCAATACAAGGTGAACACCAAGAAGAGAGTCGTAGCCGTGAGGGAAGGCTTGGAAAGTGATAAAGAAGAGGTAGAGGATCTTCAAGCTGTGGAGCAGATTGAGGAAATATTGCACGCAACATATGAGAGGAATATGAGAGGTCCAAGAGCGAGAAGATAAGGCAATAATCCTATCCATATTAATGTCAATGTGGAACCCATAAACCCATGTGCGACTAATACACCAAAAAGAACACCACCATTTAGACAACCGAATTTTGGGAGAAGAAAGACAACAGGAAGTACATATACACAAGGAACAACAACTGGAGGAGCCAGTTCAAGAATCACTAGTCAAGTATCTACACCGTGTGGAGCTAGTATTTCAACATTCAAGATGGCAGGACACGGTCCCACCATCAAGTTACCCGAATTCAAAGGAGAAGCATCAGAGGACCCGGAAAAACACTTGTTTATCTGTGAGAAGATATGGGAAGCAAAACAGATCACGGACAAAGATACTAAACTTGCATAGCTAGCAATTACACTAAGGGATCATGCACTAGATTGGTATATGAGTTTAGCTACAAACAATCCACCAGGGACAACTAGAGCAATTGTGGACATCAAGAAATTGTTGATAAATGAGCTTCAGAAGCCAAGTTCAGAGGATCAGTGCATGAATGAGATGATATAAATTAGACAGAAACCAAGAGAATATGTATGGGAAATTAACCAGAGATTCAAGTGACTGAAAGTAAAGTTGAAATATCTCATGACCGATATGCAGCATAGGCACCTATTCATCAATTCACTACTATCACACTTAAAATATCCATTGCGACAACAGAAGTTTCAGACACAGGCAAAGGCTCTACAGGCAGCACTGCAACTTGAAGAAAACCAATACCAGAAGATGGATCCATCCATTGAAGAGCTAAAGGAGAATTTGAATAACATAACGTTCCCTCTAAACCAGAAAAAAAGTAAGGACAAACGAGAAGTCGTTTGGTGTACCACATGTAGGACGGAAGGACACCACAAGAACGAATGTCCAACATTCGCGTAGTATATGACAGCAGGGATGCCAAATATGTTACCAACATGAGGAATATGGTGTGAAATATGTAAGAAATCGAACCACGATCCATATCACTGCCCAATTTTGCAGAAATACCAGACAGTCCCAAAGAGTTCATATTGCAACTTTTGCAAGTCAGTGGACCATGATGGAAAAGACTATAGAACTATGGACTTGATGAAAGAGAGGACATTAGATGCATATAGGGTGTAGGCAAAAATGATGACGGGCAAGCTGCACCTCAGTTTAACCAAGTTTCAACCCCATACAACACTGCGCAACAACCATATAATACCACGCAGCCACAGTACAACACAACGCAACCTCAGTACAATATTGCGCAGTACAATCAAGTGCCTCTATATAACACACCGAGAGGAGATCGAGCTGGCTATAGAGGTGGAGGACGGGCAAGAGGAGGATTTGGAAGAGGTAGAGGACCAGTGGTATGTCACAACTGTCAACAACCTTAAGACTATGCAAGAGAATGTCCACTTCCACCGGCGACTTGTATGTATTGTCGCGCATCGAATCATGGCACAAAAGAATGTCCTACGTTACTAGGGAAGATCCAGGAAAAGAGGAATCAGAACAACCAGAATGTTCAATGGATTTCAGCAAAAGCGAGGGATGAAGGATGAAACATCAACGTAGTTATGCATGGAGGAACTAAAACAAGCAATGACGCAGCCTGACAAGAGCCAATACATCACCAATGGGTGAAGAAGAATGTTGAACCAAGGAGACAGTTCGATGCGCAGAACGAGAATGAAACATTTAAGCAAGCCAGACAAGAATTCTTGAAGCAAGACACTGCGTCGACTTCAACTGTGCAACATAGCAAGGAAGAGCTAGAGTACGAGATGCCTCCATCGTTGGATCATACCAAATAAATGCATCCCCTGGGACAAGTAAGTACAATCAAAGGCTTTTTGCAATCATGTGTAAAACTATTGAATGATCCACCCTCTGTCAAAATATTGAAAAATATATTAGAAAAATGTAGCATAGAGACAGAAGGAAAACTGGAACAAAAAACAATCAATCACCTACATACAAGGAGAATAACAAGTAGGGAGTTCAGGTTGAATTCCAACATCAGATATTTCAACATGGGAGATATCATACTAGATCTAGGATCTGAATTCAATGTATTACCCAAGAAGACATGGCAATGTATAGGAAAAAACCTGACAAGATGGGCAAAAGCAACACCAGTCAAAGATTGCAGTGCAAAGACAACAACACACTTTCTATTTGAACATGTGATAACTAGATTTGGTTTCCCAAGAATTATGATGAGCGGCCAAGGAACTCACTTCATTAATAACACTATTAAGGCCATGACTGAAGAATTTGAAGTCCATCATCAAAAGAGTACACCATATCACCCACAAGCGAACAGAACAGTAGAAGCCTTTAACAAAATCCTTGAAAATGCACTGATGAAGATCTGTAATGTCAACAGGGATGATTGGGACCTCAAAATACTAGCAGTATTGTGGGTATATACGACCACATGCAAGAAGTTGACAGGACACACATCATTCAGATTGGTATACAGACAAGAAGCAGTAGTTCCATTAGAATTTTCGGTACCTAGTCTGTGCATAGCAGCGATTACGAACATGACAGAAGGAGGCACAGTACATGACAAGATGAATCAATTGATGATCATGGAGGAATATCAGATCCTAGCAGGGTTCCACCAACAAGTTTAGAAAGCAAGGGACAAATCTTGGCACAACATACATATCAAGAAGAAAACTTTCAAGGCAGGCGACTTAGTGTTGATGTATGACAGTAAATCCATTCAGCATCCAGGAAAACTTAGAATTCACTGGCTAGGACCATACGAAGTAAAAATTGTCATAGACGAGGGAGTTGTACAGTTGAAGGACTTAGAAGGTGCAGAACTCAGAGGGATGAGCAATGGGAGCCAACTGAAATTGTACAAGAACAGTCGACCAACCGCAACTTGAAAGTCACCGCGCAGTTTGAAAAAAAAAANTAGGATATCAAACAGTACCAACAGAGGTACAGTGCGCCGGAAGGAGAAGGAGCTACACACACTCGGGAATACGAGCCCAACGAAGAAAAGGCCAACGGTTAGTTCAAAACAAAAACAAGTGGGAAAGGTGGCTACGGCAAAAGAAGCACTAAGCGACGAAGGCTAGCAGAATTGAATGTCGAAAACGACTAATGGGATGCCACATTAATCGCACCAACTGGAGATGGAAAGGGAAAGTAATGGAAAGTACAAAGGAACCAATGGTTCTTTGAATTCGTAATAGAGGTAACGTTTTTGACAAAATTCACATGACACCCATACAAGGCAAGGACGCGGGAGTGGAAAGCTTATTGTGAAGTTGGAAAAGGCAGAGAGCGATAGATCACAAGAATCAAAGAGTGAAGTTTACAGAGGTTTCAGAGGCTATTGATCTCGACGAACGACAAGATTTTACCACCATGGCACCACCTAAACAAGGAGAACCAAGCGAGACAACCAAACAACCCAGCGTTAGGACCAGAGCACAAACACAATCACAAGGAAGCGAACATCAACCATCTCCACCGCTAGAAGTCGTCAATGTGGAGAAAATCCCATCACCATATACAACACCAGGAAGCCTAAAACTCGTGGTAAAAGAAACCCAACAGACAACACCTATGGGCATGGACATCGATAGGCTAGAAGAGGGGCAGGGCCATTAGAATGAAGATGCAGGCAGTCAAATGCAACCAAAAAACCCTATAGAATCTCAGAGAGTCAACAGGACGACTCCAAATCAGGAAGAAACGACCGAGCCAGAAGAGTCACAAACAACCGTGTCGGAACACCCACATGAGGGAGCAGTGGAAGATGTCACTGGCCGACCAGATCAGGTTGTCGAAGAACAAACAATGGAGGATGGAATCTCAAGTCAGCCACCACAGCTAAAGGACAAGAAGACAGTACTTAGGTCACCGCACAAACAACCCGCTGCAATAATTTTTTTGTCGCACATACCAGAAGGGGTATGGGTAAAAGTAGATCTACTAGGTTATGTAGAAAAATTAAGGTACTCATACCATAATGCAACGGACACGGAAAAGTTCCCAGAGTTTTCTAAGCAAGTCTACCTACAGACTGTGGGTGTACATCCCTTTGGGGAATCAATTCATCAACCAGTCCAGTGGGTAGTAGGACTGGCAAAAACTGGGATTTTTGGTCTGTTGGACCTACCACACTTTGGCAGAGGCTAGTATGCAAACAGTTGCTTCAAGCATTTGATGGCGGTCACACATCGTGGAGATCTGTGGCTGGAAAAGCTTATCTCAATAGACATAGAGCTCATTGCACACATCACAAGGCTGCCATCATGGGGCATGGATCCCTCACATTTCCTCGAAGACAAAACAAAGGAGAAAACATTGGCCAATGAGATGAAAAAGAAATATGGCATCGAAAGGGGGACATGTAGAATCATTATCAAGCAGATTAGTTGCAAGGAGGAAGTCATGGCCGGGGTTGTCGCAGCTGCATCACAGTGTGCCAAGGGCACCACAATCAATTGGGCCCCTTATTTGTTGAATTTGCTTCTAGACAATTGCAAGGATGCGTAGGATCCGGGGACATATTATTATTATTCATGGTTTATCATCCTGATATCCATTATGGGATGGAAGGAGCCAAACTACGCATTTTTCGCTACAAGACCCAAACCCAATCACGGATCGAGATACTTATTGATTGCAACTGCTTCAGACACCAAGAATAGAAGAATGAATCCAGCTATATTCGAAGGATATCTCTCTGACCTACAGGAGACCATCGCCAACATTTGGAGGATAACATCGTAGGTTGTGGCAAACTATCAGGGCATAGCCAACTTCAAGGCCACTAGACATGCGATGTGGATCCAGGCGCGGAAGGACCCCAATAAAGAATGGATAAAACAGGGGACATACAAATGGCCATCAAGGATTGGGAAGACGCATGGAGGATTCCAATCCTCACTCGAGACATACCTGCAGGGGTAGAGGAGGAGGAGGCAAGACAGGAACATACACATGCTGAGGAGGTAGGGCAGGAACAGACATAACCCCAGGAAGTCACAGTGCCCAAGAAACCAAGGACATGCCAGACCAAACCACAACAAAAGAAAGGGGGGACATCCAAGACAGGAGTCCATACGGGGAAGAATAATAATACACAGGTGCCCCAAGTACAACAGAAATAGGCCAAGGCACTGTAGGGGACTACATCAAGTCCTACTCCACAAGAGCCAGGCCAGACTAAGCAGCTAGCCACTCAAACAGGGGGTGCGCGCAAGAAGACGAAGGCGCACAAAATGCCTCTAGAATACACAATCACGAAGGATGATGTAGAAATGGTGGCCCAAGTGGTTCAGGATCGCACATTCGAGGATTTTGAGAATGTTGCACGCCAAAGGGACATAATCAAAGAAGAGATGGAAAACATGCGACAAATCCTCAGGAAGATCAGGGAAGTGCAGGCAGCCGACAACAGCATGGAAATGGTCTCGTCAGCACCACAGATAAGAGGAGAAACTGGAGTAAGCGAGTAGGACACGGTCCAGACGATAGTGCAGCCGAGTTCAACGTTTCACGTCACACCCAACATTTTGTGCATGGACGAAATTGTGGGGCAGACACCCCTGAAGGACTTGGCTCAATTGCAATTGGTATTGCCACGGATACCAACCAAGGATTTATATAAACTACAAGTTGGCGTTACACAGGAGGTACAGTCTCGTGCATGCACAGATACAACAGAATTGCAACATTTAAAGGATAAATGGGACGAGTTGGAATTGATATTTGAGCAGGCTAAGCTCGAGACCCAAGAGGAGAGGGAACGCATGAAGGGACTGGAGAAAAAAGTGGTTGTATCCTCCGAGAAGATCCCAAAGAACATGCAGGTGACCGAACTAACAACGACACAAAACATTGATTAGATTGTGTAGACAATCGATCAATACGAACAGGAGATCGAGAATCTCAGGGAGCGGCTCACACCTACCAATCCATTGGTGGTAAGGGAGCAAAGGAAACAGGAGGCAACAGAGCAGATATAGGATATAGAACGACACATCCACGCAACGAATGACTTGTTCGAGAAAGTAGCGTAGCTCTGGACGAAGCTGGAAGAGGATCAACATGTCTAGTAGTGGGACCAAGAATGAGAAAGGATAAGTGAAACTATCCAAGATATCAAGTAGAGGCAAAATACAATGTCAATCACAGAACGCGTCAAAGGAACGCAAGACATGAAGAAACTGTAGGCAAAACTCATAACTGCACAGATGCAAAAAAGGAGCGCCATGCTCAATTTGAACTGATACATGAGCGAGCGACAGAGGTCATTGCACAGGTAGAGAAAGCCAAAACATATATGGCACAAACCTAAGCAGAATGTGCAAGGTTGGTTAGCAACGATATTGCAATGCAGGTATTGGACACACTCAAGGAGAAGACCGTGCAGGCCCAAATACAAGCAACGGAGCTCAGGGAGAAGTTCCAAGCGATCACAAGGGAGATTGATGAAGCACGCAGGGGTTAGGTGGTTCGGGACGAGCCACATGTCAGTGTTGGGGGCTTGTTGTAAGTAGACCAAAGCAGAGAGAAAGACTATTTTGGGAAGAAAGGCATGCACGAGGAAAGCGACAACTGGAAGGAAGAGCAACACGCATGCATGCATGGAAGACCTAACGACGTTAGGGTTAAGTTTTTGGTAATACACTGTAATGGTTGTTAAGCTAGAAATGTATAAATATAGATACCTAGGTCTCATAGAGGAAGCTAGAGAGATATATAGAAGTCAATAGTTGTATTTTGAAGAGACAATAGAAGAGGGGAGTCATGTTTTGATCGATAGTTGTAATACTTTTGTCATATGACCCAGTTTTGTAAGTTGGTGAGCTGTAGAGAGACAAGAAGGTAGATCTTGAGGGTTAGATCGCAGGTTGAAGACCCTGGTGCGATCTAGTTTGCCTCATAATAGATCTTGACCCGACTAAGAGCAGTTGTAAAGCGCGTGGCACTGTAGTTTTGGAACTACCATAATAGAAGAGCTTAAGAACCAGATCTTTGTGGACGTAGCCCATGAGGGGGTGAACCACAGTAAACATGTGTTATGTGATTGAATGTTTATGTCTCTTTAATTGTTTATGATTAGATATTAGCATAATGAATGAATGGGTTGGTTATACTAAATGCATAATCGTGAATGACAGTATATTGTTTTAATAAGATAAATACAACTCCCAACGCACATCTCTCAAATCTCCACTCAATCCTGGGATGAAAACACCTGAGTATTGCACTCACCCATTAAGACTATCTCGGGTGAGACTGTGCAGTGCACTCTATGCGTTGCGTTTCCTTCTGGTTTACCAGGAGGGATGATAGTTTTAGAGGCTTTGTTGGAACCCCAATAGACATGAACCCTGAGTCAATCAAGTTAAAGATATAAACACAAATATATTATAACCATTACCTTCAAAAGAAAAAATAAGCCATGCAGAAGAAAGGTCGCAAGAATATACGATGTAGAAGAAAGGTCATCAAATATAAGAGAAGGATCGAATTAAAGGAATTAAAGGGTCGAACAAAAATATAGAGGTTGAATTAAAAGGGCCTTCTTATATTTTATGACCTTTCTTCTACATGGTTTATTTTTTATTTTGAAGGGTCGAATTAAAGGTAAGTATTATTTAATATACTCATTTTTTTCACCTATCAAATAAGCACCTAAACATGAGTAAACAATCAAGTATAAGTCAAGGAAGGATCAAGCTTAGCTTTGCATAGGAAATATTAACATATAACTCTCTAAATTTTGAATATAATATGTTGGGATAATGATTGATAGAAACTATCACTAGAAATTTAAGGTTAAATAGATGTATCCTAGGCTATCTTCTGACGGGGAAATTATTTTTGTTCATTGCATTCAATTAAAATTTTAACATTCACAATCCAAGGAGAAATTCAACCTTAATTTATCCGTATCATTTTTAGATTGCAAAGAAATAAAAACATTTAATACATTGATGAAGTCGACCTTCATGAATACATATGTATTATTTTCAAGGAAGTAAGAACGCATAATAAAGTTTGGTTTATTCTTTCAGTTTATAAATTGAAATTGTTTTAATGAAAAATAAATATATTGCTCATAAACCCTAATTCTTAGAAATTTAACATAATCCCTAATTCTCATAAACGTAACATGGCATAGGTGGCTTGGAATGAAGCTGGTGAATCGGTGGAAGAGGGCAGAGACAAATGAGCAAGTGAAATAGATTTTAAAAACCATTGCCTTCAAAAGAAAAACTAAACCATGCAGGAGAAAGGCCGCAAGAATATACGATGCAGAAGAAAAGTCACCAAATATAAGAGAAGGGCCGAATTAAAGGGCCAAACAAACATTTACAGGTTGAATTAAAAGGTCCTTCTTATATTTGACAACCTTTCTTCCACATGGTTTGTTTTTTCTTTTGAAGGGTCAAATTAAATGACATAGGCCGAATAAACATTTACAGGTTGAATCAAAAGGCACGGACGGTATTATGAAATTTGAATGCACTAAAAATATGAATGCGTATAAATATCAATTGTAAAATCTAAATGCACCAAATTAAAGGGTGTAGGGAAAATTAGCTAGTAAATCTAAATGCACTGAAAAGCACATCAATTCTAAAGAAAACACATATCAACATATAAATAATAAATATGTCCGCACCTAAATTCCTTAGTGGAATGAAACTTTTGCAGTTTTTACAAGCAACAATTCTTTATCACCCTCCTCTCTCTTCTCCTGATGCGCAATAGGAGTTTTAGCAAGCAACAATTCCGTCCTCTCTCCTCTCCTGATGTGTAATTTAACATGCAGATCCAAATGGAATTCTAACTTATTTACTCATATTAATCTCCTCATGACTCGTATGTCATATTTGTTCCCACTCCCCTTCCTTTCGGGTCATGAAAATCTATGCACAATTCATTGATCCCACTCCTATCTCCTCATGACTCATATGTCATATTTGTTCCCACTCCCCTTCATGGAAATCTTTTCACAATTCATTTGTTCCCACTCCTATCTCCTCATACTCATATGTCATATTTGTTCCCACTCCCCTTCATGGAAATCTTTGCACAATTCATTTCTTCCCACTCCTTTGAAAAGTGACCATATGTGGACACAGCGTAATTATTTCATAGGTCAAGTAAATGTAAAGCGTAATTATTTCATAGGTCAAGTAAATGTAAAAAGTAAAAAGTTAAAGCTACTTATTTCCACTCTTGGTCATGCCATGTTGTGAAATGTAACCAAGCCAAGTGTAAGAAAAAAGTAGAAAACATAATAGTAAAAAAGTAGAATTATTTTTGTCCACTAACCATACATGCTAAATTATTTCAAAATGTAAAAAGTTAATAAAAAGGTAGATTTTTTTTGTCCACTAACCATAAATGCCAAATTATTTCAAAATGTAAAAAGTTAATTAACATGTAACTATTAAAAGTTAAGTAATATTGGTTATATTTGTATACCCTACCCCCTCTACATTTGAACTTGTGACTTCTTCGGAGGAAATACATGTTATAAACCATTAGAACCACTCATAATGTTTAAAAATTTGAAACTTTTTCCATCCCTTATATATTATTTTTATTAATTAAAAATTAATATATCTTATAACTATATTAAAATCAATATATATTAAATAATTTATTTTAATTTTGATTAAATTAATATTATTATTTATTAAACTTCTTTTTAAAATTTAATAAATAATTTTTATTGTTATAATTGGTATTTTGTATAACTCAATTCATATACATTAATATAATTAATAAAAAAATTAAAATAAATATTTTTAATATTAAATTAACCAAATATTCAATTATATATATATATATATATATATATATATATATATATATATATATATATATATATATATTAAATCAATATTGTGTATTAAAAGTGGTCAAAATTGACACTCAATTATAGAGACTCACCCATGTTGTTTGTGAAATAAAAAATCCTCTCTCAAAATACAGATGACTTTATAAAACATTATACAGCTTGAGTGGGCCTAATGGTTAAGAACATGTGTTTCCTCTTAAGAGGTCACAGGTGCTACAGATTGATGTAGGGACTCCCGCTCTTCCACCTAGACCAGTGTAGCTAGTCTTTGTCCTTATCTTTGCTTGATTTGGAGGCTCTGATGTAGGGACTCCCCCTCTTCCACCTAGACCAATCTAGTTAGTCTTTGTCCCTATCTTTCCTTGATTTGGAGGCTTTGATTGATCTAGGGACTCCCCCCCTCTTCCACTTAGACCCACCCAGCTAGCCTTTGTCCAAGGACTAGAGGGATTTTTGTTCGTTGATAGATTCCTCTTTCTCCTAATCTTGAGGTACCACATCTTGCTCTTTTGATTCTTCAAATATGGGGGAATCACTATTTCCTCCTTCACTTAGTCTTTTGATTTCACTTCTTGCTCATTAAAAGGGAGGTCCAATTTAACTCGCTCAATCTCACTAATCACTTGATGTGCCAACTCACCATATTGACTTATGTTGATGTTTCCTTGCTTGCCTTGGCCTTTTCTAGCAATGTCTTGTCAAATGTCATGTTTCAATACAAACTCTGCATCAGAAAGATACATTTTAGTAGTCCAACTTTTAAGACCAAGAAAAGTTTTCACCTTTCAAGTTTATTTCTGCTGAAAACCCTTTGATTAAGTCCATTTGCAATTCATATTGTGATTCTTAGTTTCCTCATTTCAGTGATGGAATTTGCCAAGAACATTACCAAATAAGTCTTTAGAAGGTAAACCTCAAAGATGCTTAGGCAAATTTGGAAGTCTAACACAAACTAGAACTCTGGAAAAAGTATCTATTAATATTAATAGAACAAAGAAAACAAAGAATCAAGTCCACAACTTTAAAATGAAATTTCATCTTCAACTATTTCAACTTTAAAATGAAATTTCATCTTCAACTATTTCAACTTTAAAATGAAATCTCATCTTCAACTATTTCAAGTACAATGATGAAGAACCCATTTGAACAAACCATCTTATTTTCAAGTGTGGCCAAGAACCGTTAAAACGACAAACAAATGCATTTGTAATTTAAAAGGCTGCCTTAATTACAACATCTTTCACTGCTGGAAAAGAAAGAGCCGAGCTTTTTGAACCAATAAACAAGAAAAAGAACAAAGAACATTATGTACAACATCTTTAAAAGAAGCCTTACCCAAGATACCACTAGTAGCCGGAGCCTAAGATTGAATCGAAAATGAAGAAACCGGCCTGTTGCCGGAGCTTGGAATGTTTTCATCCAAAATACAGGCGCACCAGAGGGGGCCTGAGGCTGAAATTACCGCGGCCATGCTCACAGGGGAGATCGCTAGGGGTGAGGAACCGAGCTGTGCGGCTGCCACCGAGGAGGGGGATGACGAAAAAAAAACGGGAAGAAGAATACCGGCCATGGACGCCGGACCAGGCCGAAAAGAGGTCTCTGTGAGCGGTAAGGGCAGAACCCTAGGCGCCGCCGCCTGCCATTGTTCAAACTATTTTTTTTAAGTTTCCACAGCATTTCTCAATGATTTAAAAACAAAATGTTAACCCATTTAATTAACCTTTAAATTACAACTAATTTTATTAAGAGCAAGCAACCAGATCTTACGAAGAAATAGAAAAGTAAAGGCAAATTTTACTGATCGATCGTTGTCCCCGCGTAAATAACCATTGTAAATTAACCTGTGTGAAACTGAGTATACCATTTATGGAAAAATCAACTGCAAAACTATTTAGAAAAATTATTCTCGGCCAGGTGACACATTGAGCTCTATTTATTTAATGGCAGAACTCTATTCAACCTCAACCAAGCAAAGAAAATTCAATGACAGATATATCGCGCAAAATACACTCCGTGAATTATGCCATATCGGCGGTATTAAAGATATAACAAGTAGCGTAACAAAAGCGTTGTCAAGTCACAGAGATTGGATAGATACAAAAGAAGTAAAAAGATCTTTGAAATCGTAACGCCTTCTCTGGTTTTCTGTAGATAAACAGAAGTTGGTCTGATTTATGCTGTCATGGAAGAATTCCAATTGAATTCAAGCTAATCTGTTCCCACTTTGCCTTATGGCCTTTCAAATAGTCAAATTTCAAATTGAAATGTTCAATAACGACGTCGAGGATTTCTTTATGCGTCATGGAGGTCTCTTCCCAACCCACCTCATCATCTACCACTATCACTTCTCCGTCTCTACAATATTTTAGACGTATCTCATTGCTTAGGTGAAACACACCCCGGATATGCTCGGTAAAACCATCGAAAGTCATAGCGGTTTCAGAGTTCTTGCGAACGAGTACACGCCTCGTTAGCCCTTCCGAATCTACAAACTGATAATCTCGGCCAAAAAAGAAACAACGTTAAATCCTGTGTTTTCTCAGTAAAACAGAAACACCGATCCTACCCAGGTTGAAAAGAAAAAACAGAGAGAACTGAATTGCTAAATCCCACTCAAAGTCCGGGAAGAGTACCTACACACCTTTTTCAGGGGAAAAAAAAAAAAAAACCACCTAAAAACCTGCAGAAAAAGTAACTTGAGAAAAAAGATTACTCTCAATTTAATCCACTGCTTACAACTGTAAAGTTTCTCTATTAAAGCCCCTGCAAGCACCCACCCACATAGGGTGGAGGGGTTTTAATGGAGAAACTTTAATAAAGTTTTTCCATTAAAGCCCCTGCAAGCACCCACCCACATAGGGTGGAGGGGTTTTAATGGAGAAACTTTAATAAAGTTTCTCCATTAAAGCCCCCACCCACATATGTGGAGTGGGTGGGGCGGGCTTTAATAGAAAAACTTTAATAAAATTACAACTGTAACTTACATGCATAGGCTACCCACCAGTCCCAAAAAAAAATAGCTAACTCTCTCAATTCGACTGAATCGGTCCAACAAAAAGAATAAAAAATTCTCAAATCCGTTTGATTATGTGATAAAGTGATGTCAAGGGAACAGATGAGGCCAGGCCAGGCCCGAATGGTGGGTGGATTTGACATGGAATAAAAACGAAGGACAACAAAATATGATTGTACTCGCAAGATTATTTCGTGCTCTGTAAGCAAGCAGTTACCGGGTAAGTTGTTTTTGATGTCGTTAAGATTCCCTCTTTTGCTATTAGGGTATAAATTCGACCGTGCACTTTATCCATCAATTAAATTATTTATGACTATTTTTTTTTAAATTGTATTTTCATGATGTTTTATATTTATTTTTGCTATTAATTTAAATATTATGTTGACTCAAATATTTTGAAATAAAAGATGAGACAAATTAAGTTCACTGATATAATATGTTCTTATACAGTTACAATTTAATTATTCTTAGGATTGCAATTGCAATTTTATATCAAATATTTATTAACCTTACCTATTTCACTTTGAAAAAAAAAAATTGGATTGTTACATGCTAGAGCTAGAGACTACAAAGATGGGCTTTTCCCAACACTCCCAAAGACTCACTGTGGGTGTAGTATGTGACTCTCTAAGATGGGAATCAAAATTTATAACTCTCAGCCCTGGATCTTTTCTTTCCTAACTCCTCAATCTTTTCTTCCCTCACAAGTTTCTTCCTGCAGCTTGTGGGATTGCATCATCATGGCTCTAAATGAGAAGAAAGCCTCTTAGCACTCAACCATATATTACTTGGGAGGAGGTCGCTTAAGAAAGAATAAGTGAAGAGGAGTGAGACAAATTAAACCTATTGGAATATCTCATGTACCTTTATGCCACTGGAAAGATGCAAGCTGGTGACAATCAATCAACTTCAAAAAGCTAGTTTCTTTAGTTAACCCTCCCAATACTTTACTGGATCGAATGGGTTACACGGTTCTTTGGATTATTGGCTCTCCGGTGTGCAATCGAATACAAGCTACTTACAGACTATCTTAGAAAATATTTAGACTTATTCTAGTTACAACACACGTCAAAACCAAAGCTTAGAAAATTAAGAGACTAAGAGATAAGGAGAACTAACTTTTTATCACGCTATGGTCCAAAAGGGTGTGGGTTCAATCCCACAACTGTTAAAAATAAGTTAATTGCATCTAAGCATTGGTTGCATGCATTGTTTAAGCAGAAGATCCCGTGTTTTTCCCAAGTACGCTTCAGAGGAGAGACAAATGTAATGGATTGATGTTCAGGCTTGAGAGACATACTGAAGTTCAGACTACATAATCGAAAAGAAGCTAAATTCCCAACGGAGAATTCTTGTGATAAATTAATATGCATCTTAAACACAAGATAGAAATCATAGTTATATCATAGAAATGTGTTTGGTATAAAATGTTGATATTTAAGAACTCTTCATACAAGATATGAAAGAAGTTGGTCTAATGCAACAAGATTTTCATGCTTCCTTGTCTGTCAATGTGATTGGTGAATCTCTGAATAATCAATTTGGTGCTATATGCAGTGGAAATAAAAGAACATTGCAATGTACTCCCCCTTCAAGCAAGACATTTTTTCCTTATTCATTTTCATTTAAAAGTCTTTTATTCGTTTAGAGAAGCGTATCATGGCTCTTGGGACTTTAGGGAGAGAATTCATGTGTGATATTAGCTACAACACCTCTGGTCCTTTAGCCCCTTCTTTCCATGAAATGAGGTACAAACCCTTCTTGGGATCAATGAACCTGAAAACTCAAAAGATGAGGAAATGGAGGGGAAGAAGTGTGGAAAGTGGTAAGTGTGAGTGGGAATGGTACGATGACCCTTCAAGAAATCCCCCAGTAGCAACTCTTTTCTTGAGGGTGACCAACTTACTAGGATACCATGACAGCCACCAAGGTGAAATCAGGAAAATTAATATACAATTTCCAAGAAAACGTTCCATAATCAAGAAAGGACTCTTTGCAACATGCTCAAATGCCTTAGATATTAAAGTGACACTTACCATGAGACTGGACTTGTTACCTCTTGAAGCGAGACATGTTGTCTTCTAGGATCCCAACTAGTGTAGTGGACGTTGTTCCGCTACCAGTGATGAGTGGTGGTGTAAAGAGGGGCTCTATCTACCTAATGTGGGCTCTGATGGTCAATCTGACTCTCGACACTCAATTTCTGCTACCTGCGGACCTCAAGAAATAATCTCCTTAGTTACCCCTAGGTATGGGGGGTAACAATTCCCAAAGGAGAATTCTTGTGAGAAATTAATATACATCTTAAACACAAGATAGAAATCATAATAATATCATAAAAAAGTGTTCAATATGAAATGATGACATTTAAGAACTCTTCATACAAGATATGAAAGTAGTTTATCTAATGCAAAAACACTTGAATTTCATATCTATCGAGCATCTAGATCTGGCCTTCTCAATCAATAAATACACATCATCATATGTGGGACCATGGTACAGAAACAAGTCAAACACTTGACATAAATGACAAAGATTCAAATTTCAGCAATGCATTATTTAATGTAGAGAAAAAGACAACTATGATGGTAACTCAACTAATGGTTGTCTTGAACTGTTGAAAGGTTATAGTGAGCCTAGTTAAGTTGAAGCAGAGGAGGTTAACGGTTCAAACCTAAACCTTCTCTATTGTTTTTTGCGTTGATTTTGCAGACAAATATTACAATCAGGGATTCAACATGGTTCGATATGAACCCTAAGCATTACTTTTGTCACAAATTGCGGTTTCTCTCTATGTTTATGATAACTGTAAACTAATCGTCGATATTCTTGACCAAATCTAAACTTGATTAAATGTGATGATGTGCCCTGATACTATGACTTTACTTTGGAATGAGTGCAATGTTTCTCTGCCCACAAACTATGTTTTGATTCCATAGTATAGAGATTTGAGTGACATATAAGTGGAGGTAAATTGATGTTTTCTTGTCATTATCATTGTTGAGAATAGTTTTTTCGAAATTACTTATATAAGTTGTGTTTTTTTTGCTCATAAAGATGACTAAATTCTTAAGTCTATGATTGTTGCAAAGGTCTTGAACTTTGATCATTTCTTTGCTACAATCTAACCCCAAAATCTATCCAGTGTCGCCTCTTAAAACCTATGGATTTCTCATATATTCATCCTTTGTCTAGACGGCCATTTTACTATCAAATCGGGCACACGGAGTTAAACGATCCTTCTTTCAAATGTCATTTGGGAAAAATGTGCCATGAAGATAATCGAGCTAATTGAGCCAGAATAAAAATACACACCCATATTAATTTTATCTTTTTTTTTTTAAGTTTCATTGGACGTGTATGTCAACGAACCTTAATAAATCAACAACCTATATAGAAATAAAATTTATAACATCCATATTTCAGAGTTTTGTATGACTTTGCAGTAAAAGGTGAATCCATTTTATTGAAAAGGATATCGATAATATTATAAGTCTATGGATTATCATATAAAACAACATTCATGTTGTCTATACATGTAGCCCATGATACAAAACTAAAGAGACTAAGTGCCATTGAATGAATATATTTAGACTTATTCTAGTTACAACACACGTCAAAACCAAAGATTAGAAAATTAAGAGACTAAGTGATAAGGAGAACTAACTTTTTACTACGCTATGGTCCAAAAGGGTGTGGGTTCGATCCCACAACTGTTAAAAATAAATTCATTGCATATAAGCATCGGTTGCATGCATTGTTTAAGCAGAAGATCTCGTGTTTTTCCCAAGTACGCTTCAGAGGAGAAATGAATGTAATGGATTGATGTTCAGGCTTGAGAGACATACTGAAGTTCAGACTACATGATCGAAAAGAAGCTAAATTCCCAAAGGAGAATTCGTGTGAGAAATTAATATACATCTTAAACACAAGATAGAAATCATAGTTATATCATAGAAATGTGTTTGGTATGAAATGTTGATATTTAAGAACTCTTCATACAAGATATGAAAGAAGTTGGTCTAATGCAAAACCACTTAAATTTCATATATATCAAGCATATAGATCCGACCTTCTCAATCAATAAATACACACCATCGTTTGTTGGACCTTGGTATAGAAACAAGTCAAACACTTGACATAGATGACCAAGATTCAAAATTCAGCAATGCATTTTTTTAATGTAGAGAAAAGGAAAACTATGATGGTAACTCAACTAAT
The DNA here is from genome assembly GCA_009831015.1 of Picea engelmannii. Taxonomy (NCBI): domain Eukaryota; kingdom Viridiplantae; phylum Streptophyta; class Pinopsida; order Pinales; family Pinaceae; genus Picea; species Picea engelmannii. The sequence continues at coordinate 1,879,284 of ML777264.1, read as the reverse complement.
GACAACTAGGAACTATTGAAAGGTTTGATAGCAACTATTGCTACAAATTTAAAGTTAAATAGATGTATCCTACGTTATCTTTTTATGGGGAAATTATTTATGTTCATTGCGTTTAATTAAAATTTTAACATTCACACTTCAAGGAGAAATTCACTATCTGTATCATTTTTAGATTGCAAAGAAATAAAAACATTCATACATTGTTGAAGTGAGCCTTCATGAATACATATGTATTATTTTCGAGGAAGCAAGAATGCATAAGAAAGTTTGGTTTATTATCTTGGTTTATAAATTGAAATTGTTTTAATGAAAAATAAATATATTGCTCATAAACCCTGATTCTCATAAATGTAACATAATCCCTAATTCTCATAAATGTAACATGGCATAGATGGCTTGGAATGAAGTTGGTGAATCAGCGGAAGAGGGCGTTGACCAAGGAGTAGGCGAAATAAAAGATAAAAACCATTGCCTTGAAAAGAAAAAATAAACCATCCAGAAGAAAGGTCGCAAGAATATACAATGCAGAAGAAAGGTCGCAAGAATATACAATGCAGAAGAAAGGTCGTTGAATATAAGAGAAGGGCTGAATTAAAGGAATTAAAGGGATGAACAAACATTTAGAGGTTGAATTAAAAGGGCCTTCTTATATTTTACGACCTTTCTTCATCATGGTTTATTTTTTCTTTGAAGGGACGAATTAAAGGACAGAGGTGGATAAGTATTATTTAATATACTCATTTTTTTCATCGGTCAAATAAGCGCCTAAATATCAGTAAACAATCAAGTTTAATTCAATGAAGGATCAAGCTTAGCTTTGCATCAGAAATATTAACATATAACTCCTCAAATTTTTGAATATAATATCTTGGGATAATGATTGATAGAAACTATCACTATAAAGTTAAAGTTAAATAGATGTATCCTAGGCTATCTTTTGACGGGGAAATTATTTATGTTCATTGTGTTCAATTAAAATTTTAACATTCACACTTCAAGCAGAAATTCAACCTTAATTTATCCGTATCATTTTTAGATTGCAAAGAAATAAAAGCATTTAATACATTTCTAAAGTTGGACTTCATGAATAGATATGTATTATTTTCAAGGAAGCAAGAACACACAAGAAATTTTGGTTGATTCTTTCGATTTATAAATTGAAATTATTTTAATGAAAAATAAATATATTTCTCATAAACCCTAATTCTAAGACATGTAACATGGCATAAGTGGCTTGGAATGAAGTTGGTGAATCGGCGGAAGAGAGTGTTAACCAGGGAGCAGGAAAAATAAATGTTAAAAGCCATTGCCTTATGTTGGAAGCAGGCCAAAGCGGAAATAAAGGCTATTTTGGGAAGAAAGGCATGCACGAGGAAAGGGACAGTTGGAAGGAAGAGTAGCATGCACGCATGCATGGAAGACCTAACGACATTAGGTTTAGGGTTTTTGTAATACACTATAATGGTTGTTGAGCCAGAAACGTATAAATATAGATACATAGATCTCATAGAGGGAGCTAGAGAGAGATATAGAAGGTAGTAGTTGTAGTCCGAAGAGACAACAAAAGAGGGGAGTCTTGTTTTGATCACTAGTTGTAATGTTTTTGTCATATGACCCTGTTTTGTAAGTTGTTGAGATGTAGATAGACAGGAAGGTAGATCTTGAGGGTTAGATCACAGGCTAAGGAGCCCGGTGCGACCTAGTCTGCCTCATAATAGATCTCGACCCGACTGAGAGGAGTTGTAAAGCACGCAACGCTATAGTTTTGGAACTAGCATAACAAAAGAGCTTAAGAGACATATATTTGTGGAAGTAGCCCAGGAGGGGGTGAACCACGGTAAACATGTGTTATGTGATTGAATGTGTTTGTCTGTTTTACTGTTTATGAGTAGATATTAGCATAATGAATGAATGGGTTGGTTATACTACATGCATAATCGTGAATGACAGTATGTTTCTTTAATAAGTTAAATAGAACTCCCAACACACATCTCTCAGATATCCAATCAATCCTGGACTGCAAACACCTGAGTATTACTGTCACCCATTAAGACTATCTCGGGTGAGACTGCGTCGTGCACTCTGTGCGTTGTGTTGCCTTCTGGTTTACGAGGAGGGCCGATAGTTTTAGAGGCTTTGTTGGAACCCCAATAAACATGAACCCTGGGTCAATCAAGTTAAAGATATAAACGTAGAGATATTATAACCAACAAATGGTTTCATTGTCGTCGGTTGGAAGAGTATAGGATTGAGTAGATGGGATCTGTTGAAAATCTATAAGATCTACGGAAGGCAGGTCGAGAGAATATTGAATCGGACGATGAGAAGGTGAGAAGAATGCACCGCTAGAAGGAGATGTTGAGACCGTGGAATCCCACGAAAACATAGATCAAAAGCTGGTTGAAGACAAAGGAGTTGGAGTTTACACAGAAAGATAACAGAAACCTTATAGTAACACTACGCAAATATCTTGAGAAATACGTGTTTACTGATCTGCATGAAGTATTTTTCTGTGATTTTCCACATTTATTACAGGAGTGGATATTGAGGTTGAAGAATAACCATGCAACCCACTAGATCCGACAGTTAGGGTGGACCTCGGTTCATATTGAGCAGTTACAGCAGGTGAATAAAAAATTTACACGAGCAGTAGATTTTTGGCTCAACAGTATTGTAGCAGGCTTTATAACAGAATTTGCAGTAGATACCGCGAAGTCATACAGCACAGTGGAGACAGAGTTTCTATGCGGTCCTCGAGGAAGGTATATTAGATCGTTGTATACTTCTATTAATATATTGTTATATAACAAAGGTGTAATGACAATGGAGTCAGACAACTAAACTTCCCTGCGTGCATGGGAGAAGGGGGGTAGCACTGACAAAAAGAGGAGAAATGGAAGGAGAAGTGGATAAAGGAAAGAAGGAGGAACCCTTGGACCCAATCATGATGGACGACGACCAGATCAAACAGATCATGGTGACAGCTGGAAAGATGTGCAGTAGAGTACCCTATCAATACAAGATGAACACCAAGAAGAGAGTCATAGCCGCGAGGGAAGGCTTGGCAAGTGATGAAGAAGAGGTAGAGGATCTCTGATTTGTGGAGCAGATTGAGTAGATCTTGTGCGCAACATATGAGAGGAAAACGAGAGGTCCAACAGTGGGAAGATAAGGCAACAATCCTATCCATATTAGTGTAAGTGTGGAACCCATAAACCCATGTGCAGCTAATACACCAAAAAGAACACCACCGTTTAGACAACCGAATTTTGGGAGAAGAAAGACAGAAGGAAGTACATCTACACAAGGGACAACAACTGGAGGAGCCAGTTCAGGAAGCACTAGTCAAGTATCTACACTGCGCGAAGGTAGTAGTTCAACATTCAGGATGGCAGGACACGATCCCACCATCAGGTTACCATAATTCAAAGGAGAAGCATCGGAGGACTCGAAAAAACACTTGTTTATCTGTGAGAATATATGGGAAGCAAAACATATCACAGACGAAGACACTGAAATTGCACAGCTAGCAATTACACTAAGGGATCATGCACTAGATTGGTATATGAGTTTAGCTACAAACAATCCACCAGGGACAACCAAAGCAATTGCGGACATCAAGAAAATGTTGATAAATGAGTTTCAGAAGCCAAGTTCAGAGGATCAGTACATGAACAGATGATATAAATTAGATAGAAACCAAGAGAATCTATATGGGAAATTGACCAAAGATTCAAGTGACTGAAAGGAAAGTTGAAATATCTCATGACTGATATGCAGTATAGGCACCTATTCGTCAATTCACTACTACCACACTTAAAATATCCATTGTGACAATAGAAGTTTTAGACAGAGGCAGAGGCTCTGCAGGCAGCACTGCAACTGGAAGAAAACCAATACCAGAAGATGGATCCAGCCATCGAAGAGCTGAAGGAGAATTTGAATAACTTAACGTTCCAGCTAAACCAGAAAAAAAGTAAGGACAAACGAGAAGTCGTTTGGTATACCACATGCAGGACGGAAGGACACCACAAGAACAAATGTCCAACATTCGCACAATATATGACAGTAGGGATGCCAAATCTGTTACCAATAGGAGGAATATGGTGCAAAATCTATAAGAAACTGGGCCACGATCAATATCATTGTCCAATGATGCAGAAATACCAGACAGTCCCAAAGAGTTCATATTGCAAATTTTGCAAGTCAGTGGGCCATGATGACAAAGACTATAGAACTATGTACTTGATGCAAGAGAGGACATCAGATGCATATAGGGTGCAGGAAAAAATGATGACTGGGCAAGCCACACCTCAGTTTAACCAAGTTCCAGCCCCATACAACACTGTGCAACAACCATATAATACCACACAACCACAGTTCAACACAACGCAACCTCAGTACAATACTGCTCACTACAATCAAGCGCCTCCGTATAACGTACCGAGAGGAGATCGAGCTGGCTATAGAGGTGGAGGACAGGCAAGAGGAGGATTTGGAAGAGGTAGAGGACCAATGGTATGCCACAAATGTCAACACCCAGAACATTATGCAAGAGAATGTCCACTTCCACTAGCGACTTGTATGTATTGTCGCGCATCAGATCATGAAACGAAAGAATTTCCTATGTATTTCTAAATTTGGCCTTCATGAATACATATGTATTATTTTCAAGGAAGCAAGAACACACAAGAAATTTTGGTTGATTCTTTCAACTTATAAATTGAAATTATTTTAATGAAAAATAAATATATTTCTCATAAACCCAAATTCTAAGACATGTAACATAGCATAAGTGGCTTGGAATGAAGTTGGTGAATCGGCGGAAGAGAGCGCTAACCAGGGAGCAGGAAAAATACAAGTTAAAATCCATTGCCTTCTGTTGGAAGCAAGCTAAAGCAGAAAGAAAGGCTATTTTGGGAAGAAAGGCATGCACAAGGAAAGCGACAGTTGGAAGGAAGAGCAACGCGCGCGCATGCATGGAATACCTAACAACGTTAGGGTTAGGGTTTTTGTAATACAATGTAATGTTTATTGATCCATAAACATATAAATATAGATACATAGGTCTCATAGAGGGATCTAGAGAGAGAGATAGAAAGCAGTAGTTGTAGTCCGAAGAGACAATAGAAGAGGGGAGTCTTGTTTTGATAGATAGTTGTAATACTTTTGTCATATGACCTAGCTTTGTAAGTTGTTAAGCTGTAGAGAGACAGGAAGGTAGATCTTGAGGGTTAGATCGCAGGCTGAGAAGCTCGGTGCAACCTAGTCTGCCTCATAATAGATCTTGACCCGACTAAGAGGAGCGGTAAAGCGTGCAGTGCTGTAGTTTTGGAACTACCACAATAGAAGAGCTTAAGAGCTAGATCTTTGTGGATGTAGCCCAGGAGAGGGTGAACCACGATAAACATGTGTTATGTGATTGAATTTTTTTGTCTCTTTTACTGTTTATGAGTAGATATTAGCATAACGAATGAATGGGTTGGTTATACTACATGCATAATCGTGAATGACAATATGTTTCTTTAATAATTTAAATAGAACTCCCAGCACACATCTCTCAGATATCCAATCAATCATGGACTGCAAGCACCTGAGTATTGCAGTCACCCATTAAGACTATCTTGGGTGAGACTGCGCAGTGCACTCTATGTGTTGTGTTGCCTGTTATCCCCACTTTTTAGGGATAATTAGGAGAACATGTCTCGAGGCCCACAGGTCCTAGACATGGAGTACCGAGAACAGGATTGACCTGAGCATGGCCCTGGAGGGCCCATCCTTTCTTCTTCCATCAGCTTTATCTTGTCAGTAGCAACAACATCCATCACCATCGACTTGGTCCTATATCAGAAGAGGTTCTTGCTCCATGAGGTAATTGGTCCAGGTATCATGGTATGTGTCACTTTTGATCATTGAAATCTTTAAATATATGCATCTGATTCATTTTATCTCTAACAACTGCTTGGATCTTACATTGGCCCACTTGACCATGATTGGGGAATTAATAGGGTGCCCTAGCAAGCTTTTGCCCAGAGGTTTTGGTTTGCCACCGGGGGGATTTCTGAAAATCCATCGTCCCCTCCCATCATAGCACCACTGTTTCATCTTATCTCCCGCTCATTTGTCCCATTCCCCTTGTCTAGGCATTGGGTTGACCTGTTTGTAGGATTGCACCTTATCTCGTGGGAAGAAGGGGCTAAAGGCCCAGAAGGTAAAAGAAGCTGGTAAAAGATAAAAGCCTAGAAATAAAACCTCGAGATGCTTCACCCAGGGATCCCCGAAAAGGCAATAAAAAGCCTCTCATCAAAAAACAAGAGGGACTCAGAAAATAACAAACAAGACCTAGTCAAGAGGATAGGGGGACTCGTCACAAGCCAACCTATTAGGTTCATGGGTACCTAACAGTATGGCATTTCCACCATCTGGTTACCACGCTAGAGCAGTGACCTTTGGTTGCATGGCCAAGGGAAAGTGGATCTCATCACGATCCAACCTCCTCATCTCTGTGAAAGTACTTGTGGGTAACACTGTTAGCTCTGGTCACCATGCCAAGGCAGTGTCCTCTGGTTGGCCCTTGAATAAAAAGAAAAAGAAGAATAAAAAGCAAATAAAATAAAAGAATAAAGGCAAGAACGGGCTTGGAAAAATTTGCATCCATGACAGGTACAACTCGCCTTCTACAAAGGCACCCACAGATAACACTATGCATCCTTGGCTCTCACTTCACCCACATGTCTGGACATCCCCTAACCACATCACCTCACTCACATGGCTTGGATGAAACCTTCCTGGAGACTTCCCTTTTTCTTGTGGATACTAGCCCAATAGGACGTCTTGTCTTTTTCTCTGATCTTGTATTGTAGGTTTTCGTAATGTCTTTGAGCTATTGACCGATGTATCAGGGTTTTTATGCATATGTTTAATAATGTTAATGATGAGATGTGATTGGCATTGCTATGATCCATGTGACTAATGAGCCCAATGAGGGCGTAGCTTTTGATGTGCAGGACCATGCCCGACGGACAGGTACCATTTGGACCGGTACACATGGGGAGATGATCAGTTCAGACCTCCATGGGGCTTAAGAGCCCACCATATGGATGTTGAGATGCCATCAGGGGGCATAGATAGGACGGTGGTTGATCAGATTTTTTCACCAGAGAAGAAGAGGATGTTTCATCAGAGGCACTTTGGCACAGCCCGGCCTAGGGGGATTGACCCACTTCTAGTGAAACATTTGCCCTGGATGGCACAGGACGTCACCTAGGAGCTCATGACATCACCTTGAGCGTGTGACAGTTTGACATGGTAGTTGGCATGTGTGGCATGATTGGGAGGCCCAAAGAGGGCTAACGTTTTGCTCTTTGGTGTTGCATTTGCCCTAAAAGGGGATAACGTCTCCCTCAGTGGGGCTTGACATCTTACTTTTACTCAGTTAGGGTTTTAAAATGAACATTTAAAGTAAAACAATATTATTTTTTATATTCTGGCCTTGTCATCCATTTTATGACCTAAAAAGTAAATTAGGTCATTGATACACTATATATTGAGGAGTTTTAGCCTCATTTTAAGATGATTCATCGCTCACTCATTAGTGAGGTCTAATTTTTAGCACCCTACTTGGGTATTTTGTTGGTTTAGTGAGGCACACTTGTTGAAGGAAGGCATTTCTTGGCATTTTATGGTGTTTCTCTTGAAGGAAGGTGTTACAACTAGGGTTTGCATGGTTATCTCTTGATGAATTGTAAGTATTTTTTTGCAAAACTTCTTGATTGAATGGTTGTAGTCTTATTTTCTTACATGTATTTATAATTTTTTGAATCAAAACCCTAGGTGACAAGCACACAAGTAGGTCCTTGTCTCATGTCCCCCATTAGAGAAATTTTCAGCCATTGAAGAAGGAAGAAAGAGCCTAGCCATAGCTACACTCTCATTTCTTCTTCTCCCTGAGCTAGCCTTACTTTCCAGAGGTCAAGAAGGAGGAGAAGTCCCATGCCTAGGTTATCTACACCTTGGGTCATTTTTCTTCTAGGGTTTGATGATAGAGACTTGTTGTAGCAACATTGTCCCTCATTGCACTCTCTTGTCTTGATTTATCTTTCATGCTAGCCATTTTGCCAAGTCAACCTAAGGAAGGAGGAGAGAGCACGAGGCCTTGCTTTAGCAACACCGGAGTGAGCCTCTCTCCCCTGGGGATTTGATTCTATGGCCCTACCATAACAACACTTCAGAACTCTTCCCTCTAATCCTTAGCCATCCTCCTTCAACCCTTGTGTACTCTACTAAATTGACTCCATTAACCCCAAGGCACTGATCCTAGACCTCCAACGTTGAAGTAGAATTGGATCTAAAATACTCTCAAACCTTTTTGAATTGAAACCCTAACTACATTAACCATAACCTATTAACCCTAAGTTGCTAACATCACCTTTGGTTATTCCATCTGTGATGCAGCAACGCCTTGTTTTAAGAGCAATTGAATGATGGTTTAGGCATTAATTGAATAAAGTGTTGATTGGTTACCTTGAATGCCACATTGTTCCAATATTTATTGGTGGAGTGTCTATCTTTTTATTGCTATTAATAAACATTGACTTCGTCAA
>ML777264.1:1846424-1870581 GCA_009831015.1 Picea engelmannii | reverse complement strand
GGCTGAATAAGATATGAAGATCAATACCGGCAGAAATGAATGCCAATTTTCCCAGCTGAAGAATGCCACGCTCCACTAGATGGCTGGAACCCTCAATAAATCAGCCCAACTAAAGGAAGGCACCAAACGAGCTCCAACTCGGCCAGACGATAGATCGGGATGATAGGATTCCCCTCCTGAAGTCTCAAGCTCAACGTCCAAGGCAAACCCCTCCAAACTCCGAATCTTCTACTGAAACTGCGCCCTCATGGATGACTGAAACCCTAGGTGATTCGGCCCTAATGAGAAAAGCCTCCAAATGCTCTGAAACTCTCCCGGAATGTAGATCGAGCCAAGATAACCCTGTGGGTGAAGTTTCAGACCCGGATCTCAAGCGGATCTCTCTAGATCTGAGAAATACAAAATGATGGGACGTCCTCCTTACCTCCAAATCGACCCAATCTGAATCTAAATGTCTGGAAGGTGATAACTCTTCAGAAAAGCACTCAAAATGATGGTGGAGCACCTGCAAGTAAAACCCAATTGATGAAATGCCCAACGCTCCTCCCGATTGGCTAGCTCGAACCTTTCTCTTTACAATGGTGTGCCCTTGTTGAAACCCTCTAAACAGTACGGCCCTGTTATCTTCAGAAGCACTAGGGTGAAATATGCTGAGAATAGAATGGTGTGGAGGAATCTTTCATCCCCGAGACCAAGTTGTGGAACAAGGTGAGTGGATATTTCACCACTGAGTTGCTCACAAGGGTTTGTACAGCAAAACCCCCAAACTGACTGCTCAAGAGCAATAACAAGCAATATGCCAAATCCAGAATGCCCAATAGGTGCGCCCTAGCCTCTTACTTATACTTTTCCTTCTAATCCTCTGTTGAGTTAAGTTAACTCTCGGGGTTAACTTCTATTCTTCTGTTAAGTTATCTTTTCCTCCTTTTATCCTTTCTCTCTCTCAAGTCAACTTAAAAAATATAACTTTAATCTAGTTGACCTCCCCTCTCAGTGTGAGACTATGACCTAGCGGGGGTGCCCAGGCCACTGAGTCTCCTCATCACCTCCCTAAGAGGTGGGGGACATTACAAAAGCTTGATCAACTTAGTACCAAACAATTTTTCACTTGAATCTTCAAAGTTTCTTTTGTATCTACAAATTAATTCCAGGTCCTCGTCTAACCATTTAGGGTTAGGGTTGGAGATGTTACTTAGGATTATAGCTTGATTACTTGTTATTCTAGCATTAAAGTCCCCTAGCAAGATAATATTACCTTCATTTCTTAGATTTGAAATATCATGTTCTAAGCCATTGTATGGGCTATTTTTATCTAAATTGTTTTTCTTATAAAAGGTTGAATTTATAGGCGCAAAACAACAGATTGCTAAATAGATTTTTTTAGTGTTAATGTCTGAAATCTCCATCCATATGCATTGGTTGAAAGTGTCTTTCTTATGAAGCTTAACGCAAGGAAAAAGGTTATTCCTTATGTAACAAGCTATGCCTCCAATGCCTCTCCATGAGAATCTCTTGTTCCATATTGACCACCAAACAAATTGATCTATGTTAGGGATCCTAGATTCTTCACGCTCCCAAGTTTCAACCAGCAAGATAACATCAACTTCACCATGAATCCAACTTAACTTGGGACCTTTACTCCATGGAAAGTCACAACAATTCCAAGAGACGATCCAGAGATTGCCAAATTCCTACTTATTACTATTTTTTTGGTTTTTATCTCTCATAATTGGTTTTCTATTTCTAATCACTCCTCATTTTCCTTCAAGCCTAGCTTCTTTTACCTTTTGAATTTATTTCCTTAATTCAACTTGATCTACTGGAATGAGATCCTCATTTAGACTAAATATAATTCCTGACCCTTTTAGACTTGAAGTTTTACTATGTATGTCATATTTATGATGAGTAGAGCTTAACTTAACTTAACTCGTATCAATTATTTTTCCCCACCTCTTTGCTTCTATGGGGCAGGTTGTTTCAATTTGTAACGTGTTTTTTAGCTCTTCCTTGACTAGTTCTAAAGTGTCCTCTCCCCCTCCCTCTTTTATACCAAAAATTATGAGATTAAGGCTCTTTTCTCATGCTTGTGGTCTAATTCTATTAACTTATTCATTTCCTCTTTGATGGGCTTGATATCAGATTTATCTTCTAGATTATTTAGGACCAAATAATTATTTATCCTTTCTTCTAGGGATCAAGGGATCTGTTAACCGATCTTGTTGCTCCCCTACCCTTAAATGTCAACCAATCTGTGAAGCTCCAATAAACCCGAATAGATCAAAAACATTTCAAATAAAATGTGTATTGCTCGTGCGTGTTCCGCGTGAAAGGCACCACATCAAATGTATATTGTTCGAGCGTGCTCCGCGTAATAGATCTGCAATGGATCTGCTTGAATATGCCCTCTGATCTCCTTGAATTAGATGGAGAAGGGGGAGAGATCTATGTTCAGAGACTCGACAACCCCTCCATAGGACTTTGTTGATCTGCCAATATGCCTCAACCAAATTCTAAGTTCTCGCTTCGGCAACATGTAATTTCCTTGGGTATAGAACTCTGTTAAACTCCAGGAATTTCCTTGGGTATGGGACTCTGTCAAACTACAATTTACCGATATGCTTGGGACACTAATCGTATTTATGATTTTAGGCAACTAGTCAAGTGCATATGCGTACAAAAAGCTAGCCCTTCAGTTTCGAACTCCTGACGACTTTCATGTAAGACAAGCGACTTCAACAACTCTTCTCTGTATGCCTTTCTCCCAATACTTTCAGGACACTTCTAAACTCAAACAAAGTCCTCGGCAACTACTACAGTTTCCAATGAGGATGTCCAAGCAACTAAACGGCCATGAAAAGGCACTTTCCCACCAGATAACAGAAATTTCTTTTACAGCAGATATCATCCACCCAATTTATGAGCCTTCCCTACCCGCAATGTTCTAAACTCGGCAAGGGAGTTTTTCCAGTCATGTAACAGATTCTCTTACAACAACTATTATTGTCAACAATTGTTAACAGATCTTTGCCCCCGAGGCCTCAATACCCGAACAAACTCTTTATCACCACTTTGTCATGTACCTAAATCCCTGATTGCGGATGGGGCATAAATTCCGTTGAATTTTTCGTTCTTTCAGCAACCCAGAAAGCTCTTCACTCAATTGCCAATAATTCTCCTCCTAGTTCTGAATTTTCATTTCAATTGGCCCTTTCGTTAGTTTCTTTATTAACAATTGCGACCCAGTGGTCATGAGTTCAAATTCGCCAAGCCTTGAACTCAAAACTCAACTTACATTCGTTCATTGCATGAGTGTTCATGTAAAAAAAAAGTCATTCCAAATGGACCCATTGAACCGACAGTAACAATATTGAAATTGTGAAACATGGTCCACTGAATCCATACAGAGAGTATATGTGAGTAATCTTACCAGGCATCTGAGCGATTGCAGTGAAAGTGTGAAGGGAATAGAGAATGCAAACGACAATGAGCTTCGCCATCATGTTTTGCCCGCATTCCTAGGCGTCCCGTATCGAAGAGTTCAGGTTGCATTGATCTGATTTTCTTTTCTTTTCCAGAAGAAGTGGAAAAAGAAAAGTAGGAAAGCCACTTTAATGTGGCGCTGTCAAAGTACATCTGACAGCGAACATGTACTTGTCATAAGAATTTATATCTTCTCGTTGTGAACAGGACGTAACAGGACAGATTTCATTAAACTTTGAAGCATGGTTGAAATATGGTCACACACCTTCAGTAAATTTAAAATGAGGATAAAATCAGTATACTTAGTGGATATTTTGGATTTTATTCTTATTAAGATATTACAGTTTGAAATTTAAGGGGTATGTATACCTATGTAGATTTTAAGTAGTAGTTTAAATTCAGTAATTTTTTTATTTGATTTTATTCTAAATTTGGTGATGACTGGTTGAATTTGCAGATTCGAGTGACTAAGTTTGTATGCTGAATCCATTTATGCATTCAAAAGTGTAATTCTAAATTTACATGGCCCGATTCCTACCAAAAAACTTAAAAAGTAGAATGTTTAACCAACACCAATTTTAACAATCAACTGGCTACTTAGAGATGTCCATTATCCCATAAACAAAGAGATCTCGTACACTAATTTGATATCTGCCTTAACCTTAAAATTAGATGATAATAATTATTATTTATTAATTTTTTTATAAAAAWTAAAAAATAAATATTATTGTACATCAAATCATATTCACAAATAATAATGAAGGATCATTATTAATTAACAAGAATTATAATAAGTTTTACTACCTAAAAATATATATAATAAAAAATATATATATAATCTACCAAATTCAAAAAAGATAATTTAACTATTTACTGATGTATATTTATATCGTTATTCACAAAATGTTTAATTGATTATTTTATATTAAGTACGAAAAGATGTTTACCAACCAATATGTAAAGAGATAAAGAGATAAATCAAACATTTATTAAAAAGGCAATTTATGACGAAAGAAAAATACATAGTGATTATAGGATTCATGAATTTATAAAGATTACTTTTAGATAAAAAATAATAATTCCAATTTTGACAAATTCTATTCTTTATGAACTTTTGTAGCAACCAATTCCTATGCTAAAAAAATTTAACTTGTTTATTGATTATATTTTCAGTTCAATTCATTTAGAAGGTTTTTTCGGCTCACCATTTTCATTCTCATTTTTCTTGCCTTCCCTTTGTTTTACAAGTAACCAATTAGGCTCTAAGATCATGAAATCAGAACAATCACTTAGTAACACCACCAAATACCCAATGAAAAATGAGAGGTCTTAAAATTGAAACCCAATAAAGACCTCCAAAAATACCCCAATAAAACTTAATCATAGTAAGAGACCCAGAAATCAGAATCAAACTTGAAGAGATCCAGAAAGAGTTAGACCAGAAAGAAGTCAGTAATCAAGAGGAAACTAGAATAATACTTGTGACAACTTGTGACACTTTGCATAAAGCAATAAGGATGCATACATAAGCATGGACTCTCTTAGATGGATGGAGTTGATTGCAAAATTCCAAAAGAAGAGCATGCATTCATGCATGGAGACAGGATTAGGAGGGAGCTAATCTTAAATAATATGATCCATTTAAGAATTCGTGAAGATTATGAAATATATTTCCATGTTCCCCATTGAAAGTAGTAGCCATGATAAGTAGCACATGTTCAGTTTGACTCTAGAAGAAGTCTTCTTCGAAAATAAGTCTTAAGTATCCTTGGTTGTCCATCTACATCTATGTTCCTATGACGAAAGGAAGAAGTTGGAAATCTTAGGGAAGGAAGGGAATGGAATCTATAGAAGTCTCCATGGACCCCAAAGTTAAAGAGAAACATGAGGAAGAACATGAAGATTCCAAGCAAGAAAGAAAAGCCAGAACAACCATTTATTATACCGAAAATCATAAGACTACCATCTTGGTTTGAACCCACTAGAAGCAATCAAGCAGAGGAAATGGAAGTTGTGATGAAGAACAATGTATGTAAGAAAATGTGAAAAAGACTTATGAATGGAAGCATTGCGAGATTCAGAACTAGAGGTTCTTCCAGAAGGAAGGAGAAGACTATGACGACATTTTGTTCCAGTAAACCAGATATACCTCTTGAAGTATCCATGGATTGAAATTTACATGTAAAAGATTGTTCTTCCCAATAAAGAAAATTGAGAAAGAAGATTATACCAGAAAGAGACCCATGTATGCAAATGGAAGAAGACCTTGTATGGATTCAAGCAACTTGATGCAGAGTATCTCATATACAACAGAAGTGTGGCGAAAACTTCCTATGACGGAGAAAGTGTATCAGAATGGTTACTCAGAAGTCTGGGATGATGGGTTGCAAGTCCATGGCTAAACTCCCATGATAACAGACCTGACGAATTTGAAGAGACTCTAATCCAGTAGACTCATCTCTGTATTGACAATTGATTGGCTCGTTAATGTATTTGGAGAATACTCAGTCGGATATTTGTTTTGTGGGACGTTTAAATTATGACATACAGTTGCATGAATTTATCGATTCAGATTGGGCAAGGAGTACAGATGACAGAGGAAGTGCTACTTGGATATGTTTCAGCTTGAGCTTTGCCACGATATCATGGGCTAGAAAGAAAAAGAAGGTTTGTTGCACTCAACACTATAGAAACAAAGTATATTGCAGGTTGTGATGCTTGTATAGAAGCAATGTGGCTCTGTAAGTTGGTTTCTAGACCATCTGATCAAGTGTTGAATTTGACCATGATATATTGTAATGATCAAAGCCATGTGAAGATTTCAGAGAAACCGGTGTGCCATGACATGCCGAAGTACATTGAGATCAAGCATTGTATTCTTCGTGATAAAGTCTAAAAGAGAGAATTGGTTCTCCAGTATATCTCCACAGATGAGCAGATGACAAATATTTTGGTAAAGCCTTTTTCCAAGATGAAAAGTTTGCGTACTTAATAGACAAGCTTGGGCTCGTGGAGACGACATTCTTATTGGAAAAGGAAGTGATTACTCCCAGGTTGGGAGGGAGAAATGATATGTTATTGATTTATGGATAGTTATTTTCCAATTCGAAAAATGGTCCAGGATGGGCAGTTCCTTTCCAGTTCGTAAAGTGGTTTGGGATTTCTGAAGGACATGCATTTTCCAGTTCAGAAAATGGTCCAAATCAGATAGTCATTTTCGTAATGAAAATGGTCTGATAGATTGTTGATGTACCATAGACATTGATTCCTCTTGTGGCCAGTGTGGGGGAATGGTCTAGGACAATCATTCTTCTTGGTAGTCACTCTAAGTAGTCGTAAAGTAAAATGGTTTGTCTTGTCAGACAATCATTCTTTCGAAGTTCACAGTTGTGAGCAGTTTCGAAGAATGGTCTGTTTTGGGGGTTGGTGCAGGACAATCATTTCCATAGGAAATGGTCCGGATAGTCATTCCCTAGGGCAGACTCATTCTCTCCAGGTTGCACTGTGATTAGTACTGGAGGAATGGCCGAGTTAGGTGAATGGTCCAGGTTCAATAATCAGGGACAACCATTCCCTAAGACAGACTCATTCTCTCCAGATTGCACTATGATTAGTGCCAGAGGAATGGCCCATTTAGGTGAATGGTCCATGCTCATAAATCAGGGACAATTATTCTTCTATGCTTGGGAAGAATAATCCAGATAGGCCATAGCTGATGTTTTACTTTATGAGGGAAGATGCTCTTCCATATCCCACAGATGTGAGTGGAAGAATGGTCGAGATGACCTAGTTTGTATCAGGATATTGTTATGTAGGTTGATATCAGATGATATGATTGATGTGGAGACTGTACGTCTTTGGATTGTATATGTATGCTACTGTGGTGGATGTGTTCCACTGGTTGTGACTATGTGTCACTGGTTAGTAGCTGTGTGCTACTAGGTATGGTTGTGTACCACTGGATAGTAGTTGTGTACTACTATGGATAGACACGGTTGTGTTCTATTGAATGGATTTACTTTGATTGCCACAGAGACTACCACTAGTGTTGGAGATGATTTCCAACTAGATGGATAGTCAGTATGCTGATGGATAGAAATTCTCCAGGCAGGACAAATTGTTGGTGGACAAACATTCTCCCTGTGGAAAATGGTCTAGGACAATCATTCTTCTAGGATGCATGTCCAGATTAGAAGAATAGTACTTGTAGCCCATGGCATGGCTTCCAACATCTGTTGGAACAATTACTATTCTAGAACATATGTCTGTATTAGAAGAATGGTTCTTGTATCACTCTGTAGAGTTAGTTATTCAACATCATGCCTGATTATTCAAATGGAGTATGGCTTCGAGAGACGATGTCGTTGATGCTATCAGATGATACTGATAGTTATGATGCTTCTCATGAGTTGATTTACGTGATCATGGGATAGCTTATGTGGCTATGATAATGCTACCAGTTGAATGGTATGTTTGTGCTCAAGACCATTTCCATTGATACCTCCCTGGTTAGGAGGGAGTGTTGATATTATGGTAGCCACGAGAGGTATTAACCTCTATGTGTAACCTTGACGAGACTAGAATATTCTGGGAAGCAAGAGAAACCCTAAAGCATTGGATAATAACCCTAGAAGACAAGTCGACTCAAGAGATTAATTAATGTTTTGTTATTAGTCTATAGGAAGAGAAGATGGCCCAGTCAAGTGAGTTGGAGCACTATAAATAAGAGGGCGCTAGAGCTCATTTGTCACTCTCACTCTCACAATTGCATAAGACCAGTGGTGCACAAGTCTGGAGAGGAGCTGCAATTGTAGTTGCTGCAACTGACATTTTTGGTTTTGTCTTGGACTTTCTGCTTGGTAGGTTAGCTCTAGAGAGAGGTACACTACCTTGATTGGCTATTGGTTCTAGGGTTTTCTTCCTAAATTATTCTCTCTGTCAAGGTTAAGGTGGTCAGGGGTGGCATTTGTGCCTATGGTTGGGTGACAATATTGAGATATTGTCTATGGTGAAACAAGCACACCTATTTTTCTAACATCACTGACAAGCATTCTGAGTTCCTCAATGATGTTCTTGAATATGATGATTTATTCTTCCAATGGAAATCTGCCTCTTTTTTTCTCCTTGAGGGAGGTAACTAGGTTGATGTCAACCCCCACAATCCAATGTTTGGAGTGTAGGGAGCGAACAAGGGAAAGAAGGGCATCTAGGAAGTCACCTTTTGTCTTGGGTTTGGGGGACCATATATATTGGAAATTAATCGTCTCTCCTTGGAACCCACATCCCTGAAGGTGCTTGTGATGATCTAAATCAAGGAATTTCACTCTTCCTTAATAGTCGTAGAGGGATTATAGAGAGTGAATGGAACTCCAAACATTCCTTTCGTGCTGATAGCTTTAACATTATAACCTCTCCAAAAGATGATTTCAAAATTTTCTATTTTTTCCTTACATTTAGTTTCTTGCAACTAAACTTGATATCTAGTTTTTCCATAGTAATCTTGGTTTTGAGAATGGCTTGTTTCCCTTTCTTGTTTAGACCTCTAGGGGATTATCTTCATTACAAACTCCATTTGGTTTGATAAGTTAGATTTATATATCTTTTCATTTCCATAGTTAATGAGATGATCCCCCTCTTCTTGGATTTTCTTTTATGTTCTGGTGTGTGACCTCTGCCTTTCTTTTTCACCCTTGTTGGTGGTTTGAGCGCAGAGGGTTAAATTCTCATATTTTTTTAGGTCTACGTTTTCCCCTTGACACCCTTGTTGGAATTCACTTAGCTTTTCTTTGGAGCATGTTTCTATGATATGGGTTATAGACTTCTTTGAGCTTTTAATGGTTTATCTATATCATTTCCTCCTTTGTATCATGCTCCTCTGTTTCTTCCAATGAATCCTCTAAAAACTCTAGTTCTTCTGTTAGGTTTTCCATGTGTTTCAATGCTTTGGCTTATACTTGGCATGTTCATTTCTAAGAATGGACTTTCCTTTGTTTGATCCTTATCTCTCTTTTTTTTCCTTTGACACTCACATGCATTATGCCCTTTGTTTTGGGCATTGAGAGAAGTGTTCTACAACATTTGTCTCTTCTACACCTTTTGTAATTTGTTTTCTCTTTTGTAGTGTTTTCCTCTTTTGTCAAAGCACTAAAGCTATTATTGGTGTGCATATGTGTTTATGTGTTACTTCACCCTTGCTATTTTGGGCTCTACTTTTGGTTTGATCCTTCCTCAAGCCTTCCTTGTTCATTGCTTTCGTAGGGTTTCTGAAACATAAGTGGTCATCGTGCTCATGGCATTTTGGGCAACAAAAGGGTATATGCTCACAATCTAAGCTTTGTTTCCATTCTTCACCATGGAATTATATTTTTATTGAATCCAAAAGGCCCCTATAACATTCATATAGACACAGATCCTGACATAAAAGGTGTACTCACTGATGTTGGCGACGTTTGATATTTTAACAAAGTTTCCTGGAGTGTTGTCAACGCCTTCCAACATTTCCTCTACCCAAAATTTCCATGGGAGAGATGAATGCATTCAAATGGGGTCATAGTAGAAGTCCTCTTTGTCAATGTTGGATCCTTCAATGTAGTATTGTAGATATAGGCCGAGGGATTTGAATAAGTACAATCCATTTTAAAAATGTGTTGTTTGTGCTTTGCACTGGTGAATACCACTATGAAGAATCCTTTACATCCAAGCTTGAGTTCGACAACGCCCTTGGGTTTCCAACAACCATTCAACCATCAGGTTAAGGCTTTTTCAAATGGCTAGATCCCTAAGAACTCTTAATGATTGCATGATCCACAACTACTTATTTTGTTGTAAGTGATCTTGTCACAAGGGTTGCCTACTATCTTAACTAGGAATCATTTGGCTAGGAATCCTCCTTTTTTCTTGTTTCCCCCCTTCAAGGTCACTTCCCCCATGTTTGTCGTAGGTTGAGCTTTACTTGGGCCAATGTCTCCCATGAAAACATCTTAGAGTTGACCCTCCTTCGTGGAATCCATTTCTTCCAAGGTATTGAAGCACAAACCAATGCCTTGAAGATCCTATCAAACCCTAACATAGTGTTGTGTTCTTTCTAAGTGTAACTCTCTTATGCCAATAACACTTAACATATTCTATTATATTATGTGTTGAACAAGGAGCCTTAGTTCATGGTTAGAATTACCTTCCATGCTCTCCTTGAACTTCCAAGTGACACAATATTGTTCAGAACTTCAAAAATTTCACTGCTATGACACAACACTCTGAAAACTTTGAAAATTTAAAGTTCCATCTATATTGCCTATCAAAATGGAACTTTAAAATTTTCAAAGTTCCTAACAATGTTGTGTTAAATAGATGGAACTTCAAATTTTCAAAAAGTGTTGTGTTATAAGGTGAAACTTTAAAATTTTCAAAATTTCTAATAATGTTTTGTCATTTCAAAATTTCAAATAAAACATTAATAACAAAAATTATACACCCCTAAAACCCCTACCCAAAATTACACCCCTGGAAAACCCTACCCAAAACATTGAAGTGACAAGAATTGAGAATATGGGGAGCAACCATATCACATAAATACATAAATGATCATTTGTATTACACACTTCCACTCAGATACATTAGGTATATATAGTTGGAGTGAGATTCAACTGATTCTAAACATGGGTGGAGGAGTTGAGAGAATATCTCAACAGACTCCAACAAATCCTCAAACTAATCCCCAAACTGTAGTATGCAACATTAATAAAGCATTATATCTAACACCCCCTTAATGTTTACATTACAAAACTTCACAAATTACAAAATAGAAAAGGTTACAACACTTTAACTTTGTCTCACATGGTCTTCATCAACGCCTATACTTACTCTGATGCCTCTGGATTGCGCTCTTTCTCATCCTCTTCTTCGAGCTTACCATTCAACTCATTTAAAGTATAAATGCTTCAGACCATCATTCATGAACTCGTACAATAGACAATATTGACAAACTCGGCTCATCAGGGCTTCCATTAGAAAAGTTGTCAAGTAGTGAAGCATCCTATGAACATACCTCCATCTGTCAGATATTTTTCTTTCGACTATTCGTCAGTGTCTAGAAAGGCAGTTTGGATATGAAATGTCTTCAAAATTCACTTATACAAGATGACTTCAAACATAAGAACATTTGTTCTTGAAACTGGGGCTGCTAGCTTATATCAAGAGACAAGAGTCCTTATTTTACTACACTTACTAAACTATTAACTCACACTAACAACACTAGTAATTACTCTGTTGCCATTACAACACATACTTTCACAATACACATAATTAAATATATATATCAGTATAAAGGCAACAAGAAAGGCAGACATATTCTCTATGATGGCTCCTCCTTCCTATCGATCCATAGTGGGATATCAAATACTAATTCACCAAGGGAAACATTTCCGATGGCCATTTTCTTTGAATGCCAGCTCCAAAAACTGATTTTTCACAATAGCGACTCCTTGATTCCAACAGTGCCCCCTTCTCCAATGGCGACTGAGGAAAATAATCACAATGCTCAATTAATAAAATTTTCCAATGTAGAGTCTCTCCTCCAATCCACCAGATCTTGCAGCGATCTCTCTTCCAAAGTTCAGATGTCGATGCACAGGTTTATTGCACAATGATGCAGTAGAAACAAATGCAATTTCTCCATTATAATCTTATGAATATCTGATGGAGCAACGAGAGCTTGCATTCATACTGGATTTTCTGCTTTCCCTTCTGAAGAAGACAATACAAGATGTGATGCCCTCTTATCTTAAATTGATGTACATTTTGTATCATACGGGATGGGACGGATTGGCTGAACATAACGAAAATATTTTCAAAACATTAACAAATGTCTTCTACATGAGGGTAACTCCGTAAACGATTACAACAATACTCCAACGTTCACTTTTTACCTCTTCACACTTCTCTCTGTTCATCCCAACACTTCAACGGGTTTCCTTAGACTGGCGGCCTCCCTCAGAATTGACTTTTCTCTTATTTGATAGCGCATCACAGAACAATGTTCCACAATAGATTGTTTGTGTCCTCCTTCTGGAAATGACAACAACATTGAATGCTCGTCCCACAACAACTCGATGCAGTAGCTCAGATAGTGGTTCAATTCATGGGCAACGCTCCTTCTGATTTCACACGGTGATTTGTGGCTCCACGTTCGATCAATTAATGCCCCTAACCTTGCTCTTCAAGCACATGGACGATGTTTTATTTCTGAGCACCACACCCTTCACATGGACAACAAATCCAACTGACCGATCACGACTCCCTATAAGTCTGTGGCCTTCCACATGCTCAGATCTGAACAACACACAACCTCACTCCCTCACGTAAACACAAATGGTTTCATTATCCTTAACCTCAGCTCTGATACCAATTTGAGAATATGGAGAGCAACCATATCACATAAACACACAAATGATAATTTKTATTATACACTTCCACTCATATACATTAGATATATATAGTTGGAGTGAGATCCAACTGATTCTAAACATGGGTGGAGGAGTTGAGAGAATATCTCAACGTACTCCAACAAATCCTCAAACTAATCCCCGAACTATAGTATGCARCATTAATAAAGCATTATCTCTAACAACAAGYCCCAACATGAAACTAAAAACATACATAATTTTAAACAAGAGTCTGGTCACTTCTCGGACTGGGTTTCTACACCGTCTAAAAACCTTGCCTAAAACATCGAAATGGCAGGTCGATGTTCGCCGCAAGCTAYCGCGTACTAGAAATAAGGCTCKCCGTATTCAACGACCTTCACCCATAAGCGCGCAGGGGTTATAAATTGCAAGTCCAGACCCGCCAGTCCTTGGAGATTCTTCTAAATTTGGGCACTCTGAGTTATTGCGACTCACGAATCAAGCCAAGACGGGTGTCCACCAAAAAAGCGGGCTGCTTACTGTGAATCTGAATGAAGAAGCACTTGATATGTGTTCCATATTGAGATCATAGTTAGAATTCAAATTCAATACATTATGGAAAAAAAATTGATTGAAAAATTTTCAGTTCGAGAAAAATTAGCCAGTATACCTTGTCAAAAATTGTCAATTTTTACGTTATCTTTTCTTAATTTAACAGCTTCGAGAATTGTATTGCTCACCTGTAGAATGAGGTCTTCAGAGGGCAAGGAAGGACCATAACTGGGAGTGGGGAAAAATAAACAATTAATAGGAAAGTTGCCTACTCATCCCAGACGGTGGTTAAATTTGATGGGTAAATATTTCTTTTTTCTTTTTTTTAATCATCAAATACTTTTGCTATTTTAAAATTTACACTCCAACAACAATTTTAAAATCTACATCTCAACAATAATTTTAAAATCTACACCTCAACAATGATCTCTACTTTATTTTTAAAGCCGTCAAATTGACAGGTAAGCTGCAAATTTACCCGTACTCTCTCTATATATTTGACTTGGACTGTGCTTGCAACATCACTGCATGTTGGGTATTTGGGTGTACCATGTGTTGGAAAAAGTCCATCCCCATCCCATTATTCTCAATGCAACATGTCCATCATGCAAATTGGAACTTACATCAATCTGCCAACAGAATGAGTCTTACTCGAATTTACTTGATTCTATGATTGAAATTTAAGATAGTCTTTAAGTAGCTTGTATTCGATTGCACACCGGAGAGCCAATAATCCAAAGAACCATGTAACCCATTCGATCCAGTAAAGTATTGGGAGGGTTAACTAAAGAAACTAGCTTTTTGAAGTTGATTGATTATCACCAGCTTGCATCTTTCCAGTGGCATAAAGGTACAGGAGATATTCCAATAGGTTTAATTTGTCTCACTCCTCTTCACTTATTATTTCTTAAGCGACCTCCTCCAAAGTAATATATGGTTGAGTGCTAAGAGGCTTTCTTCTCATTTAGAGCCACGATGATGCAATCCCACAAGCTGCAGGAAGAAACTTGTGAGGGAAGAAAAGATTGAGGAGTTAGGAAAGAAAAGATCCAGGGCTGAGAGTTATAAATTTTGATTCCCATCTTAGAGAGTCACATACTACACCCACAGTTAGTCTTTGGGAGTGTTGGGAAAAGCCCATCTTTGTAGTCTCTAGCTCTAGCATGTAACAATCCAATTTTTTTTTTCAAAGTGAAATAGGTAAGGTTAATGAATATTTGATATAAAATTGCAATTGCAATCCTAAGAATAATTAAATTGTAACGGTATAAGAACATATTATATCAGTGAACTTAATTTGTCTCATCTTTTATTTCAAAATATTTGAGTCAACATAATATTTAAATTAATAGCAAAAATAAATATAAAACATCATCAAAATACAATTTAAAAAAAAAATAGTCATAAATAATTTAATTGATGGATAAAGTGCACGGTCGAATTTATACCCTAATAGCAAAAGAGGGAATCTTAACGACATCAAAAACAACTTACCCGGTAACTACTTGCTTACAGAGCACGAAATAATCTTGCGAGTACAATCATATTTTGTTGTCCTTCGTTTTTATTCCATGTCAAATCCACCCACAATTCGGGCCCTGGCCTGGCCTCATCTGTTCCCTTGACATCTCTTTATCACATAGACACGAATCAAACGGATTGAAGAATTTTTTTTTCTTTTTGTTGGACCGATTCAGCCGAATTGAGAGAGTTAGCTATTTTTTTTTGGGACTGGTGGGTAGTTTAGGCATGCAAGGTACAGTTGTAATTTTATTAAAGTTTTTCTATTAAAGCCCGTCTCACCCACCCACATATGTGGGTGGAGGGGCTTTAATGGAGAAACTTTATTAAAGTTTCTCCATTAAAGCCCTTCCACCCTATGTGGGTGGGTGCTTGCAGGGGCTTTAATAGAGAAACTTTACAGTTGTAGGCATTGGATTAAATTGGGATCAATCTTTTTTCTCAAGTTACTTTTTCTGCAGATTTTTAGGTGGGTTTTTTTTTTTCCCTGAAAAACAGAACTCGAAATGAAAGATTACTCCCTAGTTAGTTTCTACTCTCTAGTAGTAATATTCAACTTTGAGCTAATAGATTGGGTAAGTTGCTTTCTACCTGGTTTACAGATGTTTTGTGGCTCGTTGTTTTGTAGAGTTGTTTACCAACTTTACCCATTTTAAAAACTTGTTCGTCGGAGCTTTCATGCTTCCATATTTTTTGCTTCTTCCTGCAATCACACCCCGCGAACGAATGGTGAGGGGGTAACGAGAGGCGAACAAGGTAACGCTATGGATCTGGATCGTGGCGTGATAAAGGTGTGTAGG
This sequence comes from Picea engelmannii, assembly GCA_009831015.1. NCBI lineage: Eukaryota > Viridiplantae > Streptophyta > Pinopsida > Pinales > Pinaceae > Picea > Picea engelmannii. The sequence continues at coordinate 1,854,827 of ML777264.1, read as the reverse complement.
TACTCTTCCCGGACTTTGAGTGGGATTTAGAAATTCAGTTCTCTCTGTTTTTTCTTTTCAACCGGGGTAGGATCGGTGTTTCTGTTTTACTGAGAAAACACAGGATTTAACGTTGTTTCTTTGTTGGCCAAGATTATCAGTTTGTAGATTCGGAAGGGCTAACGAGGCGTGTACTCGTTCGCAAGAACTCTGAAACCGCTATGACTTTCGATGGTTTTACCGAGCATATCCGGGGTGTGTTTGACCTAAGCAATAAGATACGTCTAAAATATTGTAGAGACGGAGAAGTGATAGTGGTAGATGATGAGGTGGGTTGGGAAGAGACCTCCATGAGTTTAGTGCATAAAGAAATCCTCGACGTCGTTATTGAACATTTCAATTTGAAATTTGACTATTTGAAAGGCCATAAGGCAAAGTGGGAACGGATTAGCTTGAATTCAATTGGAATTCTTCCATGACAGCATAAATCAGACCAACTTCTGTTTATCTACAGAAAACCAGAGAAGGCGTTACGATTTCAAAGATCTTTTTACTTCTTTTGTATCTATCCAATCTCTGTGGCTTGACAGCCCTTTTGTTATGCTACTTGTTAGATCTTTAATACCGCCGATATGGCATAATTCACGCAGTGTATTTTGCGCGATATATCTGTCATTGAATTTTCTTTGCTTGGTTGAGGTTGAATAGAGTTCTGCCATTAAATAAATAGAGCTCAATGTGTCACATGGCCGAGAATAATTTTTCTAAATAGTTTTGCAGTTGATTTTTCCATAAATGGTATACCCAGTTTCACACAGGTAAATTTACAATGGTTATTTACGCGGGGACAACGATCGATCAATAAAATGTGCCTTTACTTTTCTGTTTTTTTCGTAAGATCTGGCAATTGCTTGCTCTTAATAAAATTAGTTGTAATTTAAAGGTTAATTAAATGGGTTAACATTTTGTTTTTAAATCATTGAGAAATGCTGTGGAAACTTCAAAAAAATAGTTTGAAGAATGGCAGGCGGCGGCGCCTAGGGTTCTGCCCTTACCGCGCGCAGAGACCTCTTTTCGGCCTGGTCCGGCGTCCATGGCCGGTATTCTTCTTCCCGTTTTTTTTTTCGTCATCCCCCTCCTCGGTGGCAGCCGCACAGCTCGGTTCCTCACCCCTAGAGATCTCCCCTGTGAGCATGGCCGCGGTAATTTCAGCCTCAGGCCCCCTCTGGTGCGCCTGTATTTTGGATGAAAACATTCCAAGCTCCGGCAACAGGCCGGTTTCTTCATTTTCGATTCAATCTTTGGCTCCGGCTACTAGTGGTATTTTGGGTAAGGCTTCTTTTAAAGATGTTGTATAGAATGTTCTTTGTTCTTCTTCTTGTTTATTGGTTCAAAAAGCTTAGCTCTTTCTTTTCCAGCAGTGAAAGATGTTGTAATTAAGGCAGCAGTGAAAGATGTTGTAATTAAGGCAGCTTTTTAAATTACAAATGCATTTGTTTGTGGTTTTAACGGTTCTTGGCCACACTTGAAAATAAGATGGTTTGTGCAAATGGGTTCTTCATCATTGTACTTGATCATTGTACTTGAAATAGTTGAAGATGAGATTTCATTTTAAAGTCGAAATAGTTGAAGATGAAATTTCATTTTAAAGTTGTGGACTTGATTTTTTGTTCTATTAATATTAATAGATACTTTTTCCAGAGTTCTAGTTTGAGTTAGACTTCCAAATTTGCTTAAGTATCTTTGAGGTTTACCTTCTAAAGACTTATTGGTAATGTTCTTGGCAAATTCTATCACTGAAATGAGGAAACTAAGAACCACAATATGACTTGCAAATGGACTTAATCAAAGGATTTTCAGCAGAAATAAATTTGAAAGGTGAAAACTTTTCTTGGTCTTAAAAGTTGGACTACTAAAATGTATCTTTCTGATGCAAAGTTTGTTTTGAAACATGACATTTGACAAGACATTGCTAGAAAAGGCCAAGGCAAGCAAGGAAACATCAACATAAGTCAATATGGTGAGTTGGCACATCAAGTGATTAGCAAGATTGAGCCAGTTAAATTGGACCTCCCTTTTAATGAGCAAGAAGCGAAGTTAAATTGGACCTCCCTTTTAATGAGCAAGAAGTGAAGGAGGAAATAGTGATTCCCCCATATTTGAAGAATCAAAAGAGCAAAATGTGGTACCTCAAGATTAGGAGAAAGAAGAAACTACTAAAGAACAAAAATCCCTCTAGTCCTTGGACAAAGGCTAGCTGGGTGGGTCTAGGTGGAAGAAAAGGTAAGGACAAAGACTAGCTACACTGGTCTAGGTGGAAAAGGGGGAGTCCCTACATCAATCTGTAGCATAGTCATTGATCTTGTCTAAGTGGAAGAGTCCCTCCATTCAGCCTCCAAATCAAGGCAAGATAGGATTGGAGGGAGCAACTCTAAATTTATCATCAAAAACAAAGGAAGCACAAACAACATGGGTGAGTCTCTATAATTAAGTGTCAATTTTGATCACTTTTAATACACAATGCTCATTTTAAAAAAAATAATATTTTTATCAATATTATTGAATATTTAGTTAATTTAATATTAAAAATATTTATTTTAATTTTTTTATTAATTATATTAATGTATATGAATTGAGTTATACAAAATACCAATTATAACAATAAAAATTATTTATTAAATTTTAAAAAGAAGTTTAATAAATAATAATATTAATTTAATCAAAATTAAAATAAGTTATTTAATATATATTGATTTTAAAATAGTTATAAGATATATTAATTTTTAATTAATAAAAATAATATATAATGGATGGAAAAAGTTTCAAAATTTTAAACATCATGATCACAAGTTCAAATGTAGAGGGGGTAGGGTATACAAATACAACCAAGATTACTTAACTTTTAATATTTACATGTTAATTAACTTCTTACATTTTGAAATAATTTGGCATGTATGGTTAGTGGACAAAAAAAAATCTACCTTTTTATTAACTTTTTACATTTTGAAATAACTTAGCATGTATGGTTAGTGGACAAAAATAATTCTACTTTTTTACTATTATGTTTTCTACTTTTTTCTTACACTTGGCTTGGTTACATTTCACAACATGGCATGGCCAAGAGTGGAAATAAGTAGCTTTAACTTTTTACTTTTTACATTTACTTAACCTATGAAATAATTAGGATGTGTCCACATGTGGTCACTTTTCAAAGGAGTGGGAAGAAATGAATTGTGCAAAGATTTCCATGAAGGGGAGTGGGAACAAATATGACATATGAGTCATGAGGAGATAGGAGTGGGAACAAATGAATTGTGAAAAGATTTTCATGAAGGGGAGTGGGAACAAATATGACATATGAGTCATGAGGAGATAGGAGTGGGAACAAATGAATTGTGCATAGATTTCCATGATCCGAAAGGAAGGGGAGTGGGAACAAATATGACATACGAGTCATGAGGAGATTAATATGAGTAAATAAGTTAGAATTCCATTTGGATCTGCATGTTAAATTACACATCAGGAGAGGAGAGAGGACGAAATTGTTGCTTGCTAAAACTCCTATTGCGCATCAGGAGAGGAGAGAGGAGGGTGATAAAGAATTGTTGCTTGTAAAAACTGCAAAAGTTCCATTCCATTAAGGAATTTAGGTGCGAATTTATTATTTATATGTTGATATGTGTTTTCTTTAGAATTGATGTGCTTTTCAGTGCATTTAGATTTACTAGCTAATTTTCCCTGCACCCTTTAATTTAGTGCATTTAGATTTTACAATTCATATTTATACGCATTCATATTTTTAGTGCATTCAGATTTCATAATATCGTCCATGCCTTTTGATTCAACCTGTAAATGTTTATTCGGCCTATGTCATTTAATTTGGCCCTTCAAAAGAAAAAATAAACCATGTGGAAGAAAGGTTGTCAAATATAAGAAGGACCTTTTAATTCAACCTGTAAATGTTTGTTTGGCCCTTTAATTCAGCCCTTCTCTTATTTGGTGATTTTTTTTCTGCATCATATATTCTTGCGGCCTTTCTCCTGCATGGTTTAGTTTTTCTTTTGAAGGCAATGGTTTTTAACTTCTATTTCACCTGCTCATTTGTCTCCGCCCTCTTCCACCGATTCACCAGCTTCATTCCAAGCCACCTATGCAATGTTACGTTTATGAGAATTAGGGATTATGTTAAATTTCTAAGAATTAGGGTTTATGAGCAATATATTTATTTTTCATTAAAACAATTTCAATTTATAAACTGAAAGAATAAACCAAACTTTATTATGCGTTCTTGCTTCCTTGAAAATAATGCATATGTATTCATGAAGGTCGACTTCATCAATGTATTAAATGTTTTTATTTCTTTGCAATCTAAAAATGATACGGATAAATTAAGGTTGAATTTCTCCTTGGATCGTGAATGTTAAAATTTTAATTGAATGCAATGAAAAAAAATAATTTCCCCGTCAGAAGATAGCCTAGGATACATCTAGTTAACCTTAAATTTCTAGCGATAGTTTATATCAATCATTATCCCAAGATATTATATTCAAAATTTAGAGCAGTTATATGTTAATATTTCCTATGCAAAGCTAAGCTTGATCCTTCCTTGACTTATACTTGATTGTTTACTCATATTTAGGTGCTTATTTGATAGGTGAAAAAAATGAGTATATTAAATAATACTTACCTTTAATTTGACCCTTCAAAATAAAAAATAAACCATGCAGAAGAAAGGTCGTAAAATATAAGAAGGCCCTTTTAATTCAACCTCTATATTTTTGTTCGGCCCTTTAATTCCTTTAATTCAATCCTTCTCTTATATTTGATGACCTTTCTTCTACATCGTATATTCTTGCGACCTTTCTTTTGCATGGTTTATTTTTTCTTTTGAAGGTAATGGTTATAATATATTTGTGTTTATATCTTTAACTTGATTGACCCAGGGTTCATGTCTATTGGGGTTCCAACAAAGCCTCTAAAACTATCGGCCCTCTTGGTAAACCAGAAGGAAACGCAGCGCATAGAGTGCACTGCACAGTCTCACCTGAGATAGTCTTAATGGGTGACTGCAATACTCAGGTGTTTTCAGCCCAGGATTGAGTGGAGATTTGAGAGATGTGCGCTGGGAGTTCTATTTAACTTATTAAAACAATATACTGTCATTCACAATTATGCATTTAGTATAACCAACTCATTCATTCATTATGCTAATATCTAATCATAAACAGTAAAAGAGACATAAACATTCAATCACATAACACATGTTTACTGTGGTTGACCCCCTTATGGGCTACGTCCACAAAGATCTGGTTCTTAAGCTCTTCTATTATGGTAGTTCCAAAACTACAGCACCACGCGCTTTACAACTACTCTTAGTCGGGTCAAGATCTATTATGAGGCAGACTAAATCGCACCAGGCTCCTCAACCTGTGATCTAACCCTCAATATCTACCTTCCTGTCTCTCTACAGCTCAACAACTTATAAAACTGGGTCATATGACAAAAGTATTACAACTAGTGATCAAAACATGACTCCCCTCTTCTATTGTCTCTTCAGAATACAACTACTGCCTTCTATATCTCTTTCTAGCTTCCTCTATGAGACCTAGGTATCTATATTTATACATTTCTAGCTTAACAACCATTACAGTGTATTACCAAAAACTAAACCCTAACGTCGTTAGGTCTTCCATGCATGCATGCGTGTTGCTCTTCCTTCCAGTTGTCGCTTTCCTCGTGCATGCCTTTCTTCCCAAAATAGTCTTTCTCTCTGCTTTGGCCTGCTTACAAAAGGCCCCCAACACTGACATGTGGCTTGTCCCGAGCCACCTAACCCCTGCGTGCTTCATCAATCTCCCTTGTGATTGCTTGGAACTTCTCCCTGAGCTCTGTTGCTTGCATTTGGGCCTGTGTGGTCTTCTCCTTGAGTGTGTCCAATACCTGCACTGCAATATCGTTGCTAACCAACCTTGCACATTCTGCTTGGGTTTGTGCCATATATGTTTTGGCTTCCTATGCCTATGCAATGACCTCTGTCGCTCGCTCCTATAGCGGTTCAAATTGAGCATGGTGTTCCTTTTTGCGTTTGTGCAGTTATGAGTTATGCCTGCAGTTTCTTCATGTCTTGCATTCCTTTGACGCATTCTGTGATTGACATTGTCTTCTACCTCTACTTGAGGTCTTGGATAGTTTCACTTATCCTTTCTCATTCTTGGTCCCACTGCTAGACCTGTTGATCCTCTTCCAACTTCATCCAGAGCTGCGCTGCTTTCTCGAACAAGTCGTCCGCTGCGTAGACGTGTCGTTCTATATTCTGTATCTGCTCTGTTGCCTCCTGTTTCCTTTGCTCCCTTACCTCTGGTGGAGTGGTAGGTGTGAGCCGCTCCCTGAGATTCTCGATCTCCTGCTGGTATTGATCTATTGTCTGCACAATCTAATCAATATTTTCTGTCGTTGTTAGTTCGATCACCTGCGTGTTCTTTGGGATCTTCTCGTAGGATACAACCACATTTTTCTCTAGTCCCTTCACGCGTTCCCTCTCCTCTTAGGTCTCGAGCTTAGCTTGCTCAAATACCAATTCCAGCTCGTCCCATTTATCCTTTAAATGTTGCAATTCTACTGTATCTGTGCGTGCACGAGATTGTACCTCTTGTGTAACGCCAACTTGTAGCTTATATAAATCCTTGGTTGGTATCTGCGGCAATACCAATTGCAATTCAGCCAAGTCCTTCAGGGGTGTCTGCCCCACAATTTCATCCATGTGCAACATGCTGGGTGTGACGTGAAACGTTGAACTCGGCTGTGCTATCGTCTGGACCGTGTCATGCTCGCTTGCTCCAGTTTCTCCTCTTATCTGTGATGCTGACGGGACCATTTCCATGTTATTGTCGACTGCCTGCGCTTCCCCGATCTTCCTGAGGAGTTGTCGCATGTTTGCCAACTCTTCTTCGATTATGTCCCTTTGGCATGCAACATTCTCAAAATCCTCAAATGTGCGATCTTGAACCACTTGGGCCACCATTTCTGCATCATCCTTCGTGATTGTGTATTCTGGAGGCATTTTGTGCGCCTTCGTCTTCTTGCGCGCACCCCCTGTCTGAGTGGCTAGCCGCTTAGTCTGGCCTGGCTCTTGTGGAGTAGGACTTGATGTAGTCCCCTACGCTGCCTTGGCATGTTTCTGTTGTACTTGGGGCACCTGTGTATTGTTCTTCTTCCCCATATGGACTCCTGTCTTGGATGTCCCCCCTTTCTTTTGCTGTGGTTTGGTCTGGCATGTCCTTGGTTTCTTGGGCACTGTGACTTCCTGGGGTTATGTCTGTTCCTGCCCTACCTCTTCAACATGTGTATGTTCCTGTCTTGCCTCCTCCTCCTCTACCCGTGCAGGTATGTCTCGAGTGAGGATTGGAATCCTCCATGCGTCTTCCCAATCCTTGATGGCCATTTGTATGTCCCATGTTTTATCCATTCTTTGTTGGGGTCCTTCCGCGCCTGGATCCACATCACATGTCTAGTGGCCTTGAAGTTGGCTATGCCCTGATAGTTTTCCACAGCCTACGGCGTTATCCTCCAAATGTTGGCGATGGTCTCCTATAGGTCAGAGAGATATCCTTCGAATATAGCTGCATTCATTCTTCTATTCTTGGCGTCCGAAGCGGCTCCAATCAATAAGTATCTCGATTCGTGATTGGGTTTGGGTATTGTAGCAAAAAATGCATAGTTTGGATCCTTCCATCCCATAATGGATATCAGGATGATAAACCATGAATAATAAAAATATGTCCCCGGATCCTGCGCATCCTTGCAGTCATCTAGAAACAGATTCAACAAATAAGGGGCCCAGTTGATTGTGGTGCCTGTTATCCCCGATATCTAGGGATAACTAGGAGATCATGTCTCGAGGCCCACATGGTCCTAGACATGGAGTACGAGAGCAGATTGACTTGAGCATGGCCCTTGAGGGCCCATATTTTCTTCTTCTCAGCCAGACTTGTCCTGCCAGCAGTACCAGCCTCCATCACTACCGGCCTGGGCTTGCATCAGAAAAGGATCTTGCTTCATGAGGTAATTGGTCCGAGGTATCATGGTATGTGTCATATTTGATCATTATAACCTTCTTATGTATGAATTAGATCTCTTTCGTTTCAGATAACTGCTTGGATCTTACACTAATCCACTTGACCACTATTTGGGTAATTGATGGGGTGGCTTAGCAAGTTGGTATTCATGGGTTTTGGTTAGCCACCAAAGGGGGTTTGCAGAACCATCATCCACTCCCCTCATATTATCACTCTTACATCTTAAAACCCCACTCATCTATCCCATTCCCCTAGTCTAGCCATTAGGATGACCATCCAGGGTACATCTTGTCTTGTGGGAAGAAGGGGCTAAAGGCCCAGGGGGTAAAAGCAGCTGGTAAAAGATAAA
>ML777264.1:1804644-1816436 GCA_009831015.1 Picea engelmannii | reverse complement strand
CATTCCTCCTACACTAATCAAAGTGAGCCCTGGAGAGAATGTGAAAACCCTAAGGAATGTATGTCCCTGATTATTGAGCCTGGACCATTCCCCACCCTGGGCCATTCCTCCTACACTAATCAAAGTGCACCCTGGAGAGAATGCATAAACCCTAAGGAATGACTGTCCGGACCATTTCCTCCGTTAACCACAAGAGGAAAAGACTGTCCTGCATCAACCTCCAAAACGAACCATTCCTCATGTTAACCACGATGAGAAATCGTTGTCCGACGAGGTGGGCCAGTCTTCTTGAGTAACCCTCAAGAAGAGAGACTTCCCTAGACCACTCCCCACGTTAACCACAATGGGAAGTTGTTGTCTATGATACATCAGCAATCAGACCACTTCCTATGTAGACCACTTCCTATGTTGACCACAATATGAAGTGACAGTCCGTCAGAAGTCTCAATCCACTTTCCGAACAGGAAAGCATCTATCCAAGATGGTCTATTTTTCAAATTTAAAGATGAATGTCTTCAATAATGTTTTCAGTGCTCTCTCCTAAATTGGAGAGTCATTTCTTCCTTTTCCAATAATAAGGAAGTTGTTTCCACGAGCTCTAGCTTGAGTACGCAAACTCTTTCATCTTGGATATAAGTTTTACCAAAATGTCTGCTTATCTGCTCATCTATGGAGATATGTATTGGAGAATCATTTTCTCCTTTCTGGACTTCATCATGGATAATGTAATGCTTGATTTCAAATGTACTTTAGTCTGGAACACTGTGAAGGCTTCATGTAGATCTGAACAATAGAGTATATCATAGTTGGAGAACTGGAACATATCTATGTGGCACTTCTTCTGTCATCATGAGATCTGATTTACTGAGTAGTCATCTTATAGGAAATCTTCACCATGCTTTTGCTGTGCACTGGAAGTTCTCCACCAAGTTATCTTCTTCTATATACATACATGAGTCTCTTTATGGTATGCCTCAAAGTCTTGAGATTGCTCTTCATACGTTCTTTATTCAATTTCTCTAGAGAACATTCTTTGCATTCATCTGATGTAGAATTCTGACTCATGGATGTTGCAGATGATATAATGACTTATGTAGAGGTAAGTCTGGTTTACTGGAACAAGTAATCATCATAGTCTTCTCCCTCCATTTGGGAGAATCTCTAGTTCTGGGTCTCGCAATGCTTTCATTCATAAGTCTTCCATACACTGTTCTTCATCATGAATTTCAGTTCTTCTGCTTTGATTGATTTTAGTGAGTTCATATCAGGCTGGTAATCTTGTGATTTTTGATATTATGACTGGTTGTTCTGGCTTTTCTTTCTTTCTTGGAATCTTCATGTTCTTCTTCTTGTTTTTCTTTAGTTCTTTGGTCCATGGAGTTTCTTATAGATTCCATACCCTAGAGATTCCACTACTTCCTTTCATCATAGGATCACAGACTTGGATGGACAACTAGGAATACTTTAAGGCTTCTCTTCGAAGAAGTCTTCTTTTGCGGTTGAACTAAACACGTACTGTCTTTCATGGTTTCTACCAAGGATATATATATTTCATCATCTTCAATGGATCATAGGATTATCTCCCTTCTAACCCTTGCTTCATGTAAGAGTGCATATAATCAGCTCCCTCCGTCTGACAGAGTCCATGCTTCCATCTGCATCCTTATTGTCTTCTGCAATGTATAATAGAGTCTGCGCTTCCATCTGCATCCTTATAGAGTCCACACTTTCTTCTTGTTGTCTTTTACAAAACGTCATAAGTCTTTTTCCAATTTCTTCTCGATAGCTGACTTCTTTCTGTCTTTGCTTCTTCTAAGTCTCTTCAAGATTGATTCTGATTTTGGCTTATCTTGTAATAGATATATTTCATATTTTCTTGTATAGTAGTCCTTATTTTGTTGTTCTTCCATGGATATAGTTGTTCTTGGAACATTTTATCTTTCTGAGAGATAGATATACAACATATGTACAGAGACGATGCAAACAAGATATATACAGGAAATAAGAAGAGTGTTGTTACCTTTTTAGAAGAAGAAGTCTCTTCCATCCTGCTTAGTCTTCTTTGTAGGTTCCTTTTCTTCGACAATCGATGCTTCGTGTTTCTCTTTCCTTTTCTTTAGTTCGGGACATTGATTCTTGTAGTGACCGTACTTTTGACAGTTGAAGCATTGTACTTTTGAAATGTCTTTCTCTTGATTTGGCTTCCTTCTTGAACCAAACTTCCTTTTGTTCCTGAAGTTCTTGAATCTTAATGTGAAGGCTTGATCATCGTACTTCTTTTGGGGTTTCTCTTTTGGATTGATCCTTGATTCTTCTTGAGAACAGAAAGTCCAAAGTTCTTCAAATGTCGGGTACTCCTTTCTTGTGTTCATGCTTGCGGTAAATGCATCCCATGTCTTGGGAAGACCATTGAGTACTATGTTCACCAATTACTTCTCTGAAGTGATCTCTTCAATATCTTGTAGTTGATCTCTTAACTGGGAGATCCATACAAAGTATTATGTTATGCTGTCATCCTCATTCATCTTCATGTCACGAAGCTCATTCTTAAGACTCATAACTTGTTTGATGTTTCTGATTCAGAAGAGATTTGTTAGGGCATCGTACGTCTTCTTCGATGAGTCAAGATGGGAGATGTAGGGTATCAGGTTTTATTTTATAGAATCCAATATGATAGTCATGGCATTGATGTCAACATCTTTGAACTTCTCCATAGCTGCAACGTTCTGCGGTTCCTTCTCTTCTCCTTCTTCAAACTCTGGCTTCACGATCTTTCCTTTCACGATATCCAGTACTTTATTCTTGGCAGGGATGAGATCATTCCTTGTCTTCCACACTCTGAAGTTAGAGGCTCCATCTAACTTGTTCTCAGAATTCATAGAGTTCTTCATGGCTTGCTTGACTTGGTCAAACACTAGATTTGACCAAAAATCCAAACTTCATGTCTTGGCCTTCTAAGAGTGCCAGGAGATGCGCTAGGCTAGGGTGCATTAATCTGTCTGTAGATTAGGTCAATCCATTCACTTTAAGGTGCCTCAACAAGAGGTTTAGGTTTTCTGCAACTGCACCTGCTGGTAACCCTAGCTACAGTGTCTTGGAAGCTACTTCTGCTAGTAACCCTAGCGACAGTTGCTCAGCGAGTTCAATATCCTAGCGGCTATGTTTCCTTCCAGCATTTAGACTGAATGAAGGAGGTGTGGGCCCATAACTACTCCCCAAACCTCTATACCAATGATATCCCAATATGATTTGAATAATTCCAAAGTGAATCCATCTAGGGAAGAGGATTTTCTAGGAGCCATGTCCTTGATGGGTTTTCCCACCTTCTCAAAGGAGATTTCTACCTAACCCTAAGGTGACGTCACACTTATTTTTGATCTCTTGTTTGGTGTAAGACGTTGTGATATTGTCACCCTTTGATTGGCATTGAGGTATAGATTATTTTTATTAGCTTGGTGTCCAAAACGTTCCACCTCTTTGCCTCTCAAACTAACCTAGAATTAGGGCTGACGTCACCCTAAATCTGCATAGTGACGCAGCAACAATATTGGTGTATGAGCACATTTATTTCATTGTGATATAATAAGGATTGATTTCATACATTGAATGCAAGTGTCATTTCGTACTTATTGAAGAAGTATTATAAGCCTTTTGTCTTTATTTGCAATCATTGACTTCGTCAATAATTACTTTTATTATTTCTCATATGCGTTAAAGATAGTCATTAATGTTTTGAAGTACTAACCACTGCAACACATTTTTAGTTTTATTTGCCTTGTCTCGCAAACAGGTGCCATTCAGTGGGATACCTTATCTCTGACTATCCATTTGGCAGTAATCTGTGAAGGGAAATCTTACCTTTACCTTTGAAGCCTTAAACCCTTGATCCTTTTCCTTCAGAGCCCCAGATTACTAGGGATGTCTCCCTTGGGATTAGCCACCCTAAATAGAAAGAGCTCCCCATCGAGGTGACAGTGGGTGGGGAAGCTCCTGTTACGCCAGTTTGAGTCTTGACTTCAAGCTACCTAAACCTTTCCTACAAACTGTGCGATAACAGTGTGCTCATTTTACCATTGACGATACCCTCATCACCCAACCATAGGCAGAAGCCACCCTTCGAGCACCTTAACCTTGACTGAGAATTCCTCCGGAAGCAAACCCTAGGCTAGATAACCAAACAAAGGGTAGTGCACCTTTCCCCAAGGATAATGCATCACAAAGAGTTGATCAGATAGTCCAAACCCTAGCCAAGAGATAGTCAATCCAATACTGAAAACTTGCTGCTGCTACTGCTGCACCTGCAGCTCTCCTCCACACGTGCACACCAAACTGGGAACTGCAGTGTGCACCAATATGGGAATTGCAATTCTGAGATACTGTCAAATGAGAACTGGCGCCTTGTATTTATATTGGTTTTGCCATATTTGATGGGGTCGGCCGACTTCTCCTTCTGGATATGTGTTTGTTCAATATATTAATATTATTTCTGGTCGACTTCTTCTCTTGGAGGCTAATAACCTAATATAAATTATCGTCTTGATCTGACAAGACTTCTAGGGTTATTAGCCAACTCATTAGGGTTTTCTCTTGCTTTCCAGAGTCTTCTATTCTTGTCAGGTTCACACGTGGAGGTAAATACCTCCCTCAGCTACCATAATATTAACACTCCCTCCTAGCTAGGGAGGTATTACAGGTAATGGACTTGAGCAAAAAAACATACCATTTACCTGGTAGCATCAATATAGTCATCTAGACTATTTCATGACGAGATCATGAGCATCACCATCACCATCAGCTGCATCATCTCTCAAAACCATACTTCATCTGAGTAATTAGACATGATGCTGGATAAGTCACTCTCACCATAGAGTGATACAAGAGTCACTCTTATAATCTAGAGGAGTAAATGCTCTGAACCAATTTCCATCTGGAAAATCTCTGTTCATCATTCATCTGGATGGTGATTATTTCCAATAAACTGCTGATAATCTTCAAGGTAGTTAGAACAAAAATAGAACACAACTGTGTCTATCCATAGTAGTACATAACTACAATCCAGTGGCTCACTACCACACCAAGTAACACACGAGTACTTGATCAACAACGTAAGGTTGCGAACAATGGAACATATCCACCACAATAGTCCTCATCTACTGTCTACTATCTTCATAACAAACATATGATAACAACGTGCATAGAAACAATGTTATGATATATACTAAATTATTTGGGCCAATCTTTCACTCACATCTGTGAGATCTGAAAGAATATCTGCCTCACGAATAGCGGAACATATCCACCATAGTAGTCTATATCTACTGTCTTCATAACAAACATCGGATAGCAACCTGTACAGAAACAATGTTATGATATAAACTGATTTGTCTGGGACAATATTTCACTCACATTTGTGAGCTCTGAAAGAATATCTGCCTCAAAATAGTGGAACATATCCATCATAGTAGTATATCTCTAATGTCTGGAGATAGGTAGTCTCCATAACAATCATTTGATGCCATACTGCACAGAAAATATTGTTAAAAATAAACTGAATCATCTGGGCCAATCTTTCACTCACGTTTGTGAGATTTGAAAGAATATCTACCCTCATCAACAATGGGCTATCTACCCTATTCTTCTCAAACAAGGAAGAAGGATTGTTTCTAATTTCTGAGCATGGACCATTCCCCACCCTGGTCCATTCTTCCTACACTAATAAAAGTGCACCCTGGACAGAATGTATAAACCCTAAGGAATGTCTGAGTCTGGACCATTCCTCACCCTGGGCTATTCCTCCTACATTAATCAAAGTGCGCCCTGGAGAGAATGTATAAACCCTAAGGAATGTCTGTCCTGGACCATTCCCCACCCTGGGCCATTCCTCCTACACTAATCAAAGTGAGCCCTGGAGAGAATGTGAAAACCCTAAGGAATGTATGTCCCTGATTATTGAGCCTGGACCATTCCCCACCCTGGGCCATTCCTCCTACACTAATCAAAGTGCACCCTGGAGAGAATGTATAAACCCTAAGGAATGACTGTCCAGACCATTTCCTCCATTAACCACAAGAGGAAAAGATTGTCCTGCATCAACCTCCAAAACGAACCATTCCTCATGTTAACCACAATGAGAAATCACTGTCCGATGAGGTGGGCCAGTCTTCTTGAGTAACCCTCAAGAAAAGAGACTGCCCTAGACCACTCCCCACGTTAACCACAATGGGAAGTCACTATCTATGATACATCAACAATCAAACTACTTCCTATGTTGACCACAATATGAAGTGACAGTCCGTCAGAAGTCTCAATCCACTTTCCGAACAGGAAAGCATCTATCCAAGATGGACTATTTTTCAAATTTAAATATGAATGTCTTCAATAATGTTTTCAGTGCTCCCTCCTAACTTGGAGAGTCATTTCTTCCTTTTCCAATAAGAAGGAAGTTGTTTCCATGAGCTCTAGCTTGAGTACGCAAACTCTTTCATCTTGAATAGAAGTTTTACCAAAATGTCTGCTTATCTGCTCATCTATGGAGATATGTATTGGAGAATCATTTTCTCCTTTTTGGACTTCATCATGGATAATGTAATGCTTGATTTCAAATGTACTTTAGTCTAGAACACTGTGAAGGCTTCATGTAGATCTGAATAATAGAGTATATCATAGTTGGAGAACTGGAACATATCTATGTGGCACTTCTTCTGTCATCATGAGATCTGATTTACTGAGTAGTCATCTTTATAGGAAATCTTCACCATGCTTTTGATGTGCACTGGAATTTCTCGACCAAGTTATCTTCTTCTATCTACATACATGAGTCTCTTTATGGTATGCCTCAAAGTCTTGAGATTGCTCTTCATACGCTCTTTATTCAATTTCTCTGGAGAACATTCTTTGCATTCATCTGATGTAGAATTCTGACTCATGGATGTTGTGGATGATATAATGACTTATGTAGAGATAAATCTGGTTTACTGGAACAAGTAATCATCATAGTATTCTCCCTCCATTTGGGAGAACCTCTAGTTTTGGGTCTCGCAATGCTTTCATTCATAAGTCTTCCATACACTGTTCTTCATCATGAATTTCAGTTCTTCTGCTTTGATTGCTTTTAGTGAGTTCATATCAGGCTGGTAATCTTATGATTTTTGATATTATGACTGTTTGTTCTGGCTTTTCTTTCTTTCTTGGAATCTTCATGTTCTTCTTCTTGTTTTTCTTTAGTTCTCGGGTCCATGGAGTTTCTTATAGATTCCATGCCCTAGAGATTCCACTACTTCCTTTCATCATAGGATCACAGACTTGGATGGACAACTAGGAATACTTTAAGGCTTCTCTTCGAAGAAGTCTTCTTTTGCGGTTGAACTGAACACGTACTGTCTTTCATGGCTGCTACCAAGGATATATATATTTCATCATCTTCAATGGATCATAGGATTATATCCATTCTAACCCTTGCTCATGTAAGAGTGCATATAATCGGCTCCCTCCATCTGACAGAGTCCATGCTTCCATCTGCATCCTTATTGTCTTCTGCAATGTATAATAGAGTCTGCGCTTCCATATGCATCCTTATAGAGTCCACGCTTTCTTCTTGTTGTCTTCTACAAAACGTCATAAGTCTTTTTCCAATTTCCTCTCGATTGCTGACTTCTTTCTGTCTTTGCTTCTTGTAAGTCTCTTCAAGATTGATTCTGATTTCAGCTTATCTTGTAATAGATATATTTCATCTTTTCTTGTATAATAGTCCTTATTTTGTTGTTCTTCCATGGATATAGTTATTCTTGGAACATTTTATCTTTCTAAGAGATAGATATACAAGATATGTACAGAGAGGATGCAAACAAGATATATACAGGAAATAAGAAGAGTGTTGTTACCTTTTTAGAAGAAGAAGTCTCTTCCATCCCGCTTAGTCTTCTTTGTAGGTTCCTTTTCTTCGGCAATCAATGCTTCATGTTTCTCTTTCCTTTTCTTTAGCTCGGGACATTGATTCTTGTAGTGACCATACTTTTGATAGTTGAATCATTGTACTTTTGAAATGTCTTTCTCTTGATTTGGCTTCCTTCTTGAACCAAACTTCCTTTTGTTCCTGAAGTTCTTGAATCTTAATGTGAAGGCTTGATCATCGTACTTCTTTTGGGGTTTCTCTTTTGCATTGATCCTTGATTCTTCTTGAGAACAGAAAGTCCAAAGTTCTTCAAATGTCGAGTACTCCTTTCTTGTGTTCATGCTTGCGGTAAATGCATCCCATGTCTTGGGAAGACCATTGAGTACTATGTTCACCAATTACTTCTCTGAAGTGATCTCTTCAATATCTTGTAGTTGATCTCTTAACTGGGAGATCCTTACAAAGTATTATGTTATGCTGTCATCCTCATTCATCTTCATGTCACGGAGCTCATTCTTCAGACTCATAACTTGTCCGATGTTTCTGATTGAGAAGAGATTTGTTAGGGCATCGTACAGCTTCTTCGATGAGTCAATATGGGAGATGTAGGGTATCAGGTTGTATTTTATAGAATCCACTATGATAGTCATGGCATTGATGTCAACATCTTTGAACTTCTCCATAGCTGCAACGTTCTGCGGTTCCTTCTCTTCTCCTTTTTCAAACTCTGTCTTCACGATCTTTCCTTTCACGATATCCAGTACTTTATTCTTGGCAAGGATGAGATCAATCCTTGTCTTACAAACTTTAAAGTTAGAGGCTCCATCTAACTTGTTCTCAGACTTCATAGAGTTCTTCATGGCTTGCTTGACTTTGTCAAACCCTAGACTTGACCAAAAATCCAAACTTCACGTCTTAGCCTTCTAAGAGTGCTAAGATATGCACTAGGCTAGGGTGCACTGATATGTTCGGAGATTAGGTCAATCCATTCACTTTAAGGTGCCTCAATAAGAGGTTTAGGTTTTCTGCAACTGCACCTGCTAGTAACCCTAGCTACAGTGTCTTGGAATCTGCTTTTGCTAGTAACCCTAGCGACAGTTCCTTAGTGAGCTCAATATCCTAGCGACTATGTTTCCTTCCAGCATTTAGACTGAATGAAGAAGGTGTGGGCCCATAACCTATTAGAATATAGAAGATGGTGTGCTCGTTTTACCATTGACGATACCCTCCTCACCCAACCATAGGCCGAAGCCACCCTCCGAGCACCTTAACCTTGACGGAGAATTCCTCGGGAAGCAAACCCAAGGCCAGATAGCCAAACAAAGGGTAGCGCACCTTTCCCCAAGGATAACGCATCAAAAAGAGATGATCAGATAGTCCAAACCCTAGCCAAGAGATAGTCAAGCCAATACTGAAAACTTGCTATTGCTGCAGCTGCACCTGTAGCTCTCCTCCACACGTGCGCACCAAACTGGGAACTGTAGTGCGCACCAAACTGGGAACTGCAATTTTGAGATGCTGTCAAATGAGAATTGGTGCCCTGTATTTATTCTGGTTCTATCAGATTTTTTGAGGCCAACTTCTGCTTCTGGATATGTGTTTGTTCAGTATATTAATATTATTTCTGCCCGACTTCTTGTCTTGGAGGCTAATAACCTAATATAAATTATCTTCTTGAGACGACAAGACTTCTAGGGTTATTAGTCAACTCATTAGGGTTTTCTCTTACTTTCCGGAGTCTTCTATTCTCGTCAGGTTCACACGTGGAGGTAAATACCTCCCGCAACTACCATAATATTAACATCGCAGACATCATACAGTCATCTTTCCTATGTCATGTCTCGAACGACATCACAAGGACATTTGAGACACCCTCAAAGACTCGTTTAAGAAGGAGAAATCATCTGATGAAGAGTACAAAGAATTTTCCATGAAGAAAACCACTTAAAAACCAATTTTGAAGGCCAATGCTCCCCTACCCACTATCATGGAGTGCCAGTGCTCCCTACCCTTCCTTGGGGGAGCGTTCCAGCACTGTGTGTACCCTTCTGGGGGAGCGCCAAGATTTTTCAAGGAAATTTTGGGCAACGCTCCCTTACCCACTGTCAGGGAGTGCCAGCGCTCCCTACCCTTCTTTGGGGGAGATTTGCAACACTCTGTGCCCCATTCTGAGGGAGCGTTGGGCTTCTTGAGGGAATCTTTGATTGTTGAGGAAAATCAGGGAAAAATCCCCCTCATCTATGGAGTTAGTCTGATTTGAATCTAAGGTCAAGGCTGGATATTAGGGAGGATCCACAAATGATGGAGAAAGATCCTCAACCTATCCTAAGAATATATAAGGTGGTTGGGCCTCTCCAAGCTTAAATAAGGAGGCCTCCTCGTGGTAAGGGGGATTTATCATTGAAGGCATCAAACTTATGACCTCATAAGGGAGATTTATCATTGAAGGCATCAAACTTATGATCTCATAAGGGAGATTTATCATTGAAACATCATCATTTTGTGTGGATTATTTTAGCAAAGGGTTGGACAAGGAGAGCTGGGAGAGGCTGTTGCACCTTCATCAAAGGTCTGTAAGTATTCTCTATTGTTCACATTAATATACATATGTGCTTGGCCTGTTTCTTTCAAGGTTGTGTTTATTCTACATGAACTTGTCTCTATTAGATAGATCCAGTTTCAAGCTAATCTTAGTAGAATAGGAATCCTGTTCTATCTTTGTTTGTTTTGTAGGACTTATCGAGGAGCTTGGGGATCAAAACTCAACTCGGACTGTGCGAGAAAGAACATCGTTAAAAATGTACACCTTTCTTTCTCTTCTCTATACATTAGTTTATCTAGGTTTAAAAGGATGTCAGTGACCAACGTTAGCACCCTTTCTATATTGGTCTTAGGAGTCTAGAGCCCAAGAGGGAATCCACTTGTCCGCAGGGGGATTCTCTGGTAACAGAAATTGGCGACTCCACTGGGGAAATAGAAGCTTTCAGTTTTGGTTTCCTTCTGTTGGATTACTTAGAGGGGGGGGTGAATCAGTAATAGCGTAATTATAATCTTTTTTCTTCAAATGTTATATCAATGTAGAATTATTATCCAATAATGAGCAGTAAGAAATAAACAATCAAACACATACACAATACACCAGTGTTTTACGTGGAAACCCAAATCGAGAGAAAACCACGTAATGCTTTTTCTTATATGTCTTGAAGAATTACATTCATTGGAAGCACCAACTTCCTTTGTTTTCCAGCTGCAATTGGAAGGAGGCTCCAACCCCCTAGTTTTTCAGGCTACAATATGAGGGAAGCTCCAACTCCCCAATTCTCTGGCTACAACCAGAAGGAGGCTACAACCCCCAATGTTCTCTGGCTACAACCAGAAGGTGGCTACAACCCCCAATGTTCTCCGGATACAACCAGAAGGTGGCTACAACCACCTATCCTTGCCCCGTCCTGCCCTGAAGTAGAAGTAGAATGATGGAACCACTGTCACACTATCACTGTGAGATATGCCGCTGTAAACCTGTACAAATAAATCTGAACCATGCATCAACCTGTAATCAACCTGTACCATAAACAAGTGCATCAACCATGCACTAACTTGTAATCAACCTGTACCATAAAAAATTGCATCCAACCATGTACGAATTATGTACCAATCATGTGTCAACTACTCATCAACTATGACTCATCAATATGTACCAAAATCATCAACTATACACCTCATGTATGTGCGCCAACTCATCAACTACTTGTATCAATCATGTACTCAACATGTACCACAACCAAAAGCCCTCATCAATTTCATCATCCAAATCTGATTTGTAGCTCTGTAATAGACCTAGTGTATATGATCACATTCCTACAAACCTTCCTTAACTTTAAAAACAAGAGACTAGCATTTT
>ML777264.1:1759610-1804582 GCA_009831015.1 Picea engelmannii | reverse complement strand
GAGTTATAGAAAAAATGGCATACCTTGCTAAATTCTGACTTATTCTAGAGAGCGACCTTGTAGAGCGTGCCCTGCAAAAAATATTTGATGAATTGATCTGAAAATATTACACAACATACTACAAACTGTACCCTAACAAACACATTTGGTCTCACTGAATTGGATCTATTATGAAGAAGTTATGACGTTTTTACCCAAAACACCTGATTTTGACTAGTTTCAGGACTAGCCACAAACCCTATTTTCCACAGAGTGTAACTCCAAAAATACAACGACCCACAAGATGAAATTTTTACCACAGATACTTGGATATGTTTTCTCACTTGAATAGCAATTTCAGGATCTGAATCATTATAGAAAAAAAATTTATAGATAAAATGGTGAGATGACTTGTAAATAACATACCTTAGTAAGCACCATCAAAATAATTTATCCTTCCTTGCATTTCAGCCTTCTTTTCTTCACTTTCCTCAGAATTTCAGCTTAGATATCATTTGGTTACCTCAGACACCTATATATATTCAATATGCTCAAGTGTGATTGAAATGAGAGAGTCTTGCCTCTTATTTATACTCTCCAAGTAGCTTCCTTAAAAACAACTTCTAGGTCACTTGGCCCACTTTCCTTATTTTAGGGTTGGGTCCACTTCTAATTTCTCCATTAAATTTATTATTGAAATAATTTATTTTGTATTCACTTTGAATTATAATACACTCATCACTTCACTTTATTATTTACCTTTAAAATCTCTTAAACCACTTTGACTACTTTGACCTTTTGGGGCTTCTAGATGACATGTGAGGGTCCTCCAACTTCGTAAGGCCATAACTCTCAAACCGTGAGGAGTTATATGACGTTCCACATACCACCAGAAATGGCATGACATGTAATATCCATATAGAATAGTATTATCTGAAAATATATCATAACTCGTACCGTTACAATCTTCTTGCGAGTTGATTTCTCAGTCTTCTTTTTGGTGATTCATCTGCTCAGGGTTAATGCTATCTCAGTGTGTCCTTTTTGAGCCTCCAACTATTTGATTTCTAAGGATTAATGATGTTTTGTTTTGATTTTTGACATCTATTTTCCTTGCTTGAGTCACTCTTCTTCTTTGAGATTTGGAGTCGATCAACTGCTTTCTCATTCATCTGATTGTATGAAAATTGTTGTAAGGAATTCAAGGATCTATGCTCCGTTCCATTTGATATTCGAGGTCATTTTCCCAAGCAATTCCTGGCTGTTCATCATCCATTCACCTTCTCCTACCTTCATTAGAAATTTCACCAATTTTCATGCATTCTGGATGAGTTTTTGCAATTGTTTTCTCTTTTTCTGAGTTTATGGGAGGAATAGAACCCCCCCTAGGCCATACCAGAGTGCCAACACTCTCCTACAATGTTTTAGGTAGCGTTGCAACACTCTGTACCCTTGTGTCAGGGAGCGCTAGTCTCTTTTTTGAGAGTTTTTGCCTTCTTTTGCTCAGTCTTTTGCAACCTGTTTTGCAGAGATCTTTACCCAGAGTCTGTGGTTGGTTTGTGAATTTTTTTGGATTTTTTTTGATGGTTTTTGATGCTTGTCACTCCCTATTGTCTTGATTGGAGCTTGAAACCTTTTTCAGAAATGTGAAATTGCCTTTTCTAGCTGCTTTTTTGACATGACAGTTTTGAGTGATTTCTCTTTTTGCCTATCATTTCTTGGATTCTTCTCTACATTTTATTGTATTCCTTGAATGATTGATTGGTTGTAGAATCCTTGATGGTGTTATTGCTTGTTAGAACAATTTTCTACTTGTTTTATTTCATACCTCACTGCCTTGAGTGCATGCTTTGTTTGTAGCCCTTTTGCTTTGTTTCTTTTGCATCTGCATAGGACTCTTTCTCCTGATTGAAAGTAGTGGAGCATTGAAGGTTTTGTATTTAATTTATGTATACATCATAATCAAACAAAGAAGATAAATGCATTCTTGCTTTTGGTTATGATACTAGCTTGCATTTGGAGTAGCGAAATTGCATGTTTTTTGGCATTTTGGGACATTGTGCATCTGGAATAATGAATGTTTTCTCCTTCTCGTAGCATAGCTTTCATCGAAATGAAAAGATTGCATATTCATCTCTTTGCATAAATTTCGAGTCAGTCAAAACACCATATTGTCCACTCCATTTTCATTTTGAGTAACAACAACCTTAAAAATCAAGCGCTAAACTAAAATTGTTTAGACATTTTTATATTTTTTGGTAGCAACCCTACATTAGATTGGTTGTAGGGATTTGGAATAGGTGTGCAAGATAACTTTCCAGAGATGCAAACAAACATAGGATCTTGTGTTAGGGAGCGATGAAATCCAATTGCTACATTTTGTTCTGGGAAGCCCTTCTCACACAAGCGTCAAACCTGAGATCGCATTAAGACTGGGAGAGTTACTCACCATGCTTTGTTGGTCTTGGTGTAGAGATTGCGTGTATTATGGGGTCGCTTGAAGGTATACCCAGAATGATGAGTAGACGCTTTCAAGTTGATTTCGGGCCAGATACCCTGCCCTTGCACATGGATCAGACTGTTGACTGTTTCCCCAGACATCACTGTTGTAGTTGGTAACCTTAGTGGCCTATCTCTTTAGGGTCTTTACACAAGGTGACTGTGGAGGGGAAAGTCTTCACGGTACCTGGAATCGACGTTGTCCAAACTCACTCGGGATCCTTGGAGGGTATACCCACGATTATGTGTGGGAGTTTGCACCAAGGCATAAGTCTGTTAAGCAGGTCATCAACGTAACTTTTCCACCCACTTTATCTCAGCCCCTTCTTACTTTGTTCCCACGATGTTGGATTTAATCACCAACTAGTGTGCTCATTGTGAGAAGGTTTTGTTTGCTTGCTTGCTTACTAGATTTTTAGCATGTGTTGTTTGTTCTCCCTAGTAGACTCTAGTTTGGATATTTATTATTATGGTGTCAATTCCCAGAATGACCAATGAAGGAACCCCTTTTCCAGGGGAACCCTTTGTTTTTCCTTCTTACAGAAACATTGGTCCTCCTTACATCACTACTTTGATCCTTCCAGGTCTCACAATTGGGTTACCAGTATGGTTGTTTTCCACTCCAGTGATATCGAATGCAGGTGCTTCATATGTAAGAACACCACCCACACATCAACCTCATGTCGACCTTTGTCGTTCTTCACCCGTCAGGTCTCCTTCCATTTCTCCCTTTTCACCTAGTGAAAGCTCTCAAACAAGTAGCCAAATTGATAAAAAGAAGAAGAAATAGAAAGAGAAGAAGAAGAACCATAAAGGGACCAATCCTCCAACCATATCAGATGTTGGATCCACACAACCAACTATTATTAAGCGTACTGGGAGTGTTGCTGAGATTGACAAGATTAAAATGAAGAATTTGAAAACCAAATTCCCTTGCATTCTTTGTAAGGGTGACCACTTTCTGAGGGGTTGTCCTGGTCCTCCCAAGGTCTTAGAAATGTGGTCTTCCATGTCATCGACCGCTGATGTGCATGCTGGTGATACCCCGTCAAATAGTGATGTTAAGGTTGGTAAGAAGAAGACAACTCTCAAATTTCCTTGTATGTTATGCGAAGGTGATCATTATTCTCACCTTTGTCCTCGTATGGACAATGATTCTTCTCTTTTAGTAAAGCTTCAACTTCCAACTGGTTATCATAAGATTTCCCCCAAACCATCGTTCCTTGATGGAATGGTCAATCCGATTCCATTCCCAGTTAGTCCGGTTGATCAGGTGGTCAATATAGTTTCATCCTTGGTTGAACCACTAACCAAAGTAGTTGATCCATTTCTGTCATCGATCAGCCCCACTTTTCGTCTAAAAAGTGAAACCCAAGTGACTGATCCAGTCCCGTCATTGGTCAGTCCCACCCTTCATCTGAAGAGTGCCAACGTGGTCAATCCCACTCCTCCTCTGACGAGTGCCAAAGTGGTTGCTCCAGTCCCTTCATCGGTTAGTCCAGTTGATCATGTTGTCAATCTAGTTACTTCCTTAGTTGAACCAGTTGACAAAGTGGTTGATACAATCCCATCTTTGGTCGATCTCACTCTCCCGTTAGAGAGTGAAACCTAAGCGGTCGATCCGTTTCCACTTGTCGACTCCATTCTCCCCTTGGAGAATGAAACCCAAGTGGTCGATTTGATGTTGTTATCAATCGATCCTACTCTCCCGCTAGAGAGTAAACTCGATTCCACCCACATTTTTCTCGTTGATACAAAATCTACCGTGCTGGTGGGAATTCCTCCTCCTGCCGTGAAACCCCCTCCAAGTAATGAGGCCATCCTTTTTGATTGGGGTGTGCTAACTGGAGGTCGTCTTCCCTCCCACATTCCTTTCAATATTATAGTACAGGTTTGTGGATGGGCCATTCCTCAAACACTGATAGATGAAGGTTCGTCTGTTAGTATTTTGTCCTCTATTGCTTGGAAAGCTTTGGGTTATCCACACATTGTGCCAGTTACCGAGACTCTGTTTGCTTTTAATAGAAGAACCAATCACCCTTTAGGGATCCTTCCTAAGTTTCCCATAACTTTGGGAAGGAAAACTGTCTTTATTGATGTTATGGTAGTCCATGAACCCTTGGATTTCGATTTACTCCTTGGGCGATATTATGCCTATGTGATGAAAGCTATTGTGTCCACTCTTTTTCGCGTGATATATTTCCTACACGATGGAAGAATGGTGACTATTGATCAACTTTCGTTCGTTGGCCCTGACTTGACCATCAACCAATGACCTCCCTAAACGGGTCTTATATGCAGTCGGTCTCACCCCCGCCACAGGTCAATTATGTGGCATTATCTGCATTACTTCAACTTCACATGACTCGCATCCGGTAGTTGACATGGTGATCTCTTCGGTAGGGTTATTGGAGCCTGATCTCCTTACCCCTGTCGCGGCCCTCAACATGTGTTACTTCCTGAGAATTCTTCTTCCATCCAGTGAAGATATCTTAGAATCCATGACCGATTTTTGTCCCTTGACACGGTGTCCTTCTAGAGAGTTATCCTCTTGGAAGCCATGATCAAGAAGAGTTAACAAGCATAGTTTCGCTTCTCTGTGGAAAGATTGTTAAAAAATGAAACAAAGGCCTTGAGCATAGTTTTTCCTCTCTGTAGAAAGCTCGTTAAAAAAATGAAACAAAATTATGGGGATTGAACCCGAAGCCTTGAGCATAGTTCTTTTCCTGTGTCAAGCTCGTTAAAAAATGAAACATACACCTATCCCGTCGAGTCGAGTCTTTCGTTAGGTCTCGCATTTAAACCTTCCTTTCATCCTCTTGTATCATTTTTCTCCATCTAGTACAGAAATTGGTGATAAACTCAAAGTCGGTGAATGAATTGAAGCTTGGGGGGCATGTCTCCAGCCTTTGATGATCATTTTGGAGTTAAGCCCCTAACTTTTCAAGCTGGGGGCATACCAGCTTAGTCTTTTCTCCTTCTCGTTCTCATAAATACACGAGAATGTAACCGAGTATACTTTTATCACTTTTTCGAACTCGTAAAGGTTATACAAAAAAAGGAACCCCCTGGAGTTGTCTTTAATTTCTTTTCAGACTCTCTAAACATGAAAATATTGCCGAGTGATCTTGCTTCCTTTCCCACTCGTTAAAAGGTTTGAAAGGGCATCTTTTGAGTGATAATTTATCTCTTTTCGGCTTTGCGATACTAACATTACAAAAAAGGAAAACATTGGAGTCGTCTTTAAGTTCTTTTTAGACTCTCTAAACATGAAAGATCACTGAGTTTACATTCTTTGGACTCGTTAAAAAAATCATACATTGAAGGGCCCATACGGGACCAAACCCTTACTTATTTTAGTCGTTAAACAAAGGAAGAGGGACTTATCGAAGGTGAGTTATATCGAGCATGTGTTACCCTCCTTGAGATCATTAAATTAAAAAGAGGTACTTGTCTATCTGGATGGGGGAAAAATTAAAAGTAGCAGGCCAAGCAGTTTTTGAGAACGTTACAAGTAACTCTTACAGTCACCCTTGAACACGACACTTTGTATTTGCACACATTTTAATCTGCTGAACCTTTGCATTGAACCAATCCTCTGAGTTTTCTTACTCCTTTGGGTCACCTGAAGAAAGTCACTGTATCCATTGCATCATTGTGTTTTGGTCCATGTCATGTTTCTGTTGTTGTGCCTCAGTGTTCAAGGGAAGCATCTGCCTCGAGAGTCAACCATCACAAATTTCCTGTTTCAATACCTGTGTCAGTCAATGTTCTTTTGATCCACCAATTACATCTCTATGTCAGTTTCGTGTCGTTGATGGGGGATACATCAAGGCCCTCCTTTGATGAGTTTGTTCTTGTTGACTTCAACACATTATCCGGGAACAAGACTTAGAAACTAGTTAGTACCTTGGCGCATGCATGCCTCAATGGCAGGCCTCCTCGCTTTCGACAATGGGTTTACATCATTGAACCTTGATTGGATGATTCCAAAGATGTTCGACTTCATCTCATTTTCTCACATTCACTAGAATGTACTAGGATACCTTGGGAATCATTGACATCAATGGTGATTTACCTCGCGCTTGTTAATAGTTTACCTCATTGACCGGTAATCAAGTGGTTCCTGCCATGTTCGACATCAGGACATCTATTCACATGGTTAGATTCGTACTACATAGGGATTGGTAAGAAGACCTTAGGTTGAGTGATCACTCTAGTATGTACTTTTTCCAGGTTGCGACAGAGTTTCTTTTGAACATTGACACGTATACTGTCACATAGATCCACTTTGTATTGGTCTGTGGCTATGTCTTGTTGTCTTGTACAACCACAGTGTATTTTTTGTGGCTACGATCAATTCATGTCATGGAAGTATAGATCCACATTGTATCTTTGGTGGCTATACCTTTTTGTTAATATAATTATGGATCCGCAGTGTATTTTATGGTGGCCATACCTTGAAAATATTTATCACTCAAGCATAGGTATGCCTGTCTTGGGTTTGAAACATATCATAATATTTGTTTGATGGTTGTGTGCAGCTTCTTCCAGGTTCTCTGAGTCCATACCCTTGCTCGAAAAAGTATATAAAGTACTTCAGTCATCAGTTTCCGTCTTCTAACTTCACACTTTGGGGGGAATCTGTTACACATCAAAATTACTCACTTCAATGATGACTTATTGTCATCGTTACAAGTGTCGCAAGTGTTGCTTCTTATCCATAAGTGTCACAAGTGCCGCATACATCATACAATCATCTTGCCTATGTTGTGTCTTGAACGACATCACAAGGACACTTGAGACACCCTCAAAGACTGGTTTAAGAAGGAGAAATCATCTGATGAAGAGTACAAAGAATTTTCCATGAAGAAAACTGCTTAAAAATAAATTTTGAAGGCCAACGCTCCCCTACCCACTATTAGGGAGTGTCAACGCTCCCTACCCTTCCTTGGGGGAGTGTTCCAACATTCTGTGCACCCCTCTAGGGGAGCGCTGTGTTTTTTCAAGGAAATTTTGGGCAGCACTCCCCTACCCACTGTCAGGGAGTGCCAATGCTCCCTACCCTTCTTTGGGGGAGCATTGCAACGCTCTATGCCCCATTCCGAGGGAGCGCTAGGTTGTTTGAGGGAATCTTTGACTATTGAGGAAAATCAGGGAAAAATCCCCCTCATCTCTGGAGTTAGTTGGATTCGAATCTGAGGTCAAGGATGGACTTAGGGAGGATCCACAATTGATGGAGAAAGATCCTCAACCTATCCCAAGAATCTCTAAGGTGGTTGGGCCTCTCCAAGCTTATATAAGGACGCCTCCTCATGGTAAGGGATATTTATCATTGAAGGCATCAAACTTATGATCTCATAAGGGGGATTTATCATTGAAGGCATCAAGCTAATGATCTCATAAGGGATATTTATCATTGAAACATCATCATTTTGTGTGGATTATTTGAGCAAAGGGTTGGACAAGGATATTTGGGAGAGGTTGTTGCACCTTCATCAAAGGTCTGTATGTATTCTCTATTGTTCTCATTAATATACATATGTGCTTGGCCTGTTTCTTTCAAGGTTGTGTTTATTCTACATGAACTTGTCTCTATTAGATAGATCTGGTTTCAAACTAATCTTAGTAGAATAGGAAGCTTGTTCTGTGTTTGTTTGTTTTGCAGGAATTATCGAGGATCTTGGGGATCAAAACTCAACTCGGACTGTGCGAGGATGAACATCATTAAAAAGGTACACCTTTCTTCCTCTTCTCTATACATTAGTTTAGCTAGGTTTAAAAGGATGTCAGTGACCAACGTTAGCACCCTTTCTGTCTTGGTCTTAGAAGTCTAGATCCCAAAAGGGAATCCACTTGTCTGCAGGGGGATTCTCCTATAACACTTTCTTTTTCACCTATGTAGGTGGTTTGAGTGTAGAGGGTTAAATTCCCATATTGTTTTTTGGTTTATGTTTTCCCATTGACACCCTTGTTGGATTTCACTTAGCTTTTCTTTGGAGCATGTTTATGCAATATGGGTCGTAGACTTATTTGAGCTATGAAAGGTTTACCTCTATCATTACCTCCTTTGTGTCATGCTCCTCTATTTCTTTCACTGAATCCTTTAAATTCTCTGGATCTTCCAATGGTCTTTCCTTGTCTTGCAATTCCTTGGCATGTCCATTTCTATGAATGGACTTGTTATGACCCAAGGGGGGAATATATATAGCTAAATGTATCTAATATGACCTCAAGGGGGGGAATATATGGGCCTAAATGCACATGCAATGTGTAAATACATATGTAATAGGGCCATTCTAGTGATAAAGGGGCCTCATGTGCAAGTGTGAATAACTATATAAAAGATATCATGTATTCATTACTACGGGAGGTGAATTGTGAAGTATGAATGATATTCAGTTATTTGGAGGGGGATCCCCTATTATTTAAGGAGTTATTGTGTAACTTATCTATATTGGAGTTGTGCTCCACGCTCACATTCAATGCATGGTGTGTACTTATGTTATTTTATGATATTTTGAGCATTTGGTTCATTACATGACTTTCTGTCATTTGATCCTCTATCTCTCTTTTATTTCCTTTGACACTCTTGCTTGCATTGTGCCTTTGTTTTTGGCACTAAGAGAAGTGTTCTACAACGTTTGTCTCTTCTACACCTTGTGAATTTTGTTTCTCTTTTGCAGTGTTTTCCTCTTTCATTGAAGCACTAAAGCTATTATTAGTGTGCATAGATGACTTTGTGTTACCTCTCCCTTGCTGTGTTGGGCTCTAATTTTTGTCAGGGCCTTCTTCAAGCCTTCCTTGTTCATTGATTTCATAGGTTTGTCAAAGGGTTGGATTATATTCAGGGGGTAGTGACATAAGTGGTTGTTTTTCTCATGGAATTTCTGATAGGGGAATGGTATATGCTCATAGTCTATGGTCTGTTGCCATTCTTCAACATGGAAGTATATTTTTATTAATTTCAAATGCCCCCCTAAAACATGCATATAAACAAAGATTCTGGCATGAAAGGTGTACTCATCGATGTTGGTGACATTTGAAATTTTAACAAAGTTTCCTAGAGTGTCGTCAATGCATTCAAACATTTCCTCTACCTAGAATTCCCGTCGGAGAGATCAGTGCATTCAAATGGGGGCATAGGAGAATTCCTCTTTGTCAATGTTGGATCTTTCAATGCAGTGTCACAAATATAGGTCGATGGAGTTGTAGAAGTACACTGCATTTTCAAAAACACATTGTCTATGCTTTGCATTGGTGAATACCACTATGAAGAATCCTTTAGATCCAAGCTTGAGTTCGACAATTCCCTCAGGTTTATACAATTGTTGTGACCCCCTAGGTTAAGGATTTTTCAAATGGCGAGATCCCTAGGAACTCTTAATGATTGCATGATCCTTCATGTAATGGATACTGTTGAAACATATATTAAATTTTTTATTTTCAAAACTAAAATCTTCCTTTTTCGTGTTTCAGCTTTTCACGAAGCATAACCCTCACTATATTTTCCAAAAGGCCGGTACCGAAATCCCGACAAGCTTTATTCTTTAAATAATAAAAGGCAAAAAACCAAAAATGTTATAAAGTCCCGACGCGCTTTTTGTAAAATTATTTCTTAAATCACAAAAATTTTAAACCCTAAAGGAGTTAAGATTAACCTTTAAAAAGTTTTTCGGAATTCGGGGTTTACACAAAACATATGTTTTAATGCATTTCCAATCGCGGAATCCTGATTCCCGATTTCCTGAAATATGGAAGTTACTAATTATTAAAGACTAAGTTAATCATATCATGATTTCAGGATTTGGGATTCATCGATGACATACCTCTTGACAACACGATCCCCGAAATCCCGAAACACGAAGTCCCGACTCTTAATCTATGTTTAAACTGTTTTAATCATGTTTTGGAAGTTAGTTCTTAATCCTGATTAATTAATTCACTAATATGAACATTTAAGGTTTAAGTTAATCATATCGCGATTTCGAGATTCGGGATTCATCGATGACATACCTTTTGTCGATACGATCCCAGAAATCCTGAAACGCGAAGTCTTGACTCCTAATCCGTGTTTAGTCTAAATATATTCTGTTTTGGAAGCATGATTAATGACAATCAAACTTTTTAGGTTAGTTCATGTTTCGTTCTCCGATCGAATGAATTTTTCCAAAGTTTGAATTCAAAAGCGCCAAAATGAGACCACTTTAATAAAGGATAACTGATGATATGTGACACTAATGCATATCTTAGTAAATATACAATGCATTCAATGTATTGAATTCTTGTCAGCTGCGTCAGTACCTACGTCGTTAAATGAATTAAAAGAGAGTTTAAAGGTTTTTGTTTCACAACATATTCTGTTTCATACTATCAAGTGTAAGACGCATTTAGTCGAGCTCATACACTCCTTTTCTGTGACAGGTTTTCTATCTAACATAAAGTCATGGCACCAAAGAAAGCACAGAAGAAGAGTGAAGATACAGAGGAGATGCGTAACCCAGAAGGAGATATCATATCCGACACTACGCTGCACGCCATCGACTCAATTAAGTACTGGTCACAAATATTTGAATTCCTAGATTACGAAATCAAGAATTCTCCTACTGATTCCGAGAATCACTTTCGGGATATAGCAGAATCAGAGCTTCATAATATCGCAACGCACCCTCGTCTCATGGCATACAACAACATGATCAGTTGGGCCTTGGAAAAGGTTTATATCCCTACAATAAGCATTTTAAATGATCAAGGGGTCGTTGTCGGCTCATTCAGGCCAGAACATATACAAGTAATGTATAAACTCTCACCAAATCCAAAGTACATTTATAATGCTGAGTTTTTAGCTGAATTTCAAAGGAAGGAGTGTACTGAGGCAGACCGAACTTATCTCAATTTAATCAGAGAATGGTGGATATGTCCATCAAAGTTTAGGGCTGATACCCATGGGGTTTATGCCACAACATCTTTGAACGAATACATGGTTTATGTAGCTATTATGCTATGTAGACTTTTCGGGAAAAAGAATCCCTGCCATTTTCCTGCAAAATGGGTGCCCTTTTTAGAAGAAGCTTAAGAAGGATACACTTTTAACTGGAGTAAGATTTTTTCTGATAACCTAGCTCAAGAAGTTTCAAATTACAGAGTTGCAAAATCTAAAGGTCAGTCAGTGGCCTTCTACATGTCAGCGTACATTATGGACACAGTCTGCTTTGTGACTCCTTTTCCCTTGATGAATTGGAGTTGGAACATAACCTGCCCCAAACCCATTCACGAGTATCACTATGTGCTATGGGAAGAAAATGCTAAGAATGTGTTTTACGAAAATTTTCATTTCGTAGTAATTCCAATGCATAAAATGTTTTATGGCTGTGAACCCCCTCGCATTTGTGAGCTAGTCTCAAAAAATGTCAAAGCAATAGCTGACTGGTTTGTTGATGAAAACTTCTCTTACATCAGGGTTTATGGGTGCTCAATTCCACCTCACGCACTTCTGAAATTCCTCTTGGATAGACTGGTATTGAGGGAGATAGCACATCAAATAGTGAAAGGTGGTATTGAAATAGAGCTAAAGGCAACACAAAAGAAATTTTGGCCAATCTTCCCTGTGTATGTCGGGAAATTTTCATTACTAAACCTAGGCCATTCTAAAGTGGAAGTCGAAGCTTTAGAAGAAATAAAACTGGTAGATATTGAGCACATAAAGCATGACCCTTATCAATTAGTAACCAGACATTTGATGCACTGTAATATGAAAGCTTATGAACACGAAAAATATATTTATGATGATATATTTAAGGAGGTTAAAACTTATGAGAAGGTATTGAACTGGGTACGGGCCTCATCACCCGACTTACAGACTGGTTTCATGTCCTTCCAAAGTCATAGGCGAAGTTGTTTGCCAAAACTTTTGCAGGGTGAATCCACAACCCCTCCTCCAGAGCTGGAAGGGCCTCCCCCAGGCTTTGAAACAAATGTACAGGATAAAGAAAATACAAAGGGAAAAATGAAGGAGACTGAAATGCCTTCACAAGAAATATAGGTTTCTCAGACAGAAAAACCAGAGGTAGGGAAAGGAAAGGAGTTGGAAATACCCTCGAAAATCCCTGAAAATATTCCCAAAAAAGTAGGAGGAACAACATCGACGGAGCTTGGAAGTCCCATTACCTCTTTGACTCCATTGCAGTCTACTTATGGAAATCCCCAAGAGGGAGCTCTATACGTAAGTGATCTTGAGCCTATTTCTAGAGATGAGATTCCTCCCTCTGATTATTTTTTCAGTAAAAAGAGAAAAGCTATCCTAAAACAGGAAACGCATCCAAGAGGAGATATGATGATTAAAAAGAACAAGATCATTATAGATGGACAAAAAATTAAAGAGGGAGAATTCGCTACAGAGATAGCAGGCACAATGGGAGCCTTAGCATCGACGAATTTATACTCTGTAGGTAGTTTGACAACTATGTTAGAGAAAAAAGATCGGATGATAGCTCAACTACAGGATCAATTAAAGGAGACTGAAAGAAATATCAGTTGGGGGACAAAAAAGGGTCTAGAACGAGCTAGATTAAATGACATTCAAGAGATTCAAAAACCGAAAGTAAGCTTAGAGGAAGCAAATCAAGAAATACAGGTCACTCAATCACAGGTCATAAAGCAAGAGGAAATAAATAAACAATTACAAGATAAGATTAATTCCATTTCAGATCAAGTGGTAGAGCTTGAAATCTTCCAGGCCCAGGTATTGGGAATACATATGAAGATAGAAAAAGAACAACATGGAGTGTTTTTTAACCTAGAATTTGTCCATAACTACTTTCAGGAAACAAGTAAATACTTGGAAAATATTCTCCAGAAAGAAAGAGAAGTGAAAGCAACCAGAGCAACTTTCCAAAAAGCAGTGGCTTTTTCAACAAAAGAGGATTTCAGGAAGGCTAAAAAACTATTTGTTTTAGAGCAGATTAAAGGTGATGTAATACTCAAGGTATGGGAGGCAGACCTCATAGAAAAAAAAAGAATGACCAGAGAAGTTAATGACAACTGTCAAGGAGTTTTTGACCTTTTAGATAAAACTTCATTGAACATTGGAAAAAATGACTGTTCAGGGTTGTTAGGGGAAATCAACATTGTTAAGCATAAGTTAAGATTCAAAGAGGATCTGGAAGAAATTCAGAAAGAGATCCCACAAATAAAGGTAATCAGTGTCACTCAAATTGACAAATGGATAGTAATGCCTAACTTAAAACTACAAACTATTAAGTTCACAAGAAAGATTATTGAAGACCGTCTTCCAGAACTGCAGAGAAAGTTTTTCTTATTTGAAGCAAAAGATATTCCAGAAGCTCCCAGAGTTTTAGTACAGTTTCTGGGAAAATGTATTCGCTGTCTTGAAGTAGGAGGGGGTTCATCGACGTAGACATGAAATACTGTTTTGAAGATTTTCGTCATTGGAATAATAAAGCAGTTAGAATATAAATGTAAATGATTTGACATTGTTCATTCATGTAACCGTTAGTATTAGGAGGTTAGTTAATCACCAACGGGAAAAATGTTTGGTGATCATGTATAAATATATTTTCACAAGATTGAGAAGAGGATTTTGGTTTTTTGAGAGAGTTGATTGTATTAAAAAGTTTTCCAGTCCACTGTGATATAAATAATTCAAACGAGATTCTGAATTTTGTCAACTTGAAGCTATGTGTTCTTTTACCCTGTTTCCAATAGTTTTCAATATTTTTCTTCTTACGTCTTTCTAATGAATGATCAACTATAAGTTTATTCCAGACATCTATTGTAGTTTGAATCGATTTGGTTATTAAATCATTTACAGTTTTTCCTCTGTGATTGCTATCAACAGTTTCAAGACCTGTAGGTCATTTGAATAATTATATTGTACACTTCATTATAAATCTCATTTTCCTCCTTGCCTCTTGTTACAATATGAGATTCTTTTGTGATTAAATCCTCATATTATCTCAACGATGCTACTTTGTTACTTTACTATTCTCAAAATTGTTTCAAGTACAGGAAACGACCTCAACCGTTATTATATTATTATTTTGAGTTCCAAAACTCTTTTTCTCTTTTCATCCCTTAAAAACTGAAGCAACAAATCTTCAAACTTTTCATATTTAAATAAAACTTTGTTTTCCATGACTATCCCAAATAATAGATAGCCCAACATAGAACCTAGCCTCCAAGATCAAACTAGCATTTCTTTGAACTTGTTTAATACTATTCTGCAAATAACATCTAACCGGGTTGAATTAGAACGTTCATGGGCAGCTATCGAGAGAGATATCAGCATCCAAGAACAATGGGAAGCTAGACAGAGGCAGTTGAGAAACCAACTTCGATTTACCCTTCTTTTTTATTCTTACCCTTTAATTACCTTTATCTTTACGGATGGCTTGACGGTATACTTTAGAGCCTTAAAGTATAAACTCAGGAACACCATATGTTTGGTGTCATTGCTGGGGAACGAAGAAACAAAAATTTTTCCTAGGAAGAATGACATTGACACTTTCTTTCTTTGATAGTGAACAAAGATAGAAAACCTTCTAAGGCTACCTTATATTTTTCACTTGGCAACTCCACGATAAGTAAACTAGCTATTATCCGAAAGAACACCAGAAATAACCCGAACGACAAGAAGACCTCGTCAGTCTCTAATCCGGAAAAGATTTTAAAATCACGAAGATCTCTTAGAAAAATCATCTCACCCATACATACTATTTGTCAGCTTGATTTTACACAGTTGAACGTTCAAGAAACCCTTGAGAGATCCATCTCTCTTCCCCTGTCATACGATACATTTTCTTTTCCTGAGGAATATTCCTTAGATTTCCGTGAGCCCTCTCCTCACACACTCCAAGCTTCAACCTCTAATCTATCAATGGTCGCACACAGAGGTGCAGGAGTTGGGGGCGGTGCCCCAGGAGGACCAGCCGGCGACCAAGCACCGCTTCCTGGAATCTTTGCTAAAGTAGCTGCTAGATATGCCCCCCTTGTCCTCCTAGTTCCTCTACATGACCTTCCTGAAAATTATATGAAAAGCCTTCCCAAGTTTACAAGGGAAGGAGATTTGACTGCTCAAGAACATATAAACTTCTTTGACCAATTTGCCGACATCCTAGGAATCAAACACGAAGATGTCTATTCCAGACTTCTTGTTCAAACTTTCGAAGGATAGGTGAGGACTTGGTTCTGAGACTTAGCAGCCGGATCTCTAATATCTTATGAAGAACTTGAAAATGATTTTATTAGACAATGGGGGGAGAGGAGGGACCACCTCTATTACCTAATTGAATTCRGAGCCCTTAGAAAGAAAAACTCAAAATCTGTTCTAGAGTTCACGCAAAGGTTTAACAAGTTATATAATAAAATCCCGGTTGAAGTCAAACCTTCTCAACCCACAACAAAGGTGACTTTTGCTGGCGCCTTTGATCCTGATTTCKCCCTATTATTGAGAGAAAGGAGATCAATAGATCTCATGAAAATGCAAGATGATTCCCTTGAGATTGAATCGAACATGATGGCATCAGGGAAATTAAATGCAAAAATAGAAACCGGGAATAAAGAAAATAGGAAATTCAAAGAACAAGGTGGAGCCTCAGGATCGGGTAAATCCTCGGGAGATAAAATGGACGAGATGGCTAGGGTAATTAGAGAACTTTCAAATAAGATCTCAAAAATGGAACTAGATAATAAAAAAGGGATAATTTTCCTAGGAAGGATTTTAGAAGGAATCCTGATCCTCAGGCCCCACAGAAAACATTTAAAAATGAAGATAAAAAAATCCCAACCCCCTTCAAAAGTGAAAAATTCATTGGAGAGGAAGATCTAGAAGATTTTGAAGATTTTGATGAGGATATTAATAATCTTGGCGATGATAATAAATCACCTTATTTATCGAGACAAGATTACGAAAAATCCTTAAATAAAAAAATTAAATTGGAAGACAATGTTAGCAACGATACGACCGAAGAGTTGGCCTATCAGGGTATCGTGGATGATATTATAGCCGAACTACATGAGAAATATTATTTAAGACCTAGGAACAAGAGTCTTCCAACCAATCCAACAAAAAATTTTTTTCCTAGGGGCAAAACTGATGAAGCAACTCCAAAGGTTGCTGAGAAAAAAACAGCAAAAACCCAAACCGCTGACACACAGCCTGTCAAGTCAAAATTAGTAGGAACACCCACTGAGAAAACACAGATTCCTGTGACTGAAAACAAGTCTGCACCACATAGAAAAGATGAAAAGAAAGGAATGGAGGCCCCAAACATAGAGAGCGACAAGGCCCTGGGAAATTTTAATCTGGAAAACAAAATAAATAAAATCAAAATCCCTATCCCACTTGTTGAACTGGCCAAAAATCCCATATACAGAAAAAAAAATTGCTAAGGTGATTATCTTTTCAGAAGACACTATTTCCCCCTTCTATATCACGTTGACCTTGTTCGACCACCTACTTCATAACTATATGCTAGATTCTGGAGCATCCCACAATGTGATGCGGAAATCCATTATGGAGAAGTTAGGTCTCAAAATCACCAGGCCATATGGAGACTTATATTCATTTGATTCAAGAAAGGTCAAATGCATAGGTATGATTAAAGACCTGGTGATCAATCTGGCACAAATACCCGCTAAAAGCATTCTCATGGACATAGTAGTCACCGATATCCCTCCTAAATATGGTATGCTATTATCTAGGTCATGGGGTGCCAAACTTGGGGGATCTCTCCAGCTTGATATAACATATGCTACAATTCCAGTATTTGGAGGACAATACATGCGTCTTTACAGAGAAACTAGGTTGGTGTTCATGATAGGTGATCCACATAACCCAAATAACCACCCTGTATATATTTCCGACCAAGATTTAGGAAATTGTATATTATCTATTGATGATGAGTTTGAAGTAGGTATAGATGAAAGTTGTACAGAAGAAAAAATAGAAAAGAAGGATTAAAAGAAAATGTATATAGCTCAGGTGTATGGAAGATGTTTTTTGATGGTGCTTCATCCTATTTTGGAGCTGGAGCTGGGGCACTCCTGGTGGCCCCCGATAATCAATTCGTAATTCCCTTTTCCTACAGATTACAGTGGAATGAGAACCACACTAATAACGTATGTGAGTATGAATCCTTAGTGTTAGGGTTAGAAGCTGTCAGGAGAATGAAAATAAAAAATCTCGAAGTCTTTGGTGATGCCAAGCTAATCATAAAACAAGTTAACCGACAATACCAGGCTAAACATCCTAGGTTGAGATCCTACAAGAATTGCATCTGGGATCTGATCGAAAATTTCTTCTCCTCTGTCAAAGTTCATTTCATTCCTAGAACTGAAAACCAACAGGCTGATGCGTTAGCCAAAGAAGCCTCAACGTTCACACCTCCCACTGTGTTTAAACTAAGGTATCACATACAAATGAGGCACCGACCTTCTATACCGAATAACATACAACATTGGCAAGTCTTTGAGGATGATGAACAACTTCACAAATTTTTAGAATCAATAGACGAGTTTTCTGAAACGCACGTTGAGCAAGAAAACCAAAATGATCCTATTTGGATCATGCAGGAAGGGGAGGATCCTCCAGAGTTCCATAATAAAATCGCGAATCATCGAATGCTCGTTCTTAAAAATAACCAGATCCCCAAGGCCATGATTCCCTTGGAAATATTATTCAATCAAGATGATATCCCTTCAAAATCCACTCTACAGCCTCAACCTGAAGAGGTTGAAGACTGTGACATAGGTACTAAAGAAAACCCTCGGTTGGTGAAACTATCCAAATATTTATCCCCAGAAACTAAAAGTAAGTACGTGGAGTTGCTTAAAAAGTACAAGGACATGGTCGCTTGGTCTTATGAAGAGCTGAGAACCTACGACACCACTGTGATTGAACATAAGATACCCCTGAAGCCTGGTGTCAAATCCTTTAGACAAAAACTCAGACAAATTAATCCTATATTATTGCCCGTGATCGAAAACGAAGTCAAAAAGCTCTTAGATGCAAAGATAATCATAACACTAAGATACTCATATTGGATAGAAAACCCGATCCTGGTTAGAAAGAAAAACAGGGAAATCATATTGTGTGTGGATTTTAGAAATCTAAATAAATCCTCCCTCAAAGACAATTACCCCCTACCCAAAATGGATCACATTTTAGAAAAAGTAGTTGGGGCAAATAGGATGTCGATGATCGATGGGTTTTTCGGATACAATCAAATTTCTGTCTGCGAACATGATAAAGAAAAGACAGCCTTCACCACCCCTTGGGGTACATTTATGTATGATAAAATGCCTTTTGGTTTAATGAATGCAGGTGCTACTTTCCAATGCACTATGGATATCGCTTTCATTGGCGAAAGAGACAAATTTGTGGTTATCTATCTTGATGATCTAACCATATTTTCTAAATCTGATGAAGATCATCTAATACATCTCAAGCAGACGTTTGAGAAATTCCATAGGTTTGGTTTGTCTTTAAACCCCAAAAAGTCTCACTTTGTTATGCAAGAAGGTAAACTATTGGGTCATATTGTTTCTCGAGATGGAATTAGAATTGACCCTAAAAGAGTTGAAGCTATAGACACAATAAACATCCCTAGGAATGTAAAAGAGATTCAATCATTCTTAGGAAAAACAATTTTTTTGAGGAGGTTTAATCCAAACTTTGTTGAAATTATCAAATTGATCACATATATGTTAAAGAAAAACAGTGAAGTGAAATGGACAGCAGAGGCCAAAGCATCGTTTGCCAACATCAAGAAGGTTATAAGCGAGGCGCTCATACTAGCAAGCCCTGATTATCTAAAGGATTTTCTTATTTTCTCGTTCGCCTCAGAACACACACTTGCCACGGTACTCCTCTAGAAAAATGAAGAAGGCTTTGAGCAACCGATAGCCTTTTTTGGAAAAAGTCTCAGAGATGCTAAACTCAGATATGATATAATGGAGAAACAAGAATATGCTATGGTGAAGGCGTTAAAGGCTTTCAGAACATACGTGTTACATTCCAAGATAAACGCGTACGTACCCACTAGCTCCGTAAAAGATATTTTGGTTCAGTCCGATAGTGATGGCAAAAGAGGACGGTGGCTTGCCAAAATTCAAGAATTCAATTTGGAGATTAAACCAACGAAACTAGTGAAGGGGCAAGGTTTAGCTAAACTCTTAGTTGAATCAAATTTCAGAGCTCTCGGAATAAATGGCCTACAAGGAGATGAAGAGTACGTGGACATAGATGAACTCGATGAAGAAATCACTGAAATTAGAATCGAAGAAAAGTTTGCTTCATCTGATTGGTATCGAG
Organism: Picea engelmannii; assembly: GCA_009831015.1. Classification (NCBI taxonomy): domain Eukaryota; kingdom Viridiplantae; phylum Streptophyta; class Pinopsida; order Pinales; family Pinaceae; genus Picea; species Picea engelmannii. The sequence goes on along the minus strand of ML777264.1, from coordinate 1,784,772 downwards.
ACATAGTGTCCTACTTGTTGACCTTGAAGTGCTCGAATGATGTACCCTTGTCTAAAGACATAACGCTGAAGCTCCATGCAGTCAAGTACTGTATATCTGAGAGACAATTGTATTGGAAGGATCCACTTGGCTTCCTTTTGGTTTGTTTGGTTGAATCAAAAACAAAAAAGGTCATAAGCCAATTTCACGAAGGAGTATGTGGAGGACACCACGCTTGGAGGGCAACGACTTATAATATCCTGAGAGCAGAGTATTATTGGCCCAAACTTTTCTCAGACGTCAACACCAAGGTTCGAGCTTGCAACCCTTGCCAATTGTTCTCAGGCAAACATAAACTCCCAGCAATTCCATTGGTTCCGGTCAAAACATAAGCTCCTTTTCAGCAATGGGGATTAGATTTCATAGGCAAAATTAATCCTCATTCTAGCACTCAACATAGGTGGATCCTGATTGCAACGGATTACTTCACCAAATGGGTGGAGGCTATCCCAACCAGAAAGGCTACAGATTTAGTGGTAATATATTTTTTAGAAGAGAATATTTTATCTAGATTCGGCTTCCCCCGAAAGATAGTCACAGATAACGCTCAAGCCTTTAAATCTATGGCTATGATCAGTTTCTGCCAAAAATACAATATCGTGCTTGGTCATTCCACTGGATATTACCCCCAGGGAAATGGGCTGGCCGAGTCTTCAAACAAGAGCTTGATAAATATAATTAAGAAAGTGTTGAGCGAAAACAAGAAATCCTGGCATGTGCATTTGAAATATGCCCTTTGGGAAAATCGGATAGGCACGAAAAAGTCTATTGGCACTTCTCCTTTCCAAATGGTATACGGGACCGATGTAGTGTTACCTATAAATCTAGCGCTTCCTGTAATGAAACTTTAGCAAGATGAGAAGGAAGAACCAAATCATGTCACAAGAAGGATAAATCAGCTAATTGAAGTCCAACAGCACAGGGCCAAAGTGGATGAAAGGTTGCAGAAATACCAGGACAACATGAAAGCGTTATTCGATCGTAAAGCCAAAGACATAGATTTTCTCTCAGGAGCTTTGGTTTTAAAATGGGATGAAAGGAAGGAAGACTCGACAAAACATGGTAAATTCGATCACATCTAGTACAGACCGTTCAAGGTAACAACTCCCAAGGGAAAAAATTCATTTCTGTTAGAGAATTTGGACGGTAAAGTCCTCATCACCCCTGTCAACGGGCGTTATTTAAAACATTATATGAAATAATTGGTTTCCAAAATTCCCACTGTATATACCATTTGATTTTCCTTTTTTATTTCATAATTTCCTTTGGTAAGTCTTCTTCCAAAAAAAAATAAAAATAAATAAATAAATAGGTTAATGTTTTTCTAGAAGTAGGGATACAAAATTTTCATTGTATTCAATTCTTTTAAAAGCCTTGATACTCTTCGTATTGTTCCCTTACAAGATTCTGGCTGGCATCCTGACAAAGCTAAAGGAGCAAACAGATATCCATATTCCAGAAGATAAATTCGTTGAAAACAGGTGATATAAAGATTTCGGTTATTTCAAAAGAGAACGAAAATGGTAAGGCAAAGGTGTGAATTCCAGAAAAGTCTATTTTTTCAAACAAAGGTTTTTAAAAGTGCGGTGATTGTCTCGTAAGTGTGATATGTCACTAAAAGAATGATTTCTAAATCTAGGCCCTAAGAGTTTCACCTAGAAAGAGATAAGAGGTAATGAAAATAAACAAAGAGAGGAAAGCATCTCTGACAAAGAGTTCCAAGAGTTGGGTCTAATTCATGACCCCTGTTTTTTTGATTTCCAAGTCTTTCTCCGTCATCCCTTTCTATCCTTAGTTTTACCTTCTTAAAAGACCAAACATCTTTCCGGTTTTCCCACAGAGGGAGAAGAGATTACGTCTTAACTTTGGAAGCTAAAAAACAGTTCTTAAAAGGTAAACCAATCCTCACAACTCCTCACTCTCTGACTAAACAAAGTTATACTTAGGCCGATCCTGACTCTCCTAGATTTCTTAACAGTTTCCTAAGGATTTATACTTGCTCGAAGGAAGACCCCTGGAATTAATCTTACCCTTTGTTTTTTCCCGCGGACTAAGGTGTTTTGAAAGTTTAGAAAAGTTTGGTCCAAGGTAATCAAAGCAAGTTGACAAACCTCTACTGTAAATTTTTCACAGATACCATCCCTGGTATACTTACTACCATTGATTGACCCCACTTCGTATTCAAAAAGTAAAATATAAGACAGATGGTGAAAGGAAATTCATATTTGATTGCCCCCATCTAGTCCAAAAGATGATGAAAGGAAATTCATTTAAATGATTTCCCTTGTGTTAGCATTTAAATGCATAATTATGTTTTGAAGTGGTGAAAGGAAATTCAGTAAAAAGGGATAGATAACTTCACCGAGGTACTGAACAAGCTCGCTGGTAGTGAAGCAATATATGAGGTATCTGTAAGGTTGTCATACATAAATTTAACTCTATTCTGGTTACCAACCTTTTCGAAACCGGATCTTCATACCAAATCCAGACAGGTCTTCCCAATTAAAAATATTAAATTTACTTCATTTGATGCAAGCCAACAACCAACCAGATCTGTTGGGTTTCCTGGGATTTTTTTGATCATCTTAAAGAAAACTTAAATTTAGTAGTGAGAAGGAGAAGATCATGAATGTGACTGCAACTAAGTTTACATCGTTGAGAGTTTTGAAAAGATTTTCAGAAGTAAACGCGAAATATATTTTTCCCTCTGTATCCCCTTCCTAAACAAGTTCTACAGAAAGAAGCCATTGACTCCATTTACCCAATAAAGGCACTAAGTCTACCTGTTCTCCTCGTCCCACAAGGAGACAAGGTCCCTAATTGGAGCCTATGTTGAAACATATATTAAATTTTTTATTTTCAAAACTAAAATCTTCCTTTTTCGTGTTTCGGCTTTTCACGAAGCATAACCCTCACTATATTTTCCAAAAGGCCGGTACCGAAATCCCGACAAGCTTTATTCTTTAAATAATAAAAGACAAAAAACCAAAAATGTTATAAAGTCTCGACGTGCTTTCTGTAAAATTATCTCTTAAATCACAAAAAGTTTAAACCCTAAAGGAGTTAAGATTAACCTTTAAAAAGTTTTTTGGAATTCGGGGTTTACTCAGAACATATGTTTTAATGCATTTCCAATCGTGGAATCTCGGTCCTCGATTTCCCAAAATATGGAAGTTACTAATTATTAAAGACTAAGTTAATCATATCGCGATTTCGGGATTCAGGATTCATCGATGACATACCTCTTGACAACACGATCCCTGAAATCCTAAAATGTGAAGTCCCGACTCTTAATCTGTGTTTAAACTGTTTTAATCCTGTTTTGGAAGTTAGTTCTTAATCCTGATTAATTAATTCACTAATATGAAAATTTAAGGCTTAAGTTAATCATATCGCGATTTCGGGATTCGAGATTCATCGATGACATACCTTTCGTCGATACGATCCCCGAAATCTCGAAACGCGAAGTCTTGACTCCTAATCCGTGTTTAGTCTAAATTAATTATGTTTTGGAAGAATGATTAATGACAATCAAACTTTTTAGGTTAGTTCATGTTTCGTTTTCCGATCGAATGAAATTTTCCGAAGTTTGAATTCAAAAGCGCCAAAATGAGACCACTTTAATAAAGGATAACTGATGATATGTGACACTAATGCATATCTTAGTAAATATCCACTACATTCAATGTATTGAATTCTTGTCAGCTGCGTCAGTACCTACATCGTTAAATGAATTAAAAGAGAGTTTAAAGGTCTGTGTTTCGCAACATATTCTGTTTCATACTATCAAGCGTAAGACACATTCAGTCGAGCTCATACACTCCTTTTCTGTGACAGGTTTTCCATCTAACATAAAGTCATGGCACCAAAGAAAGCACAGAAGAAGAGTGAAGATACAGAGGAGATGCGTAACCCGGAAGGAGATATCATATCTGACACTTTGCCGCACGCCATCGACTCAATTAAATCCTGGTCACAAATATTTGAATTCCTAGATTACGAGATCAAGAATTCTCCTACTGATTCTGAGAATCACTTTCAGGATATAGTAGAATCAAAGCTTCATAAGATCGCAACATGCCCTCGGCTCATGGCATACAACGACATGATCAGTTGGGCCTTGGAAAAGGTTGATATCCCGACAAGAAGCATTTTAAATGATCAAGGGGTCGTCGTCGGCTCATTCAGGCCAGAACATATACGAGTAATGTATAAACTCTCACCAAATACAAAGTACATTTATAATGCCGAGTTTTTAGCTGAATTTCAAAGGAAGGAGTGTACTGAGGCAGACTGATCTTATCCCGATTTAATCAGAGAATGGTGGAGATGTCCATCAAAGTTTAGGGCTGATACCCATGGGGTTTATGTCACAACATCTTTGAACGAATACATGGTTTATGTAGCCATTATGCTGTGTAGATTTTTCGGGAAAAAGAATCCCTGCCATTTTCCTATAGAATGGGTGCCCTTTTTAGAAGAAGATTTAGAAGGATACACTTTTAACTGGAGTAAGATTTTGTCTGATAACCTAGCTCAAGAAGTTTTAAATTACAGAGTTGCAAAATCTAAAGGTCAGCCAATGGCCTTCTACATGTTAGCGTACATTATGGACGCAGTCTACTTTGTGACTCCTTTTCCCCTGATGAATTGGAGTTGGAACATAACCTGCCCCAAACCAATTAACGAGTATCACTCTATGCTATGGGAAGAAAATGCTAAGAATGCGTTTTACGAAATTTGTCATTTCGTAGTAATGCCAATGCATAAAATGTTTTATGGCTGTGAACCCCCTCGCATTTCTGAGCCAGTCTCAGAAAATCTCAAAGAAATAACTGACTGGTTTGTTGATGAAAACTTCTCTTACATCAGGGTTTATGGGTGCTCAATTCCACTTCACGCACTTCCGAAATTCCTCCTGGATAGACTGGTATTGAGGGAGGTAGCACATCAAATAGTGAAAGGTGGTATTGGAATAGAGCTAAAGGCAACACAAAAGAAATCCTGGCCAATCTTCCCTGTGTATGTCGGGAAATTTTCATTACTAAACCTAGGCCATTCTAAAGTGGAAGCCAAAGCTTTAGAAGAAATAAAACTGGTATATATTGAGCACAGAAAGCATGACCCTTATGAATTACTAAGCAAACATTTGATGCACTGTAATATGAAAGCTTATGAACATGAAAAATATGTTTATGATGATATATTTAAGGAGGTTAAAACTTATGAGGAGGTATTGAACAGGGTACAGGCTTCATCACCCGACTTACAGGCTGGTTTCATGTCCTTCCAAAGTCACAGGCGAAGTTCTTTACCAAAAATTTTGCAGGGTGAATCCACAACCCCTCCTCCAGAACTGGAAGGGCCTCCCCGAGGCTTTGAAACATATGTACAAGATAAAGAAAATACAAAGGGAAAAATGAAGGAGACTAAAATGCCTTCACAAGAAATAGAGGTTCCTCAGACAGAAAAATCAGAGGCAGTGAAAGGAAAGGAGTTGGAAATACCTTCGGAAATCCCTGAAAATATTCCCAAAAAAGTAGGAGGAACAACATCGACAGAACTTGGAAGTCCCATTACCTCTTTGATTCCATTACAGTCTACTTATGGAAATCCCCAAGAGAGAGCTCTATACGTAAGTGATCTTGAGCCTATTTCTAGAGATGAGATTCCTCCCTCTGATTATTTTTTTAGTAAAAAGAGAAAAGCTATCCTAAAATAGGAAATGCATCCAAGAGGAGATATGATGATTAAAAAGCACAAGATCATTATAGATGGACAAAAACTTAAAGAGGGAGAATTCGCTACAGAGATAGCAGGCACAATGGGAGCCTTAGCATCGACAAATTTACACTCTGTAGGTAGTTTGACAACTATGTTGGAGCAGAAAGATCGGATGATAGCTCAACTACAGGATCAATTAAAGGAGACTGAAAGAAATATCAGTTGGGGGATAAAAAAGGGTCTAGAACGATCTAGATTAAATGACATTCAAGAGATTAAAAAACTGAAAGTAAGCTGAGAGGAAGCAAATCAGGAAATACAGGTTACTCAAGCACAGGTCATAAAGCAAGAGGAAATAAATAAACAATTACAAGATAAGATTAATTCCATTTTAGATCAAGTGGTAGAGCTTGAAATCTTCCAGGCCCAGGTATTGGGAATACATATGAAGATAGAAAAAGAACAACAGGGAGTGTTTTTTAACCTGGAATTTGTCCATAACTACTTTCAGGAAACAAGTAAATCCTTAGAAAATATTCTCCAGAAAGAAAGAGAAGTGAAAGCAGCCAGAGCAACTTTCCAAAAAGCAGTGGCTTTTTCAACAAAAGAGGATTTCGGGAAGGCTAAAAAACTAGTTGTTTCAGAGCAGATTAAAGGTGATGTAATACTCAAGGTATGGGAGGCAGACCTCATAGAAAACAAAAGAATGACCAGAGAAGTTAATGACAACTGTCAAGGAGTTTTTGATCTTTTAGAGAAAACTTCATTGAACATTGGAAAAAACGACTGTTCAGGGTTGTTAGGGGAAATCAACATTGTTAAGCATAAGTTAAGATTCAAAGAGGATCTGGAAGAAATTCAAAAAGAGATCCCACAAATAAAGGTAATCAATGTCACTCAAATTGACAAATGGATAATAATTCCTAACTTAAAACTACAAACTATTAAGTTCACAAGAAATATTATTGAAGACCATCTGCAAGAACTGCAGAGAAAGTTTTTCTTATTTGAAACAAAAGATATTCCAGAAGCTCCTAGAGTTTTAGTATAGTTTATGGGAAAATGTATTCGCTGTCTTGAAGCAGAAGGAGGAGGTTCATTGACGCAGACATGAAATACTGTTTTGAATATTTTCGTCATTGGAATAATAAAGTAGTTAGAATAGAAATGTAAACGGTTTGACATTGTTCATTCATGTAACCGTTAGTCTTAGGAGGTTACTTAATCACCAAAGGGAAAAATGTTTGGTGATCATGTATAAATATATTTTCACAAGACTGAGAAGAGGCTTTTGGTTCTTTGAGAGAGCCGATTGTATTAAAAAGTTTTCCAATCCACTCTGATATAAATAATACAGACGAGATTCTGAATTCTGTCAACTTGAAGCTATGTGTTCTTTTACCCTGTTTCCAATAGTTTTCAATATTTTTCTTCTTACGTCTTTCTAATGAATGATCAACTATAAGTTTATTCCAGACATTTATTGTAGTTTGAATCGTTTTGGTTATTAAATCAGTTACAGTTTTTCCTCTGTGATTGCTATCAGCAGTTTCAAGACCTGTAGGTCATTTGAATGATTATATTGTACACTTCATTAGAAATCTTGTTTTCCTCCTTGCCTCCTGTTACAATATGAGATTCTTTCGTGATTAAAGCCTCATATTATCTCAACGATGCTACTTTGTTACTTTACTATTCTCAAAATTGTTTCAAGTACAAGAAACGACCTTAATTGCTATTATATTATTATTTTGAGTTCCAAAACTCTTTTTCTCTTTTCATCCCTTAAAAACTGAAGCAACAAATCTTCAAACTTTTCATATTTAAATAAAACTTTATTTTCCATGACTGTCCCAAATAATAGACAACCCAACATAGAACTTGGCCTCCAAGATCAAACTAGCATTGCTTTGAACTTGTTTAATACTATTATGCAAACAACAACTAACCGGGTTGAATTAGAACGTTCATGGGCAGTTATCGAAAGAGATATCAACATCCAAGAACAATGGGAAGCTAGACAGAGGCAGTTGAGAAACCAACTCTGATTTACCCTTCTTTTTGATTCTCACCCTTTAATTACCTTTATCTTTACGGATGCCTTGACGGTATACTTTAGAGCCTTAACGTATAAACTCAGGAACAACATATACAATTGCTTATTTTGTTGTAAGTGACCTTGTCACAAGAGTTGTTTGTTGTCTTGGCTAGGAATCCTCCCTTTCTCATGTTCCCCTCCTTTAGGGTCACTTTCCCTTGTTTGTGGCTGGTTGAACTTTGCTTGAAACATTGTCTCCCATGACAACATATTTGAATGAGGTTGAGGAGGAGGAGAGTTGGCTCTCCTATGTGGAAGCCATTGCTTCCAATGTATTGAAGCATGAACCAGTTCCCTGAAAAACCTAGCAAACCCTTGCAAAACATTGTGGTCTTTCTAGGTACAACTCTATGATGCCAATAACACTTAGCATCTACTATTATACTGTGTTGAACGATGAGACTTATTTCTTGGTTAGAATTACTTTTAATGCTCTCCTTGAACCTCGAAGTGACATGATATTGTTCAAAACTTTGAAAATTTCAAAGCATGGATAATTTTAAGGATGGAAATTTATATTGAAATGTAGAAAATTGGGCTAATCTTAGTAGTCCTTAATATGCAAAATGTAAAATGTTTGGCTATACTTTTGTAAAAATATTCAAATTTCTAAGGATTTAATATAGTTTCTATAAAATTTTGGCCATTTTTAAGGTAAAATAATTTTATTATGTGGAATTTGGGCGAATCATTTTTAGAAAAAATGGAAATTGATCATTTTTTGGGGGGGAAAACCATGAAAAATTAGCCCATTTACAAAATTTAACCCCTAAAACTATCCATGTTTCAAAGTTCTCCCTACCTTGATACTACACTCCTGGAACTTTGAAAATTTCAAAATACCCTCAACCTTAACACAACACTCCTAAAACTTTCAAAGTTCCATCTATATTGTATATGTAAATAAAACTTTAACATTTTCAAAGTTCCAAAAAATATTAAGTAGGTAAAACTTCGAAATTTTCAAATAGTGTTACTTCAAAGCTTTGAACAAAGCACAAATAACAAAAATTATACACCAAAAATGCAAGGTTTTAACCCCTAAAAACCTGTTCAAAGTATTGAAGTGACATGTCCCTGTATAAAACATTACAAAAATGTAAGGTTTTAACCCCTAAAAACCTGTTCAAAGTATTGAAGTGACTTGTCCCTGTATAAAACATTACAAAAGTGCAAGGTTTTAGACAAAACCTAGTCACTTCAATGTTGGGACACGCTGTTCAATTATGTTTTAATGGAGAAGTACTTGGTATTTGTTTTGTATCTAGAGTTTTTTTTTATTTGAGATTTATGGTATATATGATTTTATGGGTTAAATTTAACAAATGGACTAATTTTTTATGGTTTTTCTAAAACTATAACCAACATTTCACATATTAAGAACTAACAAGAACTAACAAAGGTTGTACGACAATTTAGTCCCTGCCAATAAAATTTGAAAATATATAATGAATAATTAAACCTATTATATAATTAACTACACAAGTAATAAATATTTTATATTATTTTATATGAAAAATTTAAATTATATATTTTATATAAAATATATATTTATTTTTATTAATAAAATATTATTTATAACAATATATAATATTATTTATAAATAGATAAATTTAAACAATATAATTAAATACAAACAATAGAAAAGTATATTAAATAACTTTTATAAATATAGATATATTATCTTTTATAATATTATTCTATTTTGTTTTAAATGAATGATAATATTTTTTTTGCTGTGTAATAAAAACATAAATAATAGCGTGCGTGTTGAGATACATGGTCCAACTTTAAATCTGAATCATCGAGACGAACCCATATGATCTAAAATCAAATCAAATTAGACTGATACATGGTCCAACCGGTTATCTTGTAATTGCTTTTGGGTGGATTTGTTTTGATTTTTATTAATTTTTTAAATAATATATTTATAATATTTTATTTATATTTTATTAATTAAAAATTATGAAAATTAAAAAATAATTTTATTAATTTTTATTAATGTTTATGGATAATTTATTAATTTTTATATTTTAGTTTGAAAATTATTTATCAAATAAATAAAAATTAATTTAAAAATATAAATTTTCAAAAACATTATATATTTCTATGTGACGAGAATGTACTATATTCATAATTTATTCTTTTTGTATTGAAATAGGTTAACTCGAACAATCTTCCCTCCCAAACATCCTTATTCCAACCCAAACTAGAAACGGGAGTTCAGTGAGACGTTCAAAGTCTACCTCTTGTCATGTTTTGGACTGAATAAATACATGTAACATTTTCTATTGTGGAATAAGGTTCACGTTGAGAATTATATTTATTAGTGGAGTGAGTTAGGTTTGTATTTAATTTTTTGACATATATATTAGAGGATTAAAGAACATTTTTTGGTTAGCTTTAAGATTGTATAGGTTAAAGTCCATTTTCTTGTTTTTTTTAATATCAAATAATAATGGTTACAATAATATGCGAGTACTAGAAGGTGAAATGTGTGAAACTTATATAATATTTTACATACAACTTAATTAAAATTTATTTATTTATATTTTTAAAATTAAATAATAATAATTGTTATGATATATAAATAAAAGGTTACTTAAATTTAATTTTTAATAAATAAATTATGGTGAAATGTGTAAAACTTATATAATATTTTACATATAACTTAATTAAAATTTATTTATTTATATTTTTAAAATTAAATAATAATAATTATTATGATATATAAGTAAAAGGTTACTTAAATTTAATTTTTAATAAACAAATTATTTTATATTTATTTATAAGTTTTTAATACAATGGGTTTGAAGGGTTTAAATGAATTTATTATCTATAAAAATACTATCACATTTTTTTAAAGAGTTTTGTTTACTTTGGAAAATAGAAATATGCAATTGTCATATATATATATATATAACATTTTTTTCAAAAAGGTGAAATACAAAAGTCAAAAAAGGGTATATAGCCTAAAGAGAGGGTTCTAAATAAAACAATAAGAGAGTAAAACAATGACTAGAGTAGCATCATGGAAGATATAAAAGACTTCAAAAGAGACTAAGTAACAATCTTCATTAGGAGTGGAGTCCTCAAAATTGATTGTTGAACAAGAAAACCTTTAAGCTATTCATCATTTTTAGTTCTAGTTGTAGGGCCAAAACCATCATTCTCTTGCAGCATACAAAGCAAAAGTCCCTTGATCTAAATTAGCTCTAGTTTTTCCTAAGAAGTTCCTTGGAAAGTGGTGTGAGGGTTCTCTCCAAATAGGCTAGGAAAAGGAACAAATGTACCACATCATGTTAAGGACGTTCCTAAAAAGGTTATTCCTGTACCTCTTGTGTTCATGGGATCTTCCATGGGAAAGTCATAGATGGGGGGATCTTCACCTTGCTTACCTTTGATATTAGAGATGGGGGGATTTTCACCTTGCTTACCTTGGATAGTATCTCAAGAATCATCATTCAACCTAACTAGCTTAGAGAAGGCAACACTAGAGAGAGATCATGTAAAGGGTAAGGACTTATGCGTATTGTAGTCCTTAGAGATAAAAGGGATGCCTCTTTCGAAAGATATATCATCTAGGCTCGTCTTCACTAAATTCCTCACTAGCCAACTTAAGAGGATATTTGGACTTCCTTGATTTCCCAACAGATCTATGTGTACCAATAAATCTACCCATTCTAGGAGGATTCTTAGTGTCTTTCTCATGAAGACTTTGTGGATTCTCTATATTTTCAGCACCCTACAACTTGAGGTTCTTCTAAATCATAATTGGGACACAAGTATCCATTAAGGAGGAGATGTAAACCTAGAGGTAGGCAGAGGCTTCAGATGGGAAATATTTTAAGAGTAAAGGAAACTATGATAAGGGAGAAGCAAGGTTTGATTCCAGTGGGAGATGGCAGTTCAAATGATGAATACACTAAAAATGTGAAATAAAAACCAAGAGTGAATGAGAAGATACCTTTAAACCTTTCATTCCATATCTTTCCATGATAAGGGATTATCTGCCAATGATCTTGGGGTGATGAAACTTGTGTAGAGAATATGATTGCAAGGTTAGGCTAGACTTTCTTTTCACTATAAGATGGTGGTTCATAAACGACAAGCCTTATCCACCATGCACTAAGCCAATCATTGGTATAGTGCATAGTTTCCTAGGCCATAGAAAGTACACGATGCAGGTTTTATGCCCATGATGCTTATCATCACTCATAGGCATGAGCTCCTATATATCGCCAACCTATGAACTCCTAGATACCGCCAACTAGCGACCGCACCGCCAACGTTGCCTGTATTGTGTCCTGTCATGTTGGGAATTCAATGTGGAGCATCTTAACTTATTGTGGTTGGTGGATGGAAGAGTGTGCCCTAAAATGACATTCAATGTTTTATTTTGTGTAATGTTCCTGACTTAGCTAGTATAGGAAACTCTGCTGATGTGTGTGTATGATTAATTGTTTACAGCATATAAATGAGCATACAAATAATAAACAAGACAAAAGACTACAAATCTTTATATTATGATGTCTCTGGAGTACAATGTCGAATACAGTTGAAATAAAATGAATCACACGGCTAGATCAAATGACAAAAGGATCTTAGCTGGAATACAATAAGCAAACTAAAACAATGATACCCGGTAATAGAAGACTATTGTGGGAGCGATGAAAGATATGTAAGATTTGTTGCAAGCTACGATAACTCATACGACAACTGTTGCAAGTCTGGAAAGTTCGCCTTGATGGCTAGACCTCTTAGATCTGCCTGGAAACTATCTCAAACAGTGTGCCTTGTTGTCTCTCTCAGTCCTGGTGATTGTTCGGTCCTCTCCTGGTATGTCTGGACCCCAGATGGATCCCCCTATGGAAATGTGCCTCCTCTGCAACTGGAAAACTGCGCCGTAGTGATTTCACCGTCGGAATCGGCTGATATGTATCTCAAAATGATCGCCCTAGCCTACTGTGAAATGGGTCGGAAGGATTTCCCGGGATCTGATTTGACGATCGCTCAGGAACCCTAAATGTGTCCTCCCCAACTGTCCCACTCTCGATGTCTGGAAAATGCACCCCTGATGATTCCTCTGTCAGATCTGACGAGGAACCAGGAAAAAGATGTGCCTTGCCTTCCTATTAACTGGATTGGAGGTAAATATTTGAACTCTCCCTGAATGGGACAAGTCAATCCCCTAAACCTCCTCAGAAGCTGCGCCCTCACCCTGAATAAGTGCACCCCTGCTGCCTGAACCTGTATAAATGTTGTTGAAGACTGATGGAAGACCTGTGTGGTCTCCCAGGTGACTAGGGTGTGTCTCTTAACACCAAAATCAACCACTAGTGTATTCCTCCTGGAATCCACATAACTATCTCTCCTGAGATGCGCCTCTCTCCTCAATGACAAGTCAAAATCTGCATAATCCTGAATTAGGTCACTTAACCTTTTCTTATAGCTTCCCGAAACCCTAATTCGTTGTTGACCTATTTTTAGCTTGACTGTTCTATTTTTAGCTCACTTTCACTTAAAAGCGCTTTTAGTCACTTTTAGCTCAATGTCACTTTCGAATTATAACACCCTCGACTGAAGTGACCTCTAGTAACCCTGTTTACCCCTGCATGGCCCTGGATATAGCCTAACGAGGCGGTTTCAACCATTAATCCTCCTCTCTGGAGATCCTATTTGGAAAGGGACATTACAGTCCTCCCTTCTTGAAATTGCTTGTCCTCAAGCAATACCAATCCAGGGTGCTGCAAACTCTGCTCGCTCTCCCAAGTAGCATCCTCTACTGGAAGACCTCTCCCTCCGTCCAAACACTCCCTGCTGTCCCTGCTCCTTAACCTCCTCTCTCAGAACTCTCGTACATTTTCAAGAACTCTTCCGTATATGCGCATTTACGAAAGAAAAAAATGTGCATTTACGGAAGATAGCTTCCGTATATGCGCATTTTGGCTTCCGTAAATGCGCATTTTGGCTTTTGTATATGCGCATTTTGTCTTCCGTATATGCGCATATACATAAGCCAAAATGCACATATACGAAATCTCTCTTCCGTAAATGCACATTTTTGTCTTCCGTAAATGCACATATACGGAAGATAAAATGCGCATATATGGAAGAGAGCTTCTGTATATGTGCATTTTGGCTTCTGTATATGCGCATATACGGAAGAGAGCTTCCGTATAAGTGCATTTTGGCTTCCGTATATGCGCATTTTGGCTTCCTTAAATGTGCATATATAGAAGCCAAAATGCACATATACGAAAGCTCTCTTCCGTATATGTGCATTTTGGCTTCCGTATATGCGCATTTACGGAAGGAGTTCTAGCTTCGTTCTCTATGGAGATCAGAGTAATTAAAGTTCAATTTATAGCTTTGAGGATAGAAGAGGATCACCTTGAATCCTCAACTATATCATAAATATCTTGTTTTACCACATCCCATCAAGCTTTGAAGAAATCCACAGTAAATCCATCAGGTCCAGGGGCCTTCCCATTAGGCATCTCTTGGACTTCTTGATATACTTTCTTTGGTGTTATTGGTTTCCTTAAATTCTGATTATGGTCCTTTGTGACCAATATTGGAATGTGTCTCAGAATTCTTTGTATGGCCTCCGAGAAGTCAACTTTGGGTTCTTTAGCTATGTTTTGGAAGTGTTGAACTAGAGTTTTTTCAATTTCTTTATGATATTCTATCTCTTTGCCTTCCTCGTCTCTGATTTAAAAAATTATTTTGTGATTCCTATGGGCGATTGTCGACTTGTGGAAGAACTTTGTGTTTTTCTCTCCTGCCTTTAACCACTGAACTCTAGATTTTTGTCTCCATAAAATATCCTCTTGAATACATCTTTTCTCCCATTCCTGATGAAGTTGTTTTTCCTCCATTTCCTTCTCTTCATTGTAACCATCCCGAATGAAAGATTTATGTAGATTTTCCATTTGATTTTCCAAATCGTTTTATGCTTGAACGATGTTCCTAAACACTTCTTGGTCCCACCATTTTATTTGCTTCTTAGCATGTTTCAGTCTTCCTTGGAGTCTATACATTTTGGTTCCCTGTTCTTGGATATCATCCATCCACCAAATTTTGATTTTGTCCTTGAAGGAGGGGTGGTCCATCCAAAAGCTCTCAAATTTGAAGGGCCGACTTTTTAGAATTCCATGGAAGTTTGCTTCTAGCTGCACTGGCCAATGATCTGATCCTCCCCATAGAAGGATGTTACCTTCCATGTCAATACATTGCATCATTAAGGATTCTTATATTAATAATCTATCTAGCCTTGACACCACCTGGTGATGCAAAGTTCTCTTGTTATTCCAGGTAAACGTTTCATTGCTTGTTCTTATATCTACTAGGATGGCTTTTTCTATAAAGTCAGAGAAGACCTATGCATCTCTATCCAATTCACGGTGCGTGAAACATCTTAATGGAAGCCGTATCCAACTCCTAGGTAAAAGAACCCTAGTGAGGGCTCATGTTTCTCTCTCTCTCTCTCTCTATGCCACTCTTCCCCCCTCTCTCTCCCTCCAATTATTTCTCTCTCTCTCTCTCTCTATGCCACTCTTCCCCCCTCTCTCTCCCTCCAATTATTTCTCTCTCTCTCTCTGCCACTCTTCCCCCCTCTCTCTCCCTCCAACTATTTCTCTCTCTCTGCCACTCTTCCCCCTCTCTCTCCCTCCATGCATTTAGTTTCATAAACTATGATATTATTCATTTCAATGATTTGTGGTGGACCCCTTCTTGACTTATGTAACAATTTAGATAGATAGTGTCTGGTCCCATTATAAAGATGCTATGTAATAATTTGAATCGAGAACCCATCTCATTATATTCCTTTTCCTTTGTCTTAATGATGTGAACCATCACTCTTAAAAAGTGGATTTGCCCAATAAAGAAAGCTGCACATTCAGTAAGTGGATTTCCTGTGCAATCTATACGAACAATCACACAATCTTAGCCATGGATCGAACCATTGAACAACAATTGAAACGATTGAAATGATTGGTTGGTTTAATATTTTTTGGAAAATGATTTATCTCTATTCAGAGTGAAATGATTTCAATCATTGGTTTAATATTTTGAGGAAAATGATTAATCTCGAGTGAAGATATAATTTTTATTATTAATATAATTTTTTATTAAAATTGATTAACTATTTTATGATTTAGTTTTATTAAGATGGTGTAATATAATTTTTATTGAAATTGATTATGGAATTTTTCGAAATAAAAAATATCAATAACTACATAGGCCCCTACTACATTCAAATACATCTTGTAATCACAATTTCGTCAAATATTTTTTTTTCAAAATGTCCATTCAAAATTGACGTTGACCATTTATACCGCATTTAAAATTTTTTTTTGGAAGTGTGTTTGTGTGAGACACATTCAGTAAACACAACAACGCCTGGTAATGAACTTTTGAACTCAAATGAAACCACCTTTGCAATACTCCAATCCAATGAGACAGTCAAAACAACCAAATTCGTGATGATCTCTTTTATTAACATAATGAATGAAAAGGCGGTCAAAACAACCAAATTCGTGAGGATCTCTTTTATTAACATAATGAATGAAAAAAAACAAGATACAAGGATCCTTCCAAACTGAATCCATTCCTATACATAGGATATTTATTCACATACAGAGTAAATAAATAACCATTAAGATCTGTCCCGGGTTGTATCACTACAATATGGAGTTCATTAATTTTCATAGTTAGCTATAAGATATCAAGAAAAGATTGTTCTTAGCCATCATTGTTAAGCGGTTGAGGTGAAGTTGAAGTTTGAACAAGTGGTCTCCGAGCCAAGCAACGTGGAGGAGGGTGAAGTTGAAGTTTGAACAAGTGGTCTCCTAACTAAACAACGTGGAGGAAAAGACCAGTCGGGAGGCTGCGATAACCAACTGGCTAAGGTATCCTGCATCTGTCGAGTCCCGATGACAATGGAAATAATGGGATTCACGACTCTGTCTACGAATCCAAGACATAGTGCTCTGTTTCTCACCTGAACAATGGAATTCACTCCAAAAGTGCTCCATGTTGTATTACTCTTTTGCAAAACCACACTGATTGTGGGCATTGAGGGTCCAATTCTCGTGAAAAACACAATTTTGGCATCGAAGCAAGCACTGAAAGGCTTCATGGAGGCGACGCGGGTGATTTTCCTCGCATGGCTTCTTTTACGAAAGCATTGCGGATCCTAGTGTAAATAGGCGTGGCAACCGTCATGTAGGGCACCACGGAGCTGAGCAAGAGGACTCCCGGGGTATTGTTGCCCGTGCTTGGAAGGCAAAGGGAAAATTTGAGTCTAGAGGTGGAGGCGACAAACAATTGAGTTAGTGAGTAGTCAGAGCCAAGCGAGCCCTGCTCAATCCTGCCATGTCATCTGCTCCTCTGGAAAACCTTTTAGAAGAAAGTCGGGCACGCAGGAGAAGGCGGAGAAGGCGAATCCTCGGGTTATGACTTTGCGGCCCGGGTTTTTGCCATTTCTAATCGCTTTGTCCTACGAGACAATATGATGAAGCAATTACAATGGAACAAACAAACGCGCAGGATAAAGGGCGAGATTTGAATTGAAGTATCAACAGGAAATTGTTGACCGCCCAATTGCATATTCAAAATCGAATGTCGTTTTCATGGGCACACTCTTCCATCCACCAATCACAGTAAATAGTAAATTAAGATGCTCCACATTGAATGACCAACATGACATGACACAATACGGACAACGCTAGCGGTGCAGTCGCTGGTTGGCGGTATCTATTCGCTGGTTGGCGATATCTATTCTACGAGCTCATGCCTATGACTGATGATGGGCATCATGGGCATCAAACCTGCACCTTGTACTTTCTATGGCCCAGGAAACCATGCACTAAGCCAAGGAACTTCTTAGAAAAAACTAGAGCTAATTTAGATCAAGAGACTTTTGCTTTGTATGCTGCAAGAGAAGGATGGTTTTGGCCCTACAACTAGAACTAAAAATGATGAATAGCTTAAAGGTTTTCTTGTTCAACGATCAATTTTGAGGACTCCACTCCTATTGAAGATTGTTACTTAGTCTCTTTTGAAGTCTTTTATATCTTCCATGATGCTACTCTATTCATTATTTTACTCTCTTATTGTTTTATTTAGGACCCTCTCTTTAAGCTATATACCCTTCTTTGACTTTTGTATTTTACTTCTTTGAAAAAAATATTATATATATATATATATATATATATATATATATAAGACAATTGTATATTTCCATTTTCCAAAGTAAACAAAACTCTTATTTCCAATTTATTTTTAAAAAATTAAATTTAAATAACATTTTACTTATATCATAACAATTATTATTATTTAATTTTAAAAATATAAATAAATAAATTTTAATTAAGTTATATTTAAAATATTATATAAGTTTCACACATTTCACCTTCTAGTACTCACATATTATTGTAACCATTATTATTTGATATTAAAAAAAAAAGAAAATGGACTTTAACCTATATAATCTTAAAGTTAACCAGAAAATGTTCTTTAATCCTCTCATATATATGTCAAAAAATGAAATACAAATCAGCCTGTATGTTGTGCAAATAAACCCGCCAGAAAACCCATACCAACATTACCGTTAAAAGAAAAACACTTCATAGCTAAGGGGGGTGTTACGAAACCAACCACCTCCAAAAACAATGAGGTGTTACAAACCATCGAAAGGATCTGAAAAATGGAAAATTAATAGTTCTGAAAATGGGAAACAAATTTGTAAATGTGAACAGGGAAAAATGGAAGGGCATTAATAAATGTGAACAAGCAGAGATAGCCGTAATGAGGAGCAGGCAACACAAAGTATTCCGCCTGCGATATCAATGTCAAGAAGAAACGAAGCTTGCATTTTATGGATGGGAGTATGGGCACATGCAATCGCGATGGGAGTCGGTATGTATGGGTATCCTGCTGTGATGGGAGTATGCATGGATGGGCATCTGGCTGCAGAGTAATCGGTGGATAATGCTCGCCCGCATTGAATGGCATGGTAGTTGAAACGAAGGACGAAGTAAACTGAAACGGTGAAAGGCGCGGACAGGGAGTTTTGCGAGGTGCGAACGTCGAGGGCTGGAATAAGGACTTTTGGGAGGGAAGATTGCTCCTGAGTTAGCTTACTCCCTTTGTATTTTTATCTTTGGAATACTTACTCTGTCAGTACATGTTGTACAACCATCGCAGTCATACGATGCAAGGAAAGGCAAAATGTCATTGAAACTGACCACATTCGGATTCGACCACTTTCACCAGGATGCGATTTTGCAAGTAATTGAGGCCATAGTTCTTGTACTTTCTGACAAACTATTTCTAATCTATTAATTGTGTTATCAATGACATGGACTAATAAGATTAACTCCTATTTTTTACATTTTAATATTAATTTCCATTCTTAAAATCATGACTGATCTATGACCAAACTAAGCCTTGTCTTTAGGCAAAGAAAACAACTAAGTTCCCTAAGAAAAGCAGCCTAGTTAGCTTCATTTGGGACTTTTCTGGTTCACCCCAACCCACTTGTTCGATTCTTGCTGAGCGATTTTTGGATATAAAACGAACCTCCCAAGATGTTAATCTTAATGTGGTCGATTTACCAACTCATTGCTATAGTCCCAGACCTTTGATAAAGACTAATAAGATTAACTCATATTTTTTACATTTTAATATTAATTTCCATCCTTAAAATCATCACTGATCTATAACCAAACTAAGCCTTGTCTTTAGGCAAAGAAAACAACTAAATTCCCTAAGAAAAGCAGCCGAGTTCGCTTCTTTGCGATCTGAGGGCCGCATCTGCATGCAAGGAAAGTACCGTCGACGCATATAATCATATTAACTTTGGGCTAATAGATTGGGTAAGTTGCTTTCTACCTGGTTTTCAGAGGTTGTTTTGTGGCGCGTTGTTTTGTAGAATGGTTTACCAACTTTACCAATTTTAAAAGTAGTAAGCTAACTACGCTACCATTTGGGATTCCGACCAACGTCGAACGTTCCATCTCCGGCGAACGTATCTGTCGGCTCCGTTCCATCTCCGGCGAACGTATCTGTCGGCTCCGTTAACGTCGTGGGGTGGGTCTTTACGGAAACGGTAGCTGAAGCGACCCACCCCACGACGTTAACGGAGCCGACAGATAGCTTAAACAGAAACGGAAGCTGAAGCGACCCACC
The DNA here is from genome assembly GCA_009831015.1 of Picea engelmannii. Lineage (NCBI taxonomy): Eukaryota > Viridiplantae > Streptophyta > Pinopsida > Pinales > Pinaceae > Picea > Picea engelmannii. Next base: position 1,764,713 of record ML777264.1, on the reverse strand, counting down.
CCACGACGTTTACGGAGCCGACAGATACGTTCGCCGAAGATGGGACGTTCGACGTTGGTCGGAATCCCAAATGGTAGCGTAGTTGGCTTACTCCATTTTAAAAGCTTGTTCGTCCGAGCTTTCATGCTCCTATTATTTTCTGCTTCTTCCAGCGATCACACCCCGCGAACGGTGAGGAGGTAAGGAGAGGCGAACAAGGTAAAGCGATGGATCTGGATCGTGGCGTGATAAAGGTGTGTAGGTACTCTTCCCGGAATTTGAGTGGGATTTATAAATTCAGTTCTCTCTGTTTCTTCTTTTCAACCGGGGTAGGATCCGTGTTTCTGTTTTTCTGAGAAAACACAGGATTTAACGTTGTTTCTTTGTTGGCCGAGATGATCAGTTTGTAGATTCGGAAGGGCTAACGAGGCGTGTACTCGTTCGCAAGAACTCTGAAACCGCTATGACATTCGATGGTTTTACCAAGCATATCTTGGGTGTGTTTGACCTAGACGATAAGATACGTCTAAAATATTGTAGAGACGGAGAAGTGATAGTGGTAGATGATAAGGTGGGTTGGGAAGAGACCTCCATGAGTTTAGTGCATAAAGAAATCCTCGACGTCGTTATTGAACATTTCAATTTGAAATTTGATGACTATTTGAAAGGCCATAAGGGAAAGTGGGAACAGATTAGCTTGAATTCAATTGGAATTCTTCCATGACAGCATAAATCAGACCAACTTCTCTTTATCTACAGAAAACCAGAGAAGGCGTTACGATTTCAAAGATCCTTTTACTTCTTCTGTATTTTCTTTGAAAAGCATAACGCAAATGTGATAATATGCTACAAATATTAGGCTTCTTCCTGGCTATCCAATCCAAACTCTGTGACTTGACAGCGCTTTTGTTATGTTACTTGTTATGTCTTTAATACTGCTGATATGGCATAATTCATGCACTGTATTTTGCGCGATAAATTAGTCACTGAATTTCCTTTGCTTGATTGAGGTTGGATAGAGTTCTGCCATTTAATGAAGCTAAGCTTAGATCATAAGCTCAACGTGTCAGATGGCAGAGAGTAATTCTTATAATTCTTCTAAATAATTTTGCAGTTGATTTTTCATAAATGGGTATACTCACAGGTTAATTTACCATGGTTATTTACGTGGGGACAACGATCAATCAGTAAAGTGTGGCCTTTACTCTTTTTTTTTTTTTACATTTAAACTATAAAAAGCAGTGTGAATAAACTCCTGTAGTTTATGTTATGTACAGTACTTTGGTCTTGGGTCATAGTTTTGTTAAATGAATAACAAATCTTAGATATGCCATACTTATACTTTTACATCATGTAAAAGTAACCACTGCTATGTTAGTGTCTGTTCATATGAAAACATGAAAACATGGAAAACTGTAGAATTTATGTTTGGGCATTGCAGATACAAATCTACACAAAATCATAATTTTCTGTTTTTTAAATTGCATTTCTAAATGCAGAAATAGATTCACTAAGCTGAAAAACTATTGGAAAACTGATATAGAATTAACCACTCAAATTAGGAGATCCAACAATTTCTTGTCATATGGTTTTAAAACAAACCGTGCTTTAATGCAATTTGATGAAAAATCTCCTCGAGCCCTTCGCTATTAATGACGATGTTTACGGAGTCTGCATGATCAGTTATTGGCATTAAACTACACTAAATGCATATTGGGAAAAGCACGAAGATGGTAGGGACGGACGGACAAGAGCAATTTCAATATGGGGCCTTTTGTGAACTCGGGAACCCGCGAACCCACGGTTGTGAATGATAAAAAATAAGCTAAGTGTTGCAAAGCGGTCGGTCGGACTTGGATACAGGTGAAATGAAATACTTAGGGGCTCGGTACCCGCGACACGTCGTAATAATGTAGATCACGGGCCTTTGGGTGAAAGTGGAGATCGCAGAACTTGGAAGATAAAGGCTTGAACTCGTGAATCGGGGAAGTTGCAAAAATGGTTAAGTATATTATAACAAGGTGGTCGGTCGAACTCATGACATAGGAACATGGATGGAGATGAAGACTTGCGAGTCTGCCCACCCACGAACCTGCCAATTTTTGATATGCGACTAAGTATGGTAACTAGAAAGGGAAAAGAGAAGGGAAAAAAGAAAAGGGGAATGAGGGTAGGTATAGAAGAAGGAAAATAAATGGAAAAAAAAAGTTGGGAAAATAGAAAAGGAAGGGAGATTTCAGAAGCAGGAATTGATCTCAACAAGGCCTATAGGTCTATAGGCTATAATGTTTGCCTATAGTTCTGTAGGAATGAGGCTATAGAACCTCAAGATCGATCCTTGTGACAAGGAATAACTGGTTTTGATGTTTTGTTGCTTATCATAGCATGTTTTAGTGCTTTGTGTGCAAGTTTGTCAGCAACATAAAACTCTTTTGCAACTAATACAACAATTGAATCAAAACACCCTATAATTTGAAGCTAAGGCCAGGATAAACGCTGTCACAAAAGCTCAGAATTTAGTGAACATACAGTGCTACCACAAATCAGGTTGGTGAATGTCTAAAGGAGTATTTTAAATTGTTTATGGGAAGCATCAATAACTCAGGTTTCCATTGAATATTGCTAATATATGTTATTTTTAAGTACTTTGCAAATAAATGTTGACTAAACAGATTTTAGATTCAACTACACTGCTCCTACACACTACTTCAACACATTCCAATCAATGTTGGTTATAATTGTAAGTGATTCTAGTTAGAATTCTATGTCAAGACCTACAACAATGTTACAGACTTACGAGATGAAATATACTTGCACAAGATGTACAAAGATATATTTGAAAATTGAATAAATCATTATCCCAGAGTCTCTATAGATACCTATACAAAGAATGGTATCTCCCCCAAATATCTTCATAGATGGGACAACAAAAAATGAAGTGCTCATCATTCTCCACCTCCTAAAGAGATCAAAGATGACAGACTCTCTCCCTGTGAGGAATATGTTGGTCTGTCTCATCCCATAACTAGTAGGAGCAAACCCTCAACTAGACAAGGGGGATTCTCACGTTGTGTGACCAGTGATGTCAGATATATTCGGATCCATTGATGATGCCACTGAAAAGGACATGTGGGTATAGCTACCATGCTCCATGGCAACTCTGTAATGTTCCTAAGCCAATTTTTTTTCTCAGAACACTAATTGTTTATTGTTGTTATGTTGTTCATGTGTTTGCAGGTGTATCCGTAAGATGTGCATGGATTATTCAATGTGATAGACCAATAGATATGAAGCATACAATCATAACCAATGCAAAGATATAAGAACACCCGTAGAGAATCAAAATGTCAGATCTGACCTTTATTTAGATAGTAAGAGGTTCCTGTATATAAGAAAACTACATATCTGGGAGAAAGCCCCAGTAATAGAAAAATGAGATTCTAGCCGATACAATAAGAAGAGCAATACAAATGAATGCCTCTCAAAGGCTGTAAGAGAAGAGATCTAAGCCTCCAAAGGCCACCAACAAGTAGATCTGATTGAAGATAGAAGACCCTGATCAATACATTGTCAAACCTCCTTAACTGGATGAGTTGCGCCCTGCTCTGGATGTTGTCTATTATCGCACAGTTTGTAGCTAGGAGAAAAGGCTATAAGGTGTTAGAAAAACAGGACCGTAGAGCAATAAAATAAAACAAATGCGGAAACAAACACAAAAGATACAAAATACAAGAAAGATACAGATTTACGTGGTTCATCTAGTATGGGCTACGTCCACCGGAGAAATTGCCAGGTCCTTCCTTTATTATTATCCAACAAATGAAGGGATACAACCTACACCAAAACCCGTTGTAACTTCCTCTTCTTTCTCTCACAGTCTCCTTTCTCAGAATACAATATTCGCCATCAACCATAGCCATAATACATTTCCCTCATAAAAGATTGCCTTCTAGGGCAAAAAACCCTAACATAATCTCTACCGTTAGATCTGCGACCTTATAATGAACGGTCTAGATTTACAATGAAATTACAATATACATTTACAAGGAAATTTTTCCTTCGGGGGCTTCGCCCCCGAACCCCCACTGGGGGCCCGCTTTCCCCCAGACCCCCTAGCTAGGGGGATACCCCCACCCAGACCCCACAGAGGGGGTACCCCCCCTCTGCACTCCCTCGCATGGAAGAGTGTACATACTTTTGAGATTTAAATACTTCATGGGATATAAACACGGCTGAAAACAAGGACCTATGAATCAGGAAGATAATCAGGCTCCACAACCAACAATCTCCCACTTGGAGACTGATCTCAACAACTCCACCGCTACTGTATATGCTGGACTCTGAACCTTCTTGGACCTGAAAAATTTCTCATATTCATTTTCATTCTTGAAGACCAACTGAAATTGAGCAGGAACTCAGTTTCTCCCTGGTTACTCCCTTTGTTAACATGTCTGCAAGATTCTGGCTAGTGTGTATTTTTTCCAACTTCAAATTTCCATCTTCCAAGGCGGATCGTATGAAGTGGTACCTCAACTGTATATGCTTAGTCTTCAAATGGAAGGTCGAGTTCTTTGCAAAATGAATTGCACTCTCACTATCATAGTACAACCTGCTATTCTCCTGCTTCTTTCCCAATTCCTCCATAAACCTCTGTAACCAAATCATCTCTTTACTAGCCTCTGTAGCAACAACATACTATGCCTCTATTGTTGAAAGTGCAACAACCTTTTGTAGTTTTGAAATCCAACTTACTGCTGTTCCACCTATAGTAAAAACATACCCTGTGGTGCTCCTCCTCCTGTCTTTATCACCTGCCATATCTGAATCAACATATCCCTGTAGAAAAGTGTCTGAACCTCCAAAACATAATGCATGAGTAGTAGTACCTCTCAAATACCTGAGAATCCACTTTACTGCCTCCCAATGTTCTTTACCTGGATTGTTCATATACCTGATCACAACTCCCGCTGCATGTGCAATCTCTGGTCTTGTGCAAACCATTGCATACATCAAGCTGCCAACTGCTGATGAATAAGAGACCCTGGACATGTATTCTATCTCCTCCTGTGTCTTGGGACACATTTCCTTAGTTAATTTGAAATGGCTGGCCAAAGGTGTACTAAC
>ML777264.1:1735984-1751517 GCA_009831015.1 Picea engelmannii | reverse complement strand
CCTCAAGGTATGACCGAAAATCATCAGGAAAACAAGGTACTAGGTCATCCTTGGGTTTTTGGAGAGTATGGGTAAAAACCTCATCTCCTTGTTGCCACTGGTGAAGAATAATCTGCTGTGATAATTGCAAAGGCAACACTTGGAAATGAATTTCAATGTTGTAGACGGGACCCATATCATAACCAACTATATCCCACCTACGTCTCCCAACATGTATGAATTCATCAATGTTGTCAACTATGTCAGTATTTGTATCATAACATGTAGGTCTTGAAAACTCATTCGCCTCCTCCTCATTTCCTTCATCATAAGGTAAAACATCGTCAAAAACTAGGGGAGGAGGGAAAATTATTGTTTCTTCTTGTGCAGGAGATTCTAGGACTTGGGCATCTTTGGCATGCATTACTATCTTATCCTTGGTCGTGCAGCAAGGAAGATGATCTTCATTCGAGGATTCCATTTCTCCATCACTCTCTGAATCATGAAATAAGGTATCATCAAAATCCTGAAAAGGAAAGAAACTAACCTTATCGTCTTGTTGTTGTGCAGGTGGAGAGGGCTTATGGATCACTTATTCAAGAGGAAGAGGGCATGTTGATACTTTGTTATTGAGCTCCGGCTCCTCAACTATTTCTTCAACAATCCCTTGTCAATCTGTGGTTTGCTCCCCTTCTTCTTGGAGATCAATGATGAAGCTCTCAAGGGTAAACAAATTCTCTCCATTGACAGTACTTAAGGTAAAGAGGCATCCTATATCAAGTGAGGAAACCTTCTCCTCAATCACTGCGGCTATGTAGTAGGTTTTGTCGAGCGTCCTTGAGGTTCTTTCATTAAGAGGAAAACTTAGATACCCCAAAAGTGCATTAGTTAAGAGATGGACCAAATATCTCTCCTCGGGATGATGACTTTCAGGAATCTGATATAGCATGTTCTCAAATATAATCTGGAAGTATCCGACAATTTCGTTCTCAGCTTGGTTTATATGCTCGAGTTCTTGTAATAGTAATGGGATGTCTTGCTGCTGGATACCCCATCTCTCGAGAATTTTTTTCTCAAATTTCTCCATAGTCTTGATGCTGGCCTTGGTGAGGTTATCATACCATTCTTTGGCATTGTAAGAAAACATGGTAGAGAAAAGTTTCATGACCACGTATTCAACATAATCATCGATCAGATAGGATAGGAAGAAATTCCATAAATTTCTCATGTGATAGTCAACTCTTTCTCTATCACCACCACAGAATCCAGGGAGCAAATTTATATATTCAAAGGGCATTTTTTGAGGGTACCCCGGAATGTTACTATGTCTAAAGGCTTGTAGTTCCCAGGATCCCATTGTGAAGTCATTGTTGGCTTCGTCATTAGTGGAGTTGCCAGATAGTTTTCTTGAAACTAAAAAAAAGAAGGGAAAACACCCTAGTGGAGTCGCCAGGTAATCTTGTAAGATAAGGCTTACCGAAAAGATTTGTCGTTTGAGGAGAATTGACTCAGTGTTCCTTGACAACCTACCCATCGTGGTGATATTGGGTGGGATAGGTTCTTGTTACTCTAGTTTGTCTCTCTACCTTATAGCCTTTTCTCCTAGCTACAAACTGTGCGATAACATTTTGGCGTCGTTGCCGGGGAACACTGAGTCAATTAAATTTTAGAAAAACATATTTTTTTATTATTAAAAAAAATACATATATTGATTTTGTATGTTACACATTGGATATAGCACACAAATTTAAAGTCAACAATAAACTAATACAGAGTCATAGGGCAACTCATTGCTATAGTCCCAGGCCTTTGACAGGGACTAATAAGATTAACTCCTATTTTTTACATTTTAATATTAATTTCCATCCTTAAAATCATCACTGATCTATGACCAAACTAAGCTTTGTCTTCATGCAAGGAAAACAACTAAGTTCCCTAGAAAAAAAACCGAGTTCGCTTCCTTTGGGACTTGAGGGCTGCGTCTGCATGCAAGGAAAGTAGCTGTCGATGCATATAATCATATTAACTTTGGGATAATAGATTGGGTAAGTTGCTTTCTACCTGGTTTTCAGACATTGTTTTGTGGCTTGTTGTTTTGTAGAGTGGTTTACCAACTTTACCAATTTTAAAAGTAGTAAGCTAACTACGCTACCATTTGGGATCCCGACCAACGTCGAACGTCCCATCTCCGACGAATGTATCTGTCGGCTCCGTTAACGTCGTGGGGTGGGTCGCTTCAACTTCCATTTCCATTTAAGCTGTCTGTGGATGGTATGGTGTCAGCATGACCATGCAGTGTGTGCATCCATCCGTCAGTGCTTGCATCCTCCATCCAGCCGGACGATGTCAGCCACCAAATCTCCGATGAGTTGTTGCGGCGAGTTAAGGTACATAGAGATAATGAGCAGGTCAACGTAAATTAGACCAACTTCTGTTTATCTATAGAAAGCCAGAGAAGGCGTTACAATTTCAAAGATCCTTTTACTTCTTCTGTATTTTCTTTGAAAAGCATAATGCGAATGTGATAATATGCTACAAATATTAGGCTTCTTCCTGGCTATCCAATCCAAACTCTGTGACTTGACAACCCTTTTGTTACGTTACTTGTTATATCTTTAATACTGCTGATATGGAATAATTCATGCACTGTATTTTGCGAGATAAATTTGTCATTGAATTTCCTTTGCTTGATTGAGGTTGGATAGAGTTCTGCCATTTAATGAAGCTAAGCTTAGATCATAAGCTCAATGTGTCAGATGGTAGAGAGTAATTCTTATAATTCTTCTAAATAATTTTGCAGTTGATTTTTCATAAATGGGTATACTCACACAGGTTAATTTACCATGGTTATTTATGTGTGGACAACGATCAATCAGTAAAGTGTGGCCTTTACCTTCTTTTTTTTTCATTTAAATTATAAAAAGCAGTGTGAATAAACTCCTGTAGTTTATGTTATCTACAGTACTTTGGTCTTGGATCATAGTTTTGTTAAATGAATAACAATCCTAGATATGCCATACTTATACTTTTACATGATGTAAAAGTAACCACGACTCTGTTAATGTCTGTCCATATGAAAACATGGAAAACTGTAGAATTTATGTTTGGGCATTGTAGATACAAATCTGTACAAAATCATAATTTTTTGTTTTTTAAATTGCATTTCTAAATGTAGAAATAGATTCAGTATGCTGAAAAACCATTGGAAAACTGATACAGAATTAACCACTCAAATCTAGAGATCCAACAATTTCTTGTCATATGGTTTTAAAGCAAATCGTGCTTTAATGCAATTTAATGAAAAATCTCCTCGAGCCCTTCTCTATTAATGACAATCTTTACAGAGTCTACATGATCAATTATTAGCATTAAACCACATTAAATGCATATTGGGAAAAGCACGAAGATGGCAGGGACGGACGGACAAGAGCAATTTCAATATGGGGCCTTTTGTGAACCTGGGAACCTGCGAACCCACGGTTGTGAACGATAAAGAATAAGCTAAGTGTTGCAAAACATTCAGTCGAACTTGGATACAGGTGAAATGAAATACTTAGGGGATCGGTACCTGCGACACGTCGTAATAATGTAGATCACGGGCCTTTAGGTGAAAGTGGAGATTGTAGAACTTGGAAGATAAAGGCTTGAACCCGCGAATCCGGGAAGTTGCAAAAATGGTTAAGTATATTATAACAAGGCAGTCGATTGGACTCATGACATAGGAACATGGATGGAGATGAAGACTTGCGAGTCTACCCACCCATGAACCCGCCAATTTTTGAGATGCGACTAAGTATGTTAACTAGAAAGGGAAAAGAGAAGGGAAAAAAGAAAAGAGGAATGAGGGTAGGTATAGAAGAAGGAAAATAAATGGAAATAAAAAGTTGGGAAAATAGAAAAGGAAGGGAGATTTCAGAAGCAAGAATTGTTCTCAACAAGGCCTATAGGTCTATAGGCTATAATGTTTGCCTATAGTCCTGTAGGAATGAGGCTATAGAACCTCAAGATCGATCCTTGTGATAAGGAAGAACTGGTTTTGATGTTTTGTTGCTTATCATAGCATGTTTTAGTGCTTTGTGTGCAAGTTTGTCAGCAACATAAAACTCTTTTGCAACTAATACAACAATTGAATCAAAACACCCTAGAATTTGAAGCCAAGGCCAGGATAAATGTTGTCACACAAGCTCATAATTTAGTGAACATACAGTCCTACCACAAATCAGGTTGGTGACTGTCTAAAGGAGTATTTTAAATTGTTTATGGGAAGCATCAATAACTCAGGTTTCCATTGAATATTGCTAATATATGTTATTTTTAAGTACTTTGCAAATAAATGTTGACTAAACAGATTTTAGATTCAACTACACTGCTCCTACACACTACTTCAACACATTCCAATCAATGTTGGTTATAATTGTAAGTGATTCTAGTTAGAATTCTATGTCAAGACCTACAACAATGTTACAGACTTACGAGATGAAATATACTTGCACAAGATGTACAAAGGTATATTTGAAAATTGAATAAATCATTATCCCAAAGTCTCTATAGATACCTATACAAAGAATGGTATCTCCCCCAAATATCTTCATAGATGGGACAACATAAAATGAAGTGCTCATCATTCTCCACCTCCTAAAGAGATCAAAGATGACATAATCTCTCCCTGCAAGGAATATGTTGGTCTGTCTCATCCCATAACTGGTAGGAACAAACCCTCAACTAGACAAGGGGGATTCTCATGTTGTGTGACCAGTGATGTCAGATATAGTCGGATCCATTGATGATACCACAGAAAAGGCCATGTGGGTACAACTACCATGCTCCATGGCAACTCTGTAATGTTCCTAAGCCAAATTTTTTGCTCAGAACACTAATTGTTTATTGTTGTTATGTTGTTCATGTGTTTGTAGGCGTATCCGTAAGATGTGCATGGATTATTCAATATGATAGACCAATAGATATGAAGCATACAATCATAACCAATACAAAGATATAAGAACACCAGTAGAGAATCAAAATGTCAGATCTGACCTTTATTTAGATAGTAAGAGGTTCTTGTATATAAGAAAGATGCAGATCTGGGAGAAAGCCCCAGTAATAGCAAAATGGGATTCTAGCCGATACAATAAGAAGAACAATACAAATGAATGCCTCTCAAAGGCTGTAAGAGAAGAGATCTAAGCCTCCAAAGGCCACCAAAAAGTAGATCTGACTGAAGATAGAAGACCCTAATCAATACACTGTCAAACCTCCTTAACTGGATGAGTTGCGCCCTACTCTAGCTGCTGCCAAACCCTCAATACTTCGGCCTACCTTCTCCTAACCTCCAAAACCTCCAAAACTCACTTAGAATATAGATCGAGCTGCTAGGAACCCCGAGAATCAATCTCAATCTGATCTAAGTGATGCTGCTCCTCCAAATGGCTAATCTCTAAGCTAGATTGTGCCCTTCCTGGTTTGATAAAGTTAAGAGGGTACGTTTTCCCCTCTAGACACCTGCAAATGCTACCAAAATCTATCAGATCATAGATCGGGCCACTGCTACCATGATATTGAAGTCTCAAACAAATCTATGAAGTTTTGACCCTCCAAACACTAAAAATACATTTCTGCAGAACGTCCTCTTCCTTCCTGATGCATGTCAAGCTCACAAAAATAAACTGCAAGGATAAAATCCTCCGAAATAGACCAGGAATGATGTCAGGGACCCTCCAAAGATAACCCAGGTGCTAGATTTCCCAAATGCCTCTTGCTTCCTCCAGATCGAACTAGAACCTCCAAGATGGTGCACCCCCTAGCTGGAAACCCCCCTAGGTTGTGCCCTAACCTGGTGAATTCTTGTAGAACCAACATGTAACACTGTAAAATGGTGTGGGAGGATTATTTCACCCCCGGGAGAAAGCCTGAATCAAGGAAGGTGGGATATTTCACCACTGATTTGATCTCTAGGGTTTTAGACTCAAAACCCTCAAAATTGATTGTGCTCAAGAGCTCCAATGAAAAAATGATAATAATCTAGAATGAATAAGGAGTGCACCCTGCCCTTTCCTTTATAGATCCAATATATTCCTCCATTGAGTTAGTTTTACCCTTAGGGTTAACTGTTAACCTAACTCATTTTTTCTATTTCTTCGTTGAGTTACCCTTTTTCCACAAAGTAAACTTAACTTTAGAATATTATGATTCCTGTTTGACTTTGTCCCTAATACACCTCAGACTATAGTCTAGTGGGGAAATCTAGATCACTAAGTCTCTCCAACCCTCTTCATCAAGATATGGGGAACATTACAGTCTCCCCTGCTAGAAATTGCTTGCCCACAAGCAATTCTAAACCTATCTTCTGAATCAACTGCTCTCCTTCCCACGTGGCATCCTCCACAGGTAGGTTCTTCCACTTAACAATATTCTCCGATACTCCTTTTTCTTAGCTTCCTCTCCCTGAATTCTAGTATCTCCTCTGGTATCAGTACCAACTGTCCTTCTTCATCCATGGGTGGCAATTCCTCGATGGGAGTGATGTGCTTGCTGATGGCCCTCTTCAAACATGAAACATGAAAGACATTATGTATTTTGCTGCCCCGGGGCAGATCCAAATCATAAGCTACAGACCCTACCCTCTTGTTGACTCTGTATGGGCCAAAACAACGGGGCTGAAGTTTTTCTGCACCACTTCTCTTGATTGATGATTTTCGATATGGATGAAGCCTCAAATAAACCAAGTCTCCGACCTCAAAGGTGAGCTGAACTCTGTGTTTGTATGCATGTATCTTATGTTGATTATGTGCCCTCTGTAGGTGATCCTTTAATTCCTTGAGGATGTCTTGACTCTGCTTAATCCAGTCCTGAACCATGGGAGCCTTGTTGTCACTGAAAGCAATCTCTACAAAGGAGAGAGGGTCATAACCGTATAAGGCCCTGAATGGAGGCATACCGATGGACATATGGTGAGTGGTGTTGTAACAATATTCCCCCAAGTTAAGCCACTTGACCCATGCCTTTTGTTGTCTGGCCACATAGTTTCTGAGGTAGCCTTCAACCCATTTGTTGACTATCTGTGTCTGACCATCCATCTGTGGGTGATAACTGGTACTAGGTGTCAAGGTCATACCTACCATTATGAAGAGCTCCTACCAAAAGGTTCTTATGAACCTGCTATCTCAGTCACTCACTATGGTCTTGGGAAATCCATGCAATCTGAAAACTTCCCTGAAGAAAAGGTCTGCAACCTATGTTGCACTGAAATCTGTGGCAATGGCAAAAAAGTGTGCAAACTTCATCAACCTGTCCACCACTACGAAAATGCAGTCCTTACCCTGTACCTTGGGAAGCCCTGTGATGAAATCTGTGGATATGCTCTCTGACTTCTTCTTTGGAATGGGAAGTGGTTGTAGTAGTCCTGCTGGGTGAGTGTGTTCATCTTTGTTGGCCTGGCAAGTGCTGCAGTCTTTGATGTGGTTCATCAGATCTTCTTTTAGACCCTTCCAAGAAAACCTCTCACGTACTTGTCTGTATGTATTGACAATCCCTTGGTGCCTTGCTACTGGTGAATCATGGCATGCCTATAACACCTTGGCCTTGAAGGCTGATTCAGGAACCAAAAAAACTCAACCCTTGTAGTAAATGATGTCATCCATAATCCTGAAATTGTCATCTACCACTTGTACATCCATTATTTCACAAGTAAATTTGTTCTTCGAATACTCCACCAAGAGGCGGGCCTTCCAATCTACTGAAATATCGGTCATGGAATAGACCGATGGTCTCTTGGAAAAAGCATCTGCTACCACATTATTCTTCCCTTTGAAAAATTCTATGTCGAAGTCATAGGCCTGTATCTTGCTTGCCCACTTCTGTTGCCTTTCATTCAAGTCCTTTTGGTCCAGGAAGTACTTGAGGCTGTTGTGATTTGTCCTCACAATAAATTTTGCTCCAACTAAATACTGCCTGAACTTAGCCAACGCATGCATGATCGCTAGCATTTATTTGTCATAGATGGTGTAGAGGAGCTCAGGACCTCTCAACTTTCGGCTTTCATTGAAAATTGGATGCTTGTTTTGCATCAATACGATCCCAATGCCTACCCCTAATGCATCACACTCTACTGTGAAGGGTTGTGTGAAATCTGGAAGTGCCAATACTGGGCATGTACTCATTACCTTCTTCATTTTTTCAAAGGTGTCATGTGCTTCTAGGTTCCATGTGAAGTCCCCTTTCTTAGCCAAATCGGTTAAAGGTGCACAAATTTGAGAAATTCCTTTGACAAAGCTTATGTAATAGTAGCAAATGCCCCAAAACCCCTTCAACTCAATGAGTGTCTTTGGTGTGGTCCAGTCGATGATGGCTTGTATCTTTTCCTGATGCACCTGTACCCCCTATACTCTGATAATGTGTCCTAAGTAAAGGACCTCTTTCATCCCAAATTCACATTTAGACTCCTTTGCATATGAGGATTGCTCCTCCATGATAGTCAAAATTTGTTCCACATGCTGAAGGTGTTCCTCTCAAATCTTGTTGTAGATCAATAAATCATCAAAGAAGACTAATAAGAACTTCCTTAGTTGCTTGTTGAACAAATGATTCACGCAGGATTGGAAAGTGGTTGGTGCATTCGTTAACCCAAAAGGCATGACTAGAAACTCATAATTCCCATAATGACACTGAAAAGTAGTCTTGGAAATGTCTTTCTCCCTCATTTTAATTTGATGGTAGTCGGAGCGCAAGTAAATCTTAGTGGAGTAAACTACCCCATGGATCTCATCCAATAGCTCATCAATTTGTGGGATGATGTATCTATTTTTTATGGTCTTCTTGTTTAGGGCCATGTAGTCAATTCACATGTGCATTGTTCCAACCTTCTTTTTCACTAGCACCACTGAATATGCAAAGGGACTGGAACTCGGCCTGATGTGACCCATATCCAATAATTCCTTGATTGCCTTTTCAATTTCGTCCTTGTACTTCTTGGGGTGCTTGTAAGGAGTGGTGATGACAAGTTTTTCACCCTCATATAACTCTATGATGTGCTCAAACCCCCTATCTGGTGGTGCTCTTGGTGGTATAGGCTCAAAGACCTTGTTGTGCCTATCCATGATCTTCTTGATATCTGGTGTGTAGTGTGTTTCCCCCTTTTTGTACACTCTGATTGAAATTCTGCATTATGCTGCATAAGCGATGTCTTCTCTTCGAAAGATGGACTCCATGTGCTTTGTTTTCACCACCCTTGGTGTGTTTCCTATCATACCCCTCAGAACCACCTTCTTCCATGTTTCTTCAGTGAAAGACATTTCCATGGTTTTGTAGTTTGTGGTGATTGGCCCCAATGTACTAAGCCACTGTACTCCTAGGATGATGTTGGTGTCCATAAGATCCATCACATAGAAATATTGTGCCAACTCATGTCTTCCCAAGGTGACTTTCATCCTTGGGATGTACCTATCACAAGGCATGGTACGTACACCTGCTACCTCCACATGAAATCCCTCAAATTGTACTGTCGGTATGTGCCTTCTTTGCAGTAATGTTGAGTCAATGAAGTTGTGTGAGGCACCTCCATCAATGAGAACTGAAACCTTCTGCCCCTATAACACCCCTCTCATCCTGAAGGTGTTGTATTTTGGTACCCCACTGATGGATGCAATAGTTACCTTCTCATCTGTTTCAAGGTCGTGACTAACATCCTCTTCTTCTATCTGTCCTGGAGTTTCAGCTTCCATGTTTTGTATGTGGCTGAAATCCTCATCCTCATCATCTGAGATCACCTCAATATAGTGGGATTTTCCCTTACCCATGCACTTGTGTGTTGGGTCCCATGGTTCCTTGCAGGTGAAACACAATTGTTTCCTCCTCGGTTCCCTCCTAGTGGGCTCATCCATCCTACCCCTTCCTTGGTCAAACCCCCTTGGGTAGCTCCCCCCTTGGTTATTAGGAGGTCTCTGCTCTCTACCCCTTTGATTGGGAGGTCTAGAGGTGAATCTCGTCTTAGCTACTGAACCTAAGACTCTGGTCTTCCAGATGGAATCATGCAAGTTTGTAGGCTTAAAGGCCTTGACCCAACCCCTCAAGGGTTCCATCAACCCTTCTATGAAAAGCATCATAAGTTTCTCTTGAGACACATCCTGTACCATCACTGCTAGCCTCTGGAACTCTTCTATGTAAGCCTCCAATGATCCTGTTTGTCTGAGCTGTGTGAGCTCTCTAAAAGGTAGCTCTGGATCCCCATGGTCAAATATGTCAATGAGCCTCTGTGTGAACTATGTGTAAGATGTAATCTGATTGTGACCCAATGTAGTTAATCCATGATACCACCAATCACGAGCTTTGCCATCTAAGTACATGGTGGAAAATTTGATGGCATCCATCTCTCTCATGGGGTTAATCTGTAAGTAAGTATATAGCTTTTGCACCCATGCTTGTGTTGTCACCTTAGCAGATCCATCAAAATAAGGGATCTCTATTTTTCCTGCCTTGTGCTCTAGTTCATAGTTGGGCCTCTGATATGATTTTGGTTTTCCCCAAAATTTGATCTCGCAATACTGATCTAATGTGACATGTCTATGAAACCCTGCACTTAGGGCATGATACTCCTTGGCATACTGTTCAAAAGTATCCTCAATCTCATCCTCATAGTTATGTTATGGCCGAGTATCCAAGAATGTAGGTAGATAGGGTCTAGGAGTGGACTTGTTGTATGTCTGTCCTAGTGGTGCACCTCCTCCATAGCTTTGTCGCTCAGTGTGATAGTGGGGGATGTGCTCCTGTTGTTGTCTAGTCCCTCTATGAGATCCACTAGCCTCCCTGTTGGCATAAACCTCTGGACCCTTCCCTCCATGGGTCATCTGCATCAGGAGTTGGGATACCCTCTCCTAGATTTCACTTACCTTCCTTAGATATTCTGTCATCTCTACTTGTCCCCTATGTATTGTTTCCTGATTCTCCTGTAGATGATGTACCAGGGTGCTCTGTGACAATTTTATGGAGTGTTGCAACTCCTTAGTGAATCCTGCTAGAATCTGTGGCTCACTGTCCTCACCTGATCCTTCCATTTCAGCCTCTGCTTCACCTGTCTGTTTCCTACGTCTTCCCATGTATATGCCACTCAACCTCTGCATGCACTAACCCCCACTGGATGGGAGGATCAAAAGATCTGATACCACTGTAAGGTTCCTGAGCCAATTTTTTTGCTCAGAACTAACTATTTACTGTTGTTATGTTGTTCATGTGTTTGCAGGTGTATCCATAAGATCTGCATGGATTATTCAATGTGATAGACCAATAGATATGAAGCATACAATCATAAGCAATACAAATATATAAGAACACTAGTATAGAATCAAAATGTCATATCTGACCTTTATTTAGATAGTAAGAGGTTCCCGTATATAAGAGAACTACAGATCTGGGAGAAAGCCCCAATAATGGAAAAATGGGCTTCTAGCCGATACAATAAGAAGAACAATACAATTGAATATCTCCCAAAGGCTCTAAGAGAAGAGATCTGAGCCTCTAAAGGCCACCAACAAGTAGATCTAACTGAAGATAGAAGACCATGATCAATACATTGTCAAACCTCCTCAATTGGATGAGTTGCGCCCTGCTCTGGATGCTGCCAAGCCCTCAATATTTTGGCATACCCTCTCATGACCTCCAAAACCTCCAAAAATTGCTTATAATATAGATCGGGTTGCTAGGAACCCTGAGAATCAATCTTAAGATGATCTAAGTGATGTTGTTCCTCCAAATGGCTAATCTCTAAGCTAGATTGCGCCCTCCCTGGTTTGATAAAGTCAAGAGGGTACGTTTTCCCCTCTAGACACCTCCAAATTCTACCAAACTCTGTCAGATCATAGATCGGGCCACTGCTACCATGATACTAAAGTCTCAAACCAATATATGAAGATTTGACCCTCCAAACACTGAAAATACCTTTCTGCAGAACGTCCTCTTCCTCCCTAATGCGTGCCAAGCTCACAGAAATCAACTGCAAGGATAAAATCCTCCAGAATAGACCTGGAATGATGCCAGGGACCCTCTGAAGAGAACCTAGGTGCTAGATTTCCCAAATGCCTCCTGCTTCCTCTAGATCAAACTAGAACCTCCAAGATGGTTCGCCCTCTAGATGGAAACTCCCCTGGGTTGCGCCCTAACCTGGTGAATGCTCGTAGAACCAACCTGCAACATTGTAAATGGTGTGGGAAGATTATTTCACCTCCAGGACCAAGCTTGGATCAAGAAAGGTGGGATATTTCACCACCGAGTTGATCTCTAGGGTTTTAGACTCAAAACCTTCAAAACTGAGTGTCCTCAAGAGCTCCAATGAAAAAATGATAATAATCCAGAATGAATAAGGAGTGCACCCTGCCCTTTCCTTTATAGCTCCAATCTATTCCTCCATTGTGTTAGTTTTACCGTTAGGGTTAATTGTTAACCTAACTCATCCTTTCTATTTCTTTGTTGAGTTACCCTTTTTCCTCAAAGTCAACTTAACTTTAGAATATTATGATTTCTGGTTGACTTTGTCCCCAATACACCTGAGACTATAGTCTAGTGGGGAAAGCTAGACCACTAATTCTCTCCAACCCTCTTCATGAAGAGGTGGGGGACATTACAAACTCTGCCAACATGGCCTGTGGGTAGAGTTTCCATGGAGCATGGAAGCTCTTCCCATAGTCCCTGTGTGATAGGCATTGTTGTAGGGATCCAATAGACTGGTGGGAAATTCATGGTGGGAATGCCCTAGAGATACAAATATTTTCTACACAGTTACTTGCAGAAATAGCCAATTCCTCAATTTGAGAGAAATTGGAGTGGATATGGTTTTCTTCAACTCGTTGATACTAGATTTGCTTCATACTAGATTTGCTTCATACTAGAATCAAGGGAGGTGAAAGGGGATTTATTAGACATTTTTATTTGTTATCCTGGAGGCAATTTGGACACTTCCATTGAGGCGAGGCATATCATTCTTGATGATATTTTGGGGATGATGCTAAATTTGTAGTTGTTTTCATTGAGCTAGTATGTGACATGATCTGCTATGTGGATATACATAGCCCAAGTTAGGGTGAAATATATGAAAACATCGATTTTATGTAAGAAGACTAAATGTATCACAAATAAAAGAGATCCTAACATATATCCACAATTAGAACAATGTATACATGGGAGACAAAACAAATTGAACATCTCTTCATATGGAATTTTGTTCCTTGAATCTAAAGTACTATGATAATGAACAAATAACGAAAAGGTCTCCTTATAATGATAGAGATCATGAATGGAATTCATGACAGTAATAGAGAAGATTTATGGTTTAGATTGAGAGTAAGAAACTGCCATTTAAACTCAATATTCCCAATTTTTGTATAGATGAGGTAGGTTTGGAAAAATTAAGGCCTTGTGTGATAGGCATTGTGGCAGGGATCCATTATAATAGTAGGCAATGCATGGTGGGCATGCCCTAGAGATACAAATATTTTCTATTGTTACTTGCACAAGTAGCCAATTCCTCAAATTGTGAGAGGAATTGTAGTAATTATAGTTTTATTCTTGTAGTGAAGAGAAACCATTCGAGATCTAAGAAGGAAGTAAACCCTATTTTCATTCTTCATATGCTTCAACTTCTTGATCGGAAAGACCCAGGGTATAGGGAAGGTTTTTCTAAAAAATGAGACCAATACATGAATGATGTTATTTGAGTGGATGGTAATATTGAACCAAATGGCCTTGTGGAGCTGCCTACAGTTACAAATGTAGTGAACGAGCCAAAACTTGTGAGCAACAAGTCCATGCAGAGCATTTTATTAGGGATCTAAAGGATACAACATGTGTAGAATGCCCAATTGTTGGCATTACAGATTGCTATGACTGGTTTTCTTAACTAATTTTTGTGCTTGTTAATTATTTATTGATGTTGTCCTCTTGTTGCATAGATGCCTTATTGCATACCATTCTGAATATTTCAATGGAACCATTCAAAATTATGCAACCTATGACATATAATTTTATGCAAACATTCAAGTTGTAAATAAACGGTGACATTACATCTTATGTAAGGAGAATAGCATACATGTGGACCATAATCCTCTACAGTTTGTGTATACATTGAGAAATTTGCAAAGCACATGAAAACTGAAGTTGATGGCCTATTTATAGTAGTTTCATCTAGAGATTGGGCATAATTGTGATGCATATAACTATATGGTTCACTTCTTGGTGCATGCCTTGTTGATTTTTCTAGATACATATGGACACTAAACATGAGATTGGTTGAAGCATTGTGATGCAAATATGGTGTTTTCCCAATTTCATGTAAATCTTCTCTAAGCATCACTATGTCCATATTTTCATTTGTGCTGACACCTCGCTATTGTTCCTTAACAAAGTATGCATTCCATCACTTCATGAGCATGACAAGCTTATTTTGGAGGAACATTACTTAAAAACATGTGGTTTTGGAATCCATAAGACATTGGTAGTAATACATAAGCATTTCTAATGGTCATTCCTCTACATCAACATGAACACATATATGCTAATATTATGGTAGTTGTGGGAGGTATCTACCTCCACATGTAAACCCGACAATGATAGAATACTCTGGGAAGCAAGAAGAAACCCTAATGTATTGGCTAATAACCCTAGAAGACTTGTCGGCTCAAGAAGATAATTTATATTAGGTTATTAACCTCCAAGAGAAGAAGTCGACCAATAATAATAATATATATTGAACAGACGGATACCCAGAATGAGAGGTCGACCCAGACAGTTAGCCATAATTAGTATAAATACAGGAGGCTAGTTCTCATTCTGGTAGGCAGTCTCAGAATTGCAGAGCAACACTTGTGCGCACTGCAGTCACCCAGTTTCTGCGCAGGTTTGGAGGAGAGCTTCCATTGTAGTTGTTGTAGCTAGAAATTACGCTTGTACTATATCTTGGCTATGGCTTGGATTATCTGATCAGCTCTTATTGGTGCACTATCCTTGGGGAAATGTGTGCTACCCTTTGTTTGGCTATCTAGCCTAAGGTTTTCTTCTGGAGTGATTCTCTATCAAGGTTAAGTTGCTTGGAGGGTGGCTTCGACCTATGGTTGGGTGACAAGGGTATTGTCAATGGTAAAACGAGCACATCCACTTATATTCTAACAGGTTATGGGCCCACACCTCCTTCATTCAGTCTAACCGCTGGAAAGAAACATAACCAGAAGGATATTAAGCTCGTTGAAGAACTGCCGCTAGAGTTTCCTAACAGGAGCAGTCACCAAAGCACTGTCGCTAGGGTTACTAGCAGGTGCAGTTGCATAAACTCTAATCCTCTCATTGAGGCACCTTAAGTGAAGGGATTGACCTAATCTCTAGATAGATCATTGCGCCCTAGCCTAGCGCATCTCCTGGTACTCCCAGCAAGCCAATACGTCAAGTTTGAGTTTGTGGTCAAATCTAGGGTTTGACCAAGTCAAAGCAACCATGACTTATTCTATGAAGTCAGAGAACAAGTTAGATGGAGCCTCTAACTTCAGAGCGTGGAAGACAAGGATTGACCTCATCCTTGCCAA
>ML777264.1:1714226-1735349 GCA_009831015.1 Picea engelmannii | reverse complement strand
AAGATAAGCCGAATCAATCATGAAGAGACCTAGAAGAAGCAAAGACAGAAAGAAGTCAACAATCGAGAGGAAATTGGAGAAAGACTTATGACGTTTTGTAGAAGACAACAAGACAGAAGCATGGACTCGGCTAGACAGAGAAAACCAATTATATATTGTAGAAGACAATAAATATGCAGACGAAAGCGTGGACTTTGTTAGACGGAGGGAGCCGATTATATGCACTCTTACATGAAGCAAGGATTAGGAGGGAGATAATCCTATGATCCATTGAATATGATGAAGTATATATTCATGGTAGTAACCATGAAAGACAGTACGTGTTCAGTTCAATCACAGAAGAATTCTTATTCAAAGAGAAGCCTTAAAGTATCCCTGGTTGTCAATCCAGATCCGTGATCCTATGATGAAAGGAAGAAGTGGAATCTCTAGGGCATGGAATATATAAGAAACTCCATGGACCCAAGAGCTAAAGAAAAACATGAGGAAGAACATGAAGATTCCAAGAAAGAAAGAGAAACCAGAACAACCAGTGATTGTATCAAGAATCACAAGATTACCAACCTGATATGAACTCACTAAAATTAATCAAGAAGAAGAACTGAAAGTCGTGATGAAGCACAGTGTATGGAAGACTTATGAATGAAAGCATTGCGGGATCTAGAAATAGAGTTTCTCCCAGATGGAGGGAGAAGACTATGATGATTACTTGTTCCAGTAAACCAGACATATCTCTACATGATTCATTATATCATCCGCAACATCCATGAGTTGGAGTTCTACATCAGATAAATGCAAAGAATGTTCTCCAAAGAAATTGAGCAAAGAGCATATGAAGAGCAGAGACCCTTGTATGCAGATGGAAGAAAATAACTTGGTGGAGAACCTCCAGTGCACAACAAAAGCGTGGTGAAGATTTTCTATAACAAAGATATTGTATCAAGATGATTACTCAGTAGATCAGATCTCATGAGAATAGAATAAGTGCCAAATGTATATGTTCCATTTTTCCAACAATAATATACTCTATTGATCAGAGCTACATGAAGTCTTCAGAGAAAACTAGTGTTCCATACCGAAGTACATTTGAAATCAAGCATTACATTATCCATGATGAATTCCAGAAAGGAGAAAGTGGTTATCCAATACATGTCTCCACAAATGAGCAGATAAACAAACATTTTGGTAAAGCTTCTATACAAGATGAGAGAGTTTGTGTACTCAAGATGGAGTTCGTGGAGACGACTTCCCTATTGAAAAAGGAAGAGATGACTCCTAGGTTGGGAGGGAGCACTAATATGTATTGATTTCTGGACAATCATTTTTTAGTTCGAAAAATGGTCCAGGATGAGCAGTTTCCTTTCCAGTTCGGAAAGTGGATTGATATTTTCAACGGACAACGATTTCCCATTGTGGTTAACATGGGAAATGGTCCAGATTGCTGATGTATCATAGACAACGAATTCCCATAGTGGTTAACATGGGGAGTGGTCTAGGGCAGTCTCACTTCTTGAGGGTTACTCAAGAAGACTGGCCCGCCTCGCCAGACAACAATTTCTCATTGTGGTTAACATGAGGAATGGTCCGTTTTGGAGGTTGATACAGGACAATATTTTCCTCTTGTGGTTAACAGAGGAAATGGTCTAGACAATCATTCCTTAGGGTTTATACATTCTCTCCAGGGTGCACTTTGATTAGTGTAGGAGGAATGGCCTAGGGTGGGGAATGGTCCAGGCTCAACAATCAGGGACATGCATTCCTTAGTGTTTATACATTCTCTCCAGGGTGCACTTTGATTAGTGTAGGAAGAATAGACCAGGGTGGGGAATGGTTCAGGCTTAGAAATTGGGACATTTATTCTTCCTTGCTTGAGAAGAATAGTCTAGACAACTCATCATTGATGTTTTACCTTTTGAGTGCAGATATTCTTTCAGATCTCACAGATGTGAGTGAAATATTGGCCCAGATGATTCAATTTATATCATAACATTGTTTCTGTGCAGGTTGATATCAGATGATTGTATGACAGTAGATGTATACTACTGTGGTGGATGTGTTCCACTGTTCGTGACTATACGTTGTTGATCAAGTACTTGTGTGTTACTTGGTGTGGTAGTGTACCACTGGATTGTAGTTATGTACTACTATGAATAGACACAGTTGCATTCTATTTTGTTTCGATTTCCTTGAAGACTATCAACAATATTGGAAATGATTATCAGTTAGATGGATAATCAAAGGACAAAGATTTCCCAGACGGAAAATGGTTTAGAGCATTTACTCTTCTATTTTAGAAGAATGGCTCTTGTATCACTCTGTGGAGTGAGAATCATGTCTGATTACTCAGATAAAGTATGGTTTCGAGAGATGATGCAACTGATGAAACTGATGATGATGATGGTGCTCATGATCTAGTTTGTACAACTATGTTGATGCTACCGGGTGAATGGTATGTTTTTGTGCTCAAGACCATTACCTGTAATACCTCCCTAGCTAGGAGGGAGTGTTAATATTATGGTAGCTGCGGGAGGTATCTACCTCCACATGCAAACCCGACAAGGATAGAATACTCCAGGAAGCAAGAAGAAACCCTAATGTATTGGCTAATAACCCTAGAAGACTTGTCGGCTCAAGAAGATAATTTATATTAGGTTATTAGCCTCCAAGAGAAGAAGTCAGCCAGAAATAATAATATATACTGAATAGACAGATACCCAGAATGATAAGTTGGCCCAGACAATTAGCCAAAATTAGTATAAATACAGGAGGCCAATTCTCATTCTGGCAGGCAGTCTCAGAATTGTAGAGCAACACTTGTGCGCACTGCAGTTGCCCAGTTTCTGCACAGGTTTGGAGGAGAGTTGTCGTTGTAGCTATTGCAGCTAGAAGTTACGCTTGGACTATCTCGTGGCTAGGGTTTGGACTATCTGATCATCTCTTATTGGTGCGCTATCCTTGGGGAAAGGTGCACTACCCTTTGTTTGGCTATCTAGCCTAGGTTTTTCTTCCAGAGTGATTCTCTGTCAAGGTTAAGGTGCTCGTAGGGTGGCTTCGGCCTATGTTTGGGTGACAAGGGTATTTTCAATGGTAAAATGAGCACATCCACTTATATTCTAACAATATATCAAGAGATGTATTACTTACACAATTTCAAAATCAATCAACATGAAGTAGGGTTTGTGCACTCATATGTCAATTCCTTGTGATTCATCTAACACCGATATCTGCAAGCAATGTCGAAGCCCTAAAAAGGCACTACAGATAAGAGAACCACCATCACTGAACAAAGAAGCATGCCAATGCACCCTGCCCTGAAGTAACATATCATGTCGAGTCTCAAACAAGCCCCAACATCACTTGGTGAATCGACACTTCTAGAAAATGTGCTTGACAGTCTCCAAGTGCTTACAAACTGGGTAAAGGCCATCCGAGAGACCACAAGAAAACTAGGCAGTAAAGGAGCATGCATGTGTTGGATAATGCAATGAAGTAGGAAGTCCACTAATCTCTCGCCAAATGGGGAGATAGACTTGAAGAATAAGAGAGTAGAAACAAGAATCTAGACAACTTCGCAAACAATATTGAAGCTATAAGGATCATAATCTTAGTGCACTGGACCTTGCAATATTATATTGTGAAAGGGTATATAGGAAAATTAAGAAAGCCATCAATCGCCATGAAGAGAAACTATACATGATATTATAGGAGAGAGTCTACAAACTTATTTACATATAGGAGGATAACATCAACCCTCCTCCAACTAGGCCAAATGCATAATGAATTTTTTGAGCTCAGTGCACATACTTGAGAGTAAATAAATATCCATGTTTCTTTTTATGCTTGCTATAGTGCCTGAATTGTTTGTTTCCTTTCATGCTTACTTTAATGCCTAGATTGCTTGTTTGTTTTATTACAAAAATCATGTATTCACATCCACGATCACCTATTACTTCAACAATTGCTTTCACACTTGAATTCCTCACACAAAACCTTTATGTTGCCACAACATTAAAGTAAGTTTCTCCACTTATTACCTTTATATTCACATTGAAATCTATGGTATTTTTTTTGTTATCAAATCCTTCAAAAATGTCCATATTTTCCTTCCCAATTGAATTTGATGAACTGTTGAGGTATGATTGTATGGTTTTTTTTTGTTATCAAATCCTTAAAAAATTTCCATATTTTCCTTCCGAATTGAATTTGATGCACTGTTGAGGTATGATTTTCATTTCCTATAGAAATCATTCTTTTATTTTTTTGGGTGAACAAAGACCAAATCAATAATCCCATTCATTAAAAGAGAACCTATTTCAGATTCACCAAAAAAAATCATATTAAATGGGTTGTAAAAGATCGTAACATAATCCTCTCATTCTTTATGAGAAATCACTCCCGCTCTATTTTGATAGGTCAATGGAATCATGTGTATAGACATCAACATTGATGTTGAATTCCCTGAAATTGAATTTCCAAACATAGTGATCATTCATCCACATGTGGGAAAATAATCATGTTGGTCTGAGAATGTGAGGTCCAGTTGAATCAAATTTCAAGAGATCCTCATTAGTTCTGAGTGTTTGTTAATGCAACTCTGTAATGTTTATAAAACCCCCCATAGGTTTGACTACAATACCAAGGAACTTTGTGTTCATGGATAGATAAGGGAAATGACCAAAATTTCCACTAACTATTACAAATATTGAACCAACCAACTTTCTCATTGCAAATTTGTCTCCATATGGTCTTTGTGAGGCAAGTTCCGTGATATTATTTTTGGACATTTCTTTGTCGACAAATCCATCTGATGTTTCCATCTAAAAACTATGCTTCCAACTATTTAATGGAGAATGGACTAAAAACAGAATTTGAGCACTCCACATCATAAAATTCATCTCAATCATCTAGATGCTAATATTCACCAATTTTATTTTTCTTTACAAAAAATGGAGAAAAAATTATTTATAAAAAGCACAACTGAGGTTACTGGATACATAGCAAGGTGTTGGTAAAGAAAATCCAACAGAATATAACTTTCGTTTACAAAAATAACATAGTTATTCCTAATGTGCTCTCATTCTATTCTATTTCCAAAAGTTTAGCATTCAAAAACATTGTTCTTGCACCTTACATAGGTTTACAAAAATATTTCGTTCTATACTACTTTTCTTTTTTGGTGAGATCTTCATCCACTGGGGGCACCAAAGCCACATTCAGATCTGGCAGTAGCATTTTTTCACTGGTTTCTGGTTTGTTGTTAATCGCTTCATTCTAGCTCTGGATTGATATCTCTTAAGGAGCTTCCCTCACGTCCAATTTTGTTTGCATTGTCTCCCCCCATCTACAAATGAATTCCACTTTGTCTTGGAGTTTGGAGTTTCCCAATGAGAACTTTGTGTTGTTCCAGTGTTTCCAGAGCGAACAAGAGGGTCGAGCTATCTGAGTCTACTCTGAGAGAAAGTCATTGAGTGGAGGTAAAATTATCCTCTAACTTTTCATCGACAGGCTCCCAAGCTTGTTGTGGGGCCTTCCCGTAAGCCAAGAAGGGAGACATAATGCAGTTGTCAAAATATGTAGGGGCCTAGGCCATCACCAATTTGCATCCAACCAAGCATGCCAAAGACCGCCTTTGAATCTAGGTGGCGGTAGAGTAGAGACTAATTGCGATGCACACTTTGAAATTATGAACGATGATATTTTGCAAAGAAGATGAATTTAACAGTAGCACAATCAAATGGAAAAGGAAACCAGAATACCTGACCAACGGTAAGTCCCAATTGTAAGGCAAGATACCGAGAGAGAGCAGAGGGATAGGTGCTCCTTCACCAAGCCAATTCACCTTTCTTGCGATTTTACTCTGCAAACCAATTAACCTGCGTCGTTCTGAGATTTCATTCAGCCTGAGTAACCATTGTTGTGGAGAATTTGGTTATTTACCTGAACCCCGGGTCCCCGAAATTACATTTTCCCATAGATTTAAGCAAATCGGGAGATGGGAATTTTGCCAAGATGAATGGGGATTCTTGATGTTTTCCAACATTAGCAGTATCCCTCTTTTAATAGGGCCTCAAGTGGCATGGGTGCATGAACTCAAGCAATTGTAAATCCTCCCATGGACCATAGATCATGCAAGGGCTATCGTGGTCTGCACCTCCACACTTCCTTTCATGATTACTTCATTTTCATCCTTCATCAAATCCATTGATGTTGGTTCATGCATGCAGTTGTGTAGTACGAAATGCCGAGAAGTCCCATGGGGGAAATCCATGGAATGACCGCCCATCTATGGGATCGAAGCTAAGCGTAACTTGCAAATTCCCACGATCCAGGAGATAGCGAGAGTATTGTAGTTCCATGCATGTTTATAGCCTTTCCCAATTTGCACAAGAGATCCACCTATCGTCCTTTGATTATCATGGGCCCGGGGGGCTCGAATTTGACTTTGGGTCCTTTTCATTAAGGAGGGGTTGTGAATATGACCTGCCCTTGGACTTTCAATGATCCAGGGGCCATTCTGATTGCCTGGTTTGCCATTTTGTTGACTTGCCTATTGTTTCTACAAAGTATATGGAAGAAATTATCTTGAGTGGAGGATATGAGTGTCTTTGTTCGGTATATAATTATTTGAAGCATAGTACTCTTTGGATTGGTTCCCATGACAAAATAATGGATAATGTTTTTTAAATCACCTACTATTGTGATATGCTTCAACTAATGCTCCTGCATTAACAAAATCCCTTTATAAATTGCATATGCTTCGGCCATATTGTTGGAAGTCTTTCCCAAGTTCCAAGAGAAGTATAACAAACGATTTCCTATAGGGCTATACAACACCCCTCCCGCACCTACCTCCCCTCGAAGCTTCATCAAAGTTTACCCCTTTCCTGCAATTCGATTTTGCAACTAGAAGAAAATTTTCCCCTCTGTGCATAAAATAATACATACATCTCCCAAGATTTGTATGGCTTGGATTTTATCCCGCCATCCAGACATCCTTATAATTGACGGATTTCCAAGATTACATGAGCCAAATGTGTTGACTTTTTAATTTTCTCTTATCACCCCGTGACTGGAAACTACTCCCAAAACATGTGGCAACAACATATTGGTTCAGAGACCATAAAAAATTTCATTTAAAATGATTCCAATCACTGTAACCACTCTTGAATGTATGACACGATTTTAATTTCTTTTGGCTTCATGAATTTATAATAATCCTTAAACCCACAATGAATTCTTTGACTTATCTTGGTATAAACTCTTTTACAATAAAGTTCGTCTTAATATTTGTATGTTTTGTTTGTTTTCTATTTATTTTGAAAATACTAACAGGATTTCAAACTTCCAACGTCCCATGCGACATTCCCCCTGTCACTGATATATCGAGAATGTCGAATATTGGCACCAGTCGGTGGTTGTGTGACGACTATCTCCAATGTCTTGCAACATTAAATTCGTCTCTCATATAAAGGTCGTCGGACTCCGAAATTCCCTGCGACATTCCCCCCATAGTTGATATCGCTTTAACATCGACGATTAGCACCAGTCCTTGGTCATGTGACAACTATATCCAACGTCTTGCAATGCTAAATTCTTCACTCATATAAATTTCATCACACTCTGACGTTCCCTGCAACGTTCACCATGATCCTCTTCAAGGTCTACGTGTTTCGCTACGATGTCTCAGGTATCACATGTCTAACTCCCTGGGCGTCACTTTGGAGACGCCTTGTGGTGTCTCATGTGTGACGTCTATCATCACTTATGAGAGGTTAATTGTGGGCTTGGATAGTGAAAGTAGACATAACACATGTCCTCTAGAAATGTGGCACCAACGATGATATCTGGAACGTCGATATGGCCAAGTCATGTGAAACGACGTTTGGGGGGAATGATGTTTGTCGTTTTCTCGAAAATATAAAGTGGCAATTGCTACGAACACGCCATCAGAAAATGACCCAAATGTTCTAGTGAAAGTTTATGCTATATGCTACCAAGGAAAACCTATGGGTGACAGTGAATTAAATGTACATGGATTTGTTGACACCGATTGGGATGGAGATATGGATCGATGGTGGTCGACCAGTGGATATGTTTTCAAAATGTTCAATGGAGAAATCAGCTAGATGAGTAAGTGACAGGTGGTCGTAGCCCTATCAACAATAGAAGTTGAATACATGACATCCACTCATGGAAGCAAAGAAGAAGTATGCTTGCAAAGGTTGTGTTCAGGACTCGGATTTGAGCAAAGAGATATGAAGATAAGTTGCAACAGTCAAAGTGAAATATTTTTGGAAAAAAAACCAGCGTATCATTTTAAGACTAAGCACATTGATGTACAATACCGTTTTGTG
Organism: Picea engelmannii; assembly: GCA_009831015.1. NCBI lineage: Eukaryota > Viridiplantae > Streptophyta > Pinopsida > Pinales > Pinaceae > Picea > Picea engelmannii. The sequence goes on along the minus strand of ML777264.1, from coordinate 1,726,995 downwards.
AGAGACATGGTGGAAAGCAACAAGGTGTTCTTGGAGAAAGTAGACACATTGGAAAACATAGCAGACTCTTTGACCAAGTATGTGAGTGTTGTGAATTTCTCTTGGTGCAGAGAGGCAATGGGAATTGTTTCCCTGGGTTTGTGAATGAGATTTCATGGGTCTCCCGGTTTCAACAAAGAAAACAAAAAGTGGAATAATGTTGGGTTGTTATATTCTTTGCAATGAAAGTCTAGTCGAGCTGGATCGACTAATAGTCGAAGTTGAAGGTTGAGGTGGTTCAACCGGGTAATGACGAAGTCGAAGGAATCAAAAACAAGTTGACGCAGGGGCGCGCCACCCAGGGCACGTCCGCTCTCACAGGACCTTCTTCTCCTCGGCCCGAAGAACTCGAAGGTTCTTCTATTTCCCTATCGGGAAATCTGCACCCACAACAATCTTCCTCCGAGGTCTCCCCTTTACTACCAGGAGATCAGCTAAATCTCGCTATCTGGCGAGTTCGTAACTCAAAGCCTCCAACTCTTCTTTTCAACTCTTGCGATGCCCGATCTGGCGATACGGGTATAGCTCCTTCCACATACAACCGTGGGCTAGGTTTAAATGTTAGCACCTCTCGCAGCCTCGCAACCTCGCGACCTCGCGACCCACAACCTCGCGACCTCGCTAGTGGAGCCGTCGAGTTTTCGCCCTCCTAGGAGCGAGTCTCCGAGATGCAAGAATTCAACGGAGTATTGACTCCTGTCTCCAGGCAACACGTGTCTGCCCTTCGACCGTGCGGTCCCACCTTATGTTCTGCCACGCGTCCACACAAATCACGGCTCCTCGGCACTTCGCAACTCGGCGTCCACACGAATCTCGGCTCCTCGGCACTTCGCGACTCGCGAATCCTTTGTGCCACCTGTATTCTACTCGCGCTCCGCTATGGCCCACACTGCTCCAGCTGTCGGGATATCGCTATCTCGCAACCTCGCGATCCCCGTGGTCAAATTCTCGGACCTTTTCTTACGAGGTCCCGAGACACGATCCTTCGTGCAGATCCAACGGTCCTCCTATACTCTGGATCTAACGGATGTCCTTCTCTCGCCACCTCGCAACCTCGTGACTTGGAGTACCAAATGTTTGGACTCTCAACCTGCGAACTCCCGAGTTCACGAGATCTCTCAATCTTTCGCCACCTATCCTCCTTAGATGAACGGCTACGATCTTCTCGCTCCTTCGCCGCTTCGCGTCCTCACGCCTCGCGACTTTGAACACCCAATACTTGTACTTTCACTCTGTGAACTCCCGAGTTCGCGAGATCACCGATCTCTGCCACCTGTCTTCCTTAGATGAACGACTACGATCTTCTCGCTCCTTCGCTGCTTCGCGTCCTCGCACCTCGCAACTTTGAACACCCAATACTTGGGCTTTCACTCTGCGAACTCCCGAGTTCGCGAGATCAACGATCTCTGCCTCCTGTCTTCCTTAGATGAATGGCTACGATCTTCTCGCTCCTTTGTCGTTTCGTGTCCTCGCGCCTCGCGACTTTGAACACCCAATACTTGGGCTTTCACTCTGCGAACTCCCGAGTTCGTGAGATCACTGATCTCTGCCACTTGTCTTCTTCAAATGGACGACTCTTAGCCTTCTCGCCACTTCAAACCCTTCGAAATCTTCTCTCCGTAACCTCCTTGCACCTCCGCAAGATCTGACGATCCTCGGAACTTCGCAAAATCTCTTCAGAAGATTTCGACTGTCCGTTCCCCTCCTTGCACCTCTGCAAGATCTAACGATCCTCGGAATCTCGCGAAATCTCTTCAGGAGATTTCGACCATCCGTTCTTCCTCGTATAATCCATGAGGTGAAAAAGGGTATCTCTCTACGAGATTCCTTCGCCTTTTCGCCAACCTACGACGTTTCTTCCTGACTTCAAGTCACACTTATCTGCGTTGATCTTCAGCGACTCAGAGGCCTATCCTTCCTGAGCTTTGTTAAACTACTTCAACCTCAACGAGGTTCTTTTCACACACTCTTTGCGGCAAGCCTGCGAACACTTCAATTGTTCGAGCTTCCTTGACTCTGCGTATGCCCGTAGCAGCAGTCCTTCAATACTTCTGCTCAGTTTCACGACTGAGACTCTCCTTAGCCTGTGCACTCCTTGCACGGATTTAGCAAACCACTTTCACTTCTGAGTGTTTTGAGAACAAGAGTCAACTCTCTGAGCCTTCTGTCAACGCACTCCTTGCGGACGACTTCAACTGCACTCCTTGCAGGAATCCTTGCTCAAAAGAGAAACAATTGTAACTCACCTCACTTCCTCTCATATTTCAATCTCGACACATGAAATCATACACACAACATGATAACAAATGCATAACAAGAAGTAATTCTCAGAGCATTCAACACACATACACAGAGAATAACACAACAACCATGAATCTGAATCAACTTCTTCTATTAATTCAAGATTTGTACATGGGTGTTTTCTACAACTCTCTGCTATTCTCCTATGCTCTAGGTTCTTCTTACTCCTGTTAATGTTATAATGATACAAATGAGGGTGTCTATATCCGGTTTCCCTCCTGCGCTCTAAAACTGTCTAATCTAAGAATTCAATTCTATCTACCTGCAACTACTACTATAAATGCCTCTATCTATCTCAGACGAGAGCGTATGGCTCGAGGTCTGATTACATTTTTTCCAAGGTGCCTAAATTAAATGATCTCATTTATATTCAGCGCATCAACTTCAAGAGATAATTTAAAAATTCAAAAACTTGCGCTGGACGTCTTCCAGCTGACTTCCTGCTTCCACGTTGGTTTTGCTTGTCGTGAGGGATGCTCCTGCATCATAAGTTGAATATTGAGGTGGTTCGACCGGGTAAATACGAATTCGAAGACATCGACAACAAGTCTAAGGTCGAGGTGGCTCGACCGGGTAAAGTCGAAGAGGTCGACAGATGGGCATGTGGCAACTGACTGAAGACCGAATGAAGGTCGACTGGTAATCCAACTTGGTATTCGACTGTAACAGAATTTTGATATTCATGGGATTTGTATCTAATGACCTACGTGAATATGTAACCATTTTTGGGTGCCTTTTCTTTAGATTTTTTCCTACTGTAAAGCCTATAAATAAGGCGTGTTGTAATGTTGTAAAATTTGACCAATGAATCAATAATCGTAGAGATCGTTGGTCATGTAGATGTAAGCCGAATTGGCTACAGGGTTGTTCTTGTGTAAGCAAGAGGATATGATGCCAATTGTGTCTTATGTTTGGATCAAGGTTAGACATGTAACCTTTTATTCTCAATGAATAAGACAATAAGAGAGAAGAACGCTCAATGAATGTTGGTTTTCCCGGTTTGGGTTTCCAGGGTAAAATTTATGTGTATTGTGTGTTTGTTGTTTGGTGTACTTTCTTGATTATATATTTCTTCCTCTCTCTGCTAGGTTTAGCATGGAAGTGTCCTCATTTCCTAATACGTACATCACGAATGACGGGAGTTGCATGATGTTACCAAATAAGGATGGAACAATGATGAGAGTTCCACGAGAACTAAGGAAGTCTTTCTCTTTCAAGAAGAAATACAATGAATTGATGCAAGGCTATGTCAATGCCAACATGGGGAATTATATCATGTTGGACCAAGAACAGGATGATGTCTCGGAAAATCAGGAGGAAAATTCATTCAAAGGATATTGGATAATTTCTTTTGATGGCGCATGTTCAAGTTCTAGGAATGGTGTTGGAGTTGTATTTAAGAGCCCTAATAAAATTTTACATCCACATGCTATCAGGTTGGAATTTCCTTGCACAAACAATGGAGGTTAATATGAGGCACTGATCCAAGTGATGATTTTAGCTTTGGAAATGGAATTTTAACATTTGACTGTAACAGGTGATTTTGAACTAGTTATAAATCATGTTACTCAAAAATACAAAATCAAGAAAGAAAGGCTAAAAATGTATGCTAAAAGAGTAAATGAGCCGATGAAATCATTTTGTTCATTTAATTTATCTTTCATTCCAAGAGAAATGAATCAAAAGGAAGATTCTTTGGCAGTTTTTGCATCATTGTTCAATCCAGATGATTTGCAGGATAAGAACACCTTTCAGGTAAAAAGAATTTGCAGGCCCTTTGTTCTTGACAACTAGGAATACCTTCAAGTATTCGAGAATGATGAAGAGTTGAATGAATTTTTTTTCCAATTCAGAAGAAGTTGAATAAAGCATGCAATCAATTCCAAAAAAATGTATTAAGTATGAATATTTGTTTTCTCAAAATGATTGGACCAAGAAATTTAAAGAAGAAGAATTTGTACGGAAAATACAACAAACCCAAAAAAAAAATATCGGTACTGAGAGTTATCCTAAATATGTAAATCTTGGGATCAATTGTACACCAAAAGAAATTAATCAATATATTGCTTTGTTTATAGAGTACTTTGATGTTTTTGCATGGAGTTATGATGATCTTAAAGCATATGATAAAACAAGTTTTCAACATATCATACCTTTGAAAGAAGGTATAAACCATTTAAACAAAAGTTGAGAATAATAAATCCAAATTTAAATCCTCTAGTTAAAAAAGAACTTGAAAAGTTAAAAAAGGTTGGGACAATTTTTCCAATTAGACATTCAGAGTGGTTATCTAATCCAATGGTCCTAAGAAAGAAAAGCGGAGAAATTTGATTGTGTGTTGATTTCAGAGATCTAAATAAAGCAAGTATAAATGACAACTATCCTTTTCCAAATATGGAAATGTTACTACAAATAGTAATTGATTAATCTCTCATGTCTATGCTAGATGGATTTTTAGGTTACAATCAGGTTCTCATTGCAGAAGAGGATAGACTAAAAACTACATTCATAACACCATGGGAGACATATGCATATGTTTGAATTCCTTTTGGATTAAAGAATGTTGGAGAAACTTTCCAGAGGGCCATGGATCATGTTTTCCAAGATTTGATTGGTAAATTTTTTGTTTACTACCAGGATGATCTTATTGTATATTCCAAAATAAGAGAAAAACACATTGATCATTTGAGAGAAGTCTTTGAAAGATGTAGAAAATTTGGAATATCTTTAAATCCCAAGAAGTGTCTATTTGTTGTTTCTAAAGGAAAACTATTGGGACATATAGTCAGTGAGGAAGGGATTTATATTGATCCTGAAAGAATAAAAGAAACCAATGGATTGAATCTGTCAATTTCAAAAAAAGGATTCTAGTCATTATTTGGTAAAATTAATTTTGTGAGAAGATTTGTGTCAGATTATGCAACGATAGTAAAACCTATAAATCTATTGCTAAAAAAAGATCAGAGATTCAAGTGGATTGATGATATTCAAATGGCCTTCAATAACATCAAAAATGCCTTCTCAACTACTCTAGTATTAATAAGTCCAAATTTTAATAAATATTTGATCATATACTCTTTTGCTTCATAAGAAACTATTACCTTTATTTTAACACCGAGAAATAATAAAGGAGAAGAACTCCCTATAAGCTTCATGAGAAAAACTATGCATGACTACGAATTGAAATATTCATATAGAGAAAGAAAGAACTTTCATTAGTAAAGGCAGTACCTCATTTCAGGACCTATATTTTATCATCTCATGTCATAGCATATGTTGCTTCTTCTCCAATAAGAATGTTCCTTAATCAACAGTTAAGAGAAGGAAAATGGGCTAATTGGCTTGCAAAAATCCAGGAGTGTGACATTGAGATCAAACCATTGCATGCAATTAAGGGACGAGGAATTTGTAAACTTATTGCTAGAAATAACTCATTAGATGGTTGCGTGTCAATTACAATAGGAGGATCAACATCAAATTCTCATTGGTATAAAGATATTATTTTTTATTTAAAATCAAGGCAATTTCCAAATGGAATGTCATCAAAAGAAAGGAGAACTCTGGAAATGAAATCAACCCAATATGTACTAATTGTTGAAATCTTGTTCTGAAGAAGTTTTGATGGAATGTTGTTAAGATGTGTGGATGAGATAAAAGATCAAGAATTACTTAAATAATTTCATGAAGGGGTTTGTGGAGGCCATTTCACACCAACAACTACTGCACATAAGATATTAAGGGTTGGATATTATTACCCAAAAATATTCAAAGATTCATATACATAAATAAGAAAGTGCTTAGCTTGTCAGAAATTTTCAGGGAAAATGAAAAGATCAGTGATGCATTTACAAACTGTATCAATAGATGAACCTTTCACACAATGGGGATTGGATGTTGTTGTACCAATAAACCCAAAATAAAGTAAAGGCATTATTACAAATTATTCACAAAACGAAAAGAAACAATAGCATTAAAGAAAGTTGATTTAGACGAATTATAAATTTCCTTAAGGATAATATTTTATCGAAATTTGGGGCGCCTGATAAATTTATTACATATAATGGATCAATTTTCATTAGATCAAAATTTTCAAACTCCCGTGGAGAATTTGGAATTTTAATGGGGGAAATCATCTAATTATTATCCTCAAGGAAATGGGTTGGTTGAATCCACAAACAAAACTTTAATTCAAATCCTCAAAAAGACTATTGATAAAAATTAGATAAATTGGCATTTAAAATTAACTGATGCATTATGGGTGAGTAGGTTGACACCAAAAGGCAGTATCGGAGCATCTCCATATAATCTAGTGTATGGAAAAGAGGCAAGAATGCCAATCAATTTAGAAATAAATGCCTTGGCATATACAATAAATATTGAATATTTGGAAGAAGTCTCACCACTACAGAAAAGGTATAATCAACTCATCAGACTAGATGAACAACAACATGAGGCATTACATAAAATGGATCAAAGACAACAAAGTGTCAAAATATATTTTGATCAAAGAACAACAGTGAAGAACTCTTAGAAAGAGGAATTGGTATTGCTCTGGAATAAAGTTAAAGAGAAATCCTCCATGCACACAAAGTTTGAGGCATTATGGATTGGTCCTTACACCATTGCAAAAATTTTGGTGGGATCAGCTTAAACAAGCCAAGCATATTGATGAGAAGAGGGTCTCAATTAGGTAGTTCAAAAGATATTTCCAAGAGAAATATTTTTCTGAGCATTACTATGAAAGAAAGATGAAAGAGTTCTTGAAACTCAAGTTGGAAATCATGACAATGGATGAGTATGAGAAAAGATTCTTTGAATTTTTGAAGTATGTGGACTCCATAAAATGATGAAAAGGTCAAAATCCAAAGGTTTTTAAGTGGTTTACCCTATTTCTACCATGACAAGATACAATATGATAACCCCAATACTTTGGAGGAAGTCATAAGGAGAGAAAATCGTATTTATGAGCAGATCAGAGAAGAGGGAGGTCGGTCTTCCAAAAGACTTGGAATGACAAGATGAAAGGTAAGAAGGAGCAAATGAAGAAATGATTTAATCTACCCTTTTTCAAGAACAACTCCCAAGCAAACCAACAAGGACAACCAACCCAAAATGATCACAAGACAACAAATTCATTTGGGAAAAGGCCAAGGCAAGATTTTGTACAATGTTGTGGATGTGAGGGGAATCACTTATATAGGGATTGCCCTCACAAAGGTGAGAGAATGAGGAATGTCTGCAACATTCAAGAGGTTGAAACAATTGAAGACATGGGAGGAAGCATGCCAAGGATTTATGTAGTCTTGGACAACAAGCAAGCAGAGTATGAATCCCCCATGATTGAAATGGAAGGTAAGATTGATAACCAACCCATAGAAATTTTAATTGATTTTGGAGCTAGCCATAGTTACATAAAATCTAATATTTTTGAAAGATTTCACTCTTAAAGGAGTAAGCATAAAAACTCTTGGTTAGTTCAGTTAGCCACAAGGGCTAAGAGAAATATCAATGGACATGAATGGACTCAACACAAAGTTAGATGTGAACATTATACCTTTGTGTTCATATGACTATCTAATTGATATGGATTGATTGGAAAAACACCATTTTGTCCTAGGTTGTTACAACAAGACAATAAATTGTATTGATGAGAAAGGGAAACAAGGAAATATTCAAGGCATTCCAAGAGTTGTAGTCGTTAGAGAAATGTGAGCCATGCAGTTGAAAAATATTTTCGGGAAGGGATGTCAAATTTTTGTAGCCCATATGGAAGAGGTAGCTAGAGATAAAGTGGCAAGCATTGAAGACCATCTGGTCTTGAAATATTTTGAAGATTTTTTTGAGGAAATCCCAGGATAGCCATTGAAAAGAGACATTGATTTCTCTATCGATTTGGTGTCGAGAGTTTCCCCAGTGTCCAAGACACCATACAAAATGAGAACACCATAATTGAAAGAGTTGTAGATGCAACTAGAGAAACCTTTGAAGAAGGGGTATTATTGAACCCCATACATTCATTTTCTTCACTCTTCCATAGTTAAAAAAAAATTGTGATCCCACAAGAACTCTGTGTCATACAATACGCACTTCTCATTTTCGTGGACTTCATATTGTATCATACTTAGTCACTTTCCTATATATTGGAATGTTCGCGGGTGGCGGACTCATAGATGCATATTTTATTCTTTCACAAGCTCGCTACCCACACTTAGTTTCTTTTTCCTTTATCACAGACTTGAAGACTCATAACTCTTTACTAATCCATTGATACAAGTCCAACCGATAATTACCAACACTTAACCATTTCATGGATTCATGGACTTGTGGTCTCATTTAAATATTTCTTCCATCCCTGACTCCCCGCCATGACGTGTCTTATTTTTTTCACATTTCTCGAGTTATTTTTAATATTTATTCTCCAAACTCAACTGCTAAATTGAATTTCGAAAAGGCTGTTATTAAATGACATATTTCTCAAGGCAATTACATTTAATTCTTATTAATTCATCCATCGAAAATAGAACTTAAAGTATTAGTATCAAATAAGATCTTGTCATTGTTCTAAGTAGTGTTACAAGGAATTTCATCAACCTGGTGAAGATGGCCGAAAGAAAAAAAAAATCTGCGAAGATACTCTGAATATGTTCGCCAGAGAAGACCATAATTATCATTGGTCAAGGTCCTATTGGTATTATTCAACATTGTCAGACAAAGACAATAATAAATTTGGACCTTAAGAATAGCTCGTGTCGGTTGTGTCCTTTTTTAACTTTAAAGAAGTAGTCACTTGGTGAGTATATATATATATATTCAGAATAGAAGGATGATTCCATTACAAAATGGTTCCCCTATTTCATAGGTGCCATCAGTCTTCAAAAAATTGTTGAAATGACCAAAGTCAAATTTCACTTATAAAGGATACGAAGCCATAACTTTTCTTAAGGAAAGAAATAATGGAATAGAGCTCCTACAAGAACATTTGCAAGATCCAACATAAATGTCACAATATTTATCTAGGATTCAGGTGAGTTCTCTGAAAGACCCTTATCGAGAAATTGCTTGGCTTTTTACTAGAATCATTGGTTAGGATTCTACTGCGACTATTCCTCGGTTGTCCCTATATATTCTACATTTTGCAGTCCATGAAAATGTTGTCTTCGATTGGGAAAAAATTATACCTAATGAAGTCTCTTCACAATTAATGAATTTTAAGAGTGAGAAGAAGTTCTACATGGCTTCTTATCTAATATTTTCCATTACATGCTATCATGTTTTTAAAGGCCTAAGTATTGGAAAGAGGGTAAATTCCAAGGTCGATCATGTGACCATGTGGTATCAATCCCTATGGAGACAAAAGATTGTTCATCATTTTTATGAAGTTTATAATGATTTTGTGTCTGTATTCAAGAAAAATCTCTTTAGAAAAGATACTTCTAGACTTTCGTTGGAGGTATCTGCTTTTCTAAACACAAGGGGAGTTCTGGAGAAAATGGACGATTAAAACGTTATCAGGATTTTTTGTTCTCATGAGAAACCTATTTTTCTTCCTTATTATGTTACGGATAAATTATTTATCACAGAGGTGGAAAGACAATATAAGTTTTGGTTTCATGTTTTCTATGAAAAAAAAAAAAAAACAATTTATTCCTTTGCCTTGGAAAGTGGGTGAAATTCTATTGAGAGGAATTGCAAAAATTGATGAGTTTGCTTCGTATTTTGTCCAGTATAATTTAAAATTTGTAGAAGAAATTAAGGGGTTTGATCCTAATCACCTCATTTATAATCATAAGATATCAGTTGGTTTCAGTCTTGCATTTTCTAATACCCTTATATTTGGAGAATAAGATGGAGATAGCCATGACCCTCCTATTCAGGGTATTAAGAAAAATTGTGGTGACATAGAAACTATTGTAAGTACTACAGAACATTACAAGAAAAGAGGAAGATCACCAGGTGAAAGAAATGCCCAATATCCTATTGTTTCTCATAGAAGTGTTTTTCCTAAAATAAATTCGTCTACAATGACTCAACAAAGAAAATCCTCAAATAATAATTCAAGTGATGATGGAGAGAAAAACCCTCCTCAAGGAAATTTAGAAAACCCTCATAAATTGAAAGTAAAAAGGAAAAGAAACAATTCTCAACAAGAAGGGGAAGAACAAAACATACCTAAAAATAATATTTCTCTTGAAGATATGGATTTATATGTTGATATTAAAAATATCTGGTTTCCTGATGAAGAAGAGAAGATGCAAGAAAGTATATAGTTTGCTACTGAATTTGCTATCCAGGATGAAATCTTTTCTGATGAAGAAACTTTTTCTGTACAATATGTATTGTTTGATAAATCTTCCAAGAAGTTAATTTTTCAAAGAACTTTGAAGAATAAAAAGGGAAAGTCTCAGTCTACTATTGATCTCAGAGATATGTGTCCATCAAAATTATCTTCGATCCACAAGATTACAAGAGATGCACTGGATGTTTCCATAATTGACATGGAAGAGGGAAATTTCAGGCTTAAAGAAAGGATCAAAGAATTGGAAGCAACTTTGATGCCTCCACCCATATTAGCCACCCCTTTTACCATGGTCCAACTTGGTGGAATCTTTCAGAGAACCCCTGAATCTAGTCTAAGATTGAAATGAGTTTCAAGTTTACTTAATGCCACTCAACATTTTGTGGAAGAAAATATAAAGAAAAGAATGCCACTTATTTTAGATATATGGGAGTTAGTAAAAAAAAATTCTTCTTTGGGTCTCATAATACAAAATGCCAAATAATATTTGAATACAGACCTAATAAATGATGAATGATTTTTTACAGATGGAGTTGTTATGTTTGCTGCAAAATTCCTGGCAATGACAGAACAAAGAAGAAAACAAGAATATTTGTCTTCTCAAATCCGTATAAAGCAATTAAAAGCATGTTGGATTCAAATGATTAATAAATTAAGAGGATTATTGAATGAACTTAATGAATTATCACATAAAAAGACGAATGCATATTCAAAAGTGATTGGGATAGATATTGAAGGTATTACTATTGAAGTGTCATATCCAAATTTGATATCAAATTCAATGCTCATGACTAGACAACAATTTGAGGAAAAGGTTGAAACTTTGAAAAGATTATGAACAGAAAAATTTGATAGTATGGTGGAATATACTTATGATGATATTTATAGTTGGTTGGTAGAATATACAATTAGAAATGAAGATATTGAGCCTACATTACAAAATTTATCAATTGAACTTAGAGAAATTGAAGGCGAATTATTTAATATCAAAGTCAAGCAAGAAATGATCATTGCTTCGTTAAGAGAATATATTCAAGAATGGTTAAACAAGTCTTTAATCAAAAATTTTGAAACTCCAACAGAAGTAGTTAATATCGGTAATCCAACCGCAACAAACAATGATACAAAAGGTGCACCAACAAGCAAATGAAGAAATATAATCCATCACAATAAGCCCATACTGATCAGATCTTTCCTTCATTTTCAGAATTCATCCAATTGTATTTATTCTTTGGTTAGAAAGATATAACTGAATTATGATAACTTATTTTCTTCTTCTGTCTAGATATTGATGTTTTTGCTCTATCCCAGAATTACATTCTCTTCTTCATCTTTTCATGTAAATATTTCATGGTACACGGGAGCCCAAATCCCGGTCCTTTTATGGACAAACGCCTTTTAAATTTCTAAGAATTGTAAAAGACTTTATCATTTTGAGAAATCCTAGAGAACTATTTTGGAGTTGGTTTTGATTGTATTTTATAACTCTAAGTTTTGAGTATAAGATATTTGAAATCAACTTATCAAATTCTATTTTTTTTTTTATCTTAATAAGCAATACTCTTTCAAAGTTCTTTTATGTGTTGGACCATATTCCTTTTATTTTCAAATGTGATAAAAAATATCTAAAACTGTGATGGATGTGAGAGTTTCTGTTATTTTCTACAACTTATTTATTTCCAACAAATGTGATGCTTAAGGTTCTTGGTCCATTTCTTAGGATCTCTTATATTTTATGCCATTTTTAAAAAAAATTGAGCGATAAAGCTTTGGGTTTTTCTCGGAAGAAATATCCTACATTATTACATTGACATTTAAAAGAAAATCTTTGAATAATTTAAAGAGGAGTACCAACTCTATAAAAATGTAGGGTGATTTATATCCTCATGAGGTTGTCATTTCGATATTCATATATTCAAACGTCAACAAGTATATATGCCCAAGTGTGTCACCTTGTGATCTAAAAATGAAGAAGACTTAAAAAACTTGAAAAACTTATTGCAAGTGAATGTTATGTGTTTAAAGCAAAAGGATCAGTTTGCAACACATAAATTAAAGGATTACTTATGCAAATTACACATAGACAACAGCATAATCAATGAACATAAACACATAAGCACAGCAATTGATAAA
>ML777264.1:1673440-1707661 GCA_009831015.1 Picea engelmannii | reverse complement strand
TGCTCCAATGGCTTCCCAGCGTCCCAAAACCCCTGTCTGGGCTCTTTTGGCACCTCAATCGGTCGAAAAATGAAGAAGTTAGGCCTCTTGGAAGTCTCCCTCTTCAAGCTTGTTGTCTCTGGTTCTACAATTCGCACCCCTCTGAAATGAACCTGGCTCACACTCTCATTTAAGCGAAAAAACCCAGCACCGGGCGCAACCGCGCCAACGGTGCAAACCGTAGAATGGTTAAGGGCGCGCCAACCCCTAACCGCCTCGGCACCTGGGCATATGGCCATGTGACCTCGCGCTTTGATAAAAGGTGGTTAACCGTTTGAAAACCGTGTAAACCGACTCCCGCGCGCACATACAAAGGTTATATGTTAAAACCAGGGTTAAATGTTTATAACCCACGCGCAATTCGTTAACACCGCCCCATATACTATATGGTCACATATTTTACAATGGAGCCACGGTTCGGGGCTAGGCCCCGGCCTGCCCCCCCTTTCCACTTAATACAACACACGCATTTAAATATATGCACGTTGACATTCATAACAAGGAACATCAGGCAGAAAGTTGGTTAACGGAGTTTGCAAAGGCACTATGTGGAGGAGAGGTCCGGGGGTCGAACCCCGCAGCCTCCAACATTTTTTACATAGAACTCCTTAGCCAACCAGTGAGTGACACGTGGCGCCCTTGGATTGGGCCACGTGTCCTCCTATTATTGGCCACCCAAGGACACGTGTCAACACCCGACTCGCCAACAATCGACCAATCAACATCTGCCACGTCACCACCATACGGTCTGTACAGCCCTGCCATGTCAGACCGTACAGACTGTACGGACAGTACGGACAGGTACAGTTAGCATCAAACTTTTTTGCCTGTTTGGCTTGACGAACAGATCACGATATCTTCTCCATACGGACTCCGTTTGACAAAGTAAATATACCACCGGAAACAGGAAGACGAGACGGACGCAATGGAACTATTTTCGTCGCATTCCGAGCACTTTGAAATTTGAGCAAAATTTGATCCCCTGATCACCTTGTGGATCCCCGATTCTTTTTGCGAAGAAGGATGTGTTGGCATGTTTTACAGGAAGAGTGTGCTTGTCATTGATGGCAATAAAAAAAATGAACCAAACCTTGAGAGCGCAGAAGACAAGAAAGCTCAGAAGAGATAGCAATTTCCAGAAGTGTAGACGAGGTCCAAGAGACAGACTTGTAGGAGGAGCAAAGGTCGAGACCTGTGAACACTTGGAAAACCTTCTAAGTCGGAGAGATCATAAGCTCAGAAGAAAGAGAGATAGTGGTTGTTGGATCACCGATCCAGAGGACCAACAACCGTCAGATTGATTTAAGTGGAAGGATAGGATAAACAAGAGCCATTGATCTAAGACCTTGATCAATGAACAACATTCGTTTCAAGTATAAATATGTGAGGAGGTTACGCTCCGGAGAAATCACTTCGAGAGTTTTAGTCTGAGATCTGAAATCCCTGAAGTCCAGAGAGCCGAAGAGCCGGAGTAAACGTTAGCCTTCAGATCATTTTAAAGTGGAAGGATAGGATAAGCTAGAAAAGTAACATTGCAGGAAGATCGAGACATCAATATAGGAACATGATCGACGAACAACATTTAGTTCGGGTCTAAACGTTGTGAGAAGGTTACTATTTGGGGATTCTCACTTCGTAATAATTGGCGACTTGAAAAGTTGAAATACTCGAAGTCTCGAAGTGAATGAGGATCCACGTCAACAAGACTACATCAGAAAGGACATGTGGTGCAATCAGACAATGACAAGTGTCAAGTTGATTTGGCATTTTAGGTACGTGAAAATCACAAATCTGAGTGACACGTGGCAGCTATAAGGCTCATGACACATCATCAAGTGACGCAAGTGACGTCACTTCGAGAGTTTTACTTCGGGAGCTCTACCACCAACATGTTCCCAAATTTCAGATGTCCCGAAGTGGTTTTGGGTCGTCCATCATCGAGGAGGACAAGTGGCGCTAGATCCACAACTTCGAAAGTTTGTGGATGGGGATAACGTGAAAATCGCCGAAGACAAATCTCGAACGTTGATCATCAAGGGGAGTGCGTGTCAGCTGATCTGATATTTCGAAGAAATCTCACTTCAAGGATTTCCAGTTGAGATTTGAGAATTCCAAAGTCCAGAGATGAAAAAGGATTGTGATCGTTGATCCGAAAGGGACACATGTCAGTGGATTGTCAGCTCCAGGAAAAAGAAAAGGAAGGTTGAAAGGTTGGAAAGTTGAGATTTCCGAACCCTGAATACCTGAAGGGATTATGACCATTGATTCAAGAAGATCACACATCGTTATATCATGGACTCCGAGTGAAATGCTCCTGGAGCAAGCAGAGTTTGAGAATCGAGACTCCTGAAGCACTAAAGGTGAAATCGATCTCGTCCGTCGGTTCGAAGGGCCACATGTCACTTGGTCGTTAAGACTAAGGATCACGTGTGGACGGAGGAAAGAAGGCAGGAAAGGATGATAGATCGGAACCGTTGATAGAAGGAATCTATCAGATACCATGAGATCAACGATCATGCTCGATTGCAGGGCCAAAACATGCTTGAGTCTTAATTTTTTGTGAGCGGGCCGCAATTGAAACCATGGTTTTGGAGAAAGGGCACGTGGCAGCTAGAGGTGGATTGCAGGGAGAAAATTGGTTGATCCCAAACCACTCTTGGATGCTCCCGTAATTGTTCGCTTATGCAAGGACATAGCCCGAGGTCACATGCGATAGGGGGCTAACGAGAAGAGAGATTGCGCCCACAATCACGTGGTCATGAGAGACCATCTCCCAAGGTCATCTCAAGAAACGGAGCTAGCACTCACAAGACCGAGTTTAGGAAGCACCTTTTGAATAGGTGTTTGGTCACTGTCGATGGTCACGTGAAGGAAGGGGCTTAGAAGACAAAGAATCCATAATTGACTGGTTGTAACTGACAAAGTGTTGAAATAATGTAACTGCGAAGAGCATTCCTATTATTATTGTTATTTTATTATTAAGATTAATCCCCATTGTGGATTAATCATGTCGGTAATTGTATAAGGACCAAATCCCCTTTTGCGGATTGGTCATCGGACAATTATAAAGGGCAGAATAAGAAGTCGGCCCCAATAGTTATTATTGAAGACCCATAGTTAATTAAAGGTGGGTTTACCCACCCAGAGTGAGAGGTCAGCCTTGCCAGTGAAACCCTTTCACATGTGCCAGTCTTGTATATATAGGAGGCTAGTGCCTCACTTCTAACACACAATTCACTTGCTAATTCTATTATGAGGCAAGCTGCACTTACCAGTTAGAGAGAGGAGAAGAAGAGTGGCGCATCTCTTGGGGAGGACTATCTGTATTGGTTTGAGTTATCTCTTGAACATTGTATAAGCTATTTATGATAAGGAAGTTTTTGCTGGGTTTTCTTCCCCTAGAGGGTTTCCCAGGATAAATGTTGTGTCTCTTGTGAATGTTTATTTCTCAGTGATCTTGTTCTTATGATGATCTTATCTATTGAAATGAAAAGAACTATAATAATGGCATAAACATTAACACAGAGAAGACGAAGAGTTGCAACTGCCAGAGAAGCCAAAGAATCTTTGGATAACTGCCACTGATGATGATCAGATACAGTATAACCGCCAAGGAAGACGAAGAGTTCGAATCATGATGAGACAGAGAACTTGACGTGAGAAAAACATGTAGAACAATGAAGAGGAAAAATATTTCCTTTTGAGCTAGGTTGTGGGCAGGAGGAGACGCAGTGAACAATCTGAAGGGTAGAACAGTGGCGCAGTGAACAACATGTGGAGGCATAGTGCATAGAATGGATATGGCGCACAGAGCATAAAATGCAGAAGAACATAAAGTGCAAGGTATGCAAGAAGGAGAACATTGATGCAGGCAGAGCAGAGAAGTGTAGCAGAACAATGATGAGACTGGTAAGCCATTGATATACACTATATCACTATAATAAATTTGAGTAAGCAAAGATTTATATTTCAGGGTGGTAGGGGGGTGCTAGGGAGGACTATTGTCCTTAGAGTTTCAAGTAGGTGCTTGAAAACAGGGAGTTGTAGCTTTCATCTGGTTGCAGCTAGAAAAATCAGGGTGGTAGGGTGGTGCAAGGGAGAACTATTGTTCTTTTTTATACAGCTTTTTGCTTGTGTGATTGGAAGTTGGTTCTTCCATTCAGTTGGTGCTAGAACACTCAGGGAGTTGGTGCTTCCTTCTAGTGGGTGCTATAGAAACTAGAGAGTTGGTGCTCTTAGCAAGTTTCTTCTTTTAAAATAGAGGTGGTAGCTTCAAAAGGAGTTGGAGCTCATAAGAATGATAATGTACAGAAAATGAAGATTACTTATCATATCAAGAAGAAGAGGTTTTTCCCTTTATGGGTTTTGTTAGGAAATATCTGTCTCTGTATATTTCATGTGTGTGATTGATGTTGAATATTCTATTGCTTACTTCCCTACATTATTATGATCATCATTGAGTGTTCTGTAAAGAGTTCAAAATGGTCATAATTGTTTAAGCACAGTAACAACTGATTCACCCCTCCCCCTCAGTTGTCCAACAATTGGTATCCGAGCCGATTCCTTTTATTGTTTAAGCACAGTAACAACTGATTCACCCCCCCTCCCGCCCCCTCAGTTGTCCAACAATTGGTATCATAGCCGGTTCCTTTTATCTAAGGTTAGATCCTAGAGCTTAAACATGACTAGCCATGAAGGAACTTCAACCAATAAGGCCCCCCTAGTCAATGGAACAAACTTTGCCTTCTGGAAAGTTAGGATGAGAACCTACATAATGGATTTAGGTGCAGATTTCTGGGATGTGGTAGAGACTGGTTATGTAAAGCTAGTTGTACTAGCTTCTAAGGATGACAAGCTAGAATTCAGCTTCAATGCTAAGGCTATGAATGATATTCTAAGTGGGCTTGCAGAAGCAGAATTTGTAAAAGTTATGCACTTAGAATCTGCCAAAGAAATGTGGGACAAACTCATTAGCAGTTATGAAGGTAACGAGAAGGTAAAGGACACCAAGCTTAAAACCTAGAGAGTACAGTTTGAACAACTAAAGATGAAAGAGGATGAAACTATTGGGAAGTACTTTCTGAGAGTTGAAGAACTAGTAAATGCAATGAAAGAACTTGGTGAAAAAATTGAGGCAGCCTCTTTAGTTCAGAAAATTTTGAGATCTCTACCAGATAGGTTCAACCCAAAGGTCTCTGCTATATAAGAACTTAATGATCTAAAATCTTTGGTTTTTGATCAACTTCTAGGAACGTTGAATTCATATGAAATGATGATAGTTAAAGATAAACCTACCTCTAGAGAAGCATCATTTAAAGCATATAAGAATGAGGATTCTGAGCCTGATGAAATTGAAGCAAAATTTGTGAGAAGACTAAAGAAAGGATCAGGTAGGTACCAAGGCAAGTTTCCCTTCAAATGTTTTAACTATGGAAAAATAGGTCACTTTGAATCTAAGTGTCCACACAAGAAGAAGGACCGAAACTCTGAAGGTGAAGAGACGTACAAATCCAAGAGATTTGGTAAAAATAAAAGTTTATGTGTAAATAATGATGACTCTTCAGGAGACACAGATAATGAATCTTCTTGTGAAGATAAGTTTAATGACTTTATGCTAATGGCCAAAGAGGATTATGACAATAAAATCATAGGAAGTGATGTTAATGATGAAGAGGTTGTGGTTGACTTGGAAGGAGAACTGATCAGTGCCCTATAAGAAATTTCTAGACTCAGATCTAAGAAGAAAACACAAAAACAATTGTTGATACAGTTTGAGAAAGACAGTAAAAAACAAGATGAAGACTTTGCCCTGCTAAAAGAGGAATTAGGAGAGGCAAAGAAAATAGAGGACATTATGAAACAACAATTATTAGAGAAGAAGGAAAGATGTGAAGCCTTGGAAGAAGAGGTAGTAAAAACCAGAAAAAGAGTTGGAGAAGTTTAAAGCATTCTATCTCCAAAATCTTCCAAAAATTAAATCCTCAGCAAAACTAAACGACATTCTGAGCAAACAAAGATCCCTTTTTTGAAGACTGGTTTAGGTTATGTAAGTGGTTCAAGCAACGAAGAGCCAGAAAGAAAAGAGCCAGTAAAGATGATCAAGTTCCAAGTCAACAGACAATCAAACCATGTGAGTACTATGCCACCAAAATCTAATCAAGACAATATGATCCCTGATAAAAAACAAAGATATTAGAAGATGGAGCAACAAATGCCAAGAAGAAGGCCATCGTTTAGGGAGCGAAATTTCTTCCATGGTTACTATTTTACTGCTCTAATTTTGGTCATAATATTGCAAACTGTCAAATGAAGTTTAGAGACATGCAACTAAGGAGATCAAGAATTAAACAATCTTTGCAACATATAACTAAGTAGCCAATGGGTGGACAATGTAGCACCAATGACTTTGACCTATTGAACAATGAGCTTGAATGTCATAACTGTCATAACTTCGGCCACAAAGCTACAAACTGCCCTCTGAAGAATTACAAGGCAGATCCAAGGATAAATGCCTTAGCTAGAAATGCCAGCACTTGGAAAAAGAAAGATAGTGAAAAATGTGGTCTAGTACTTTCAGTTCAAAAACAAAAAGAGCCCTGGTATATATACAGTGGATGTTCCAAGCACATGACTGGAGACAAGGATAAGTTTTTGTCTATAAGTAAAAGCAAAACAGGAAATGTAACCTTTGGAAATGATGAACCAGGTAAAATCAAGGGTAAAGGGATGGTGAGTTTGAGTAATGGTAAAGGAAAATCCCAGGATGTTCTACTTGTAGATGGGATGAAACATAATTTGCTTAGTGTAAGTCAAATGTGTGATAGAGGATGTGAAGTAGTGTTCACTTCCAAATATTGTAAGATAAAGTCTTTAAAATCAGGACAAGTGGTGGTTAAAGGCATAAGGACATAAAATAATGTATATGTGTTGAAAGAAGATAGAGAAGAGTGTCATTGTTACAAGTGAATCCTCCTGCGAACAAGCAGATTCCCTCTTGGTCTCTAGACTCCTAAGGCCAAGACAGAAAAGTTCTTAACATGGACACTGACATTCCTTTAGATCTAATTGAGATAATATACGAGGAAGAAGAATAAATATATGTAACTTGTTAACGACGTTTGTCCTTTTGAAATTCAAGCCGAGATTCGATCTTGATCTCCCTGATAGGTCCTATAGAACAAACGAGGATACAATGGACCTTCTATTCTACTGAGATTATCTCAAACATAGATCTATATACTGAAGACAAACTCATGTGGAACCAAACATAAGTTTGAAAGAAACAAACCAAGCATTGATATATTAATAAGAACAAGTGAAAGAACTTACAATCCTTTGATGAAGGTGCAACAACGTCTTCCAGTTCTCCTTGTCCAACCCCTTTTCTCAATTATTCTACACTGATTTCTTTAATGACATCTTACTTATGGGATCATAAGTTTGGTGTAATTATCGATCTCCATCCCCCCTTCTACCACGAGGAGGCCTCCTTATATAGGCTTGGAGAGGCCTAACCACTTGATATATATTTGGGATAAGTTGAGGATTCCTCTCCTTCAGTTGTGGATCTCCCCTAAGATCATGTCTTGACCCAAGATTCGAACCCAACTACCTTCAGATATTGAGGGGATTGTCCCATGATTTCCTCCAACAAACCAAATTTCGCCCAAAAAAGGGTAGAGATCCCTCAAAAGGGGCACAAAGTGCTGGAACACTCCCCTAGAAGAGGTGCATAGCACTAGCGCTCCCTAGCAATGGGTAGGGGAGCGCTCCCTTCCAAAAATGATATTTTAGTGGTTTTCTCAGTGGAAAAAGGCTTGTACTCCTCTGCCAATTGATTTATCTTCTTCAAAACTAGTCTTTGAGGTGTCTTAGTGTCCTTATGATGTCGTTAGAGAGATGACATATGTTGTATGATATTTACGACACTTGCGACACTTGTGACCAATATGCGACACTTCCAATATTTATAATGACAACACTAGTCATCATTACAATGAGTAATTTTGATGTGTAACAATCATCTAAGCAAACATGATGAAAGTTGGTTATGGCATAGGAGACTTGGACATCTAAAATTTGACCACTTAATCAAGCTCAAAAATCTTGAGGCAGTAAAATATCTTCCAAGAATACTAAAGCCACAAGATTATGTGTGTAAACCCTGCCAAGTAGGAAAGCTAACCAGGACACAGTTTAAATCCAAGAGCTCTACTTCAATAAAGAAACCACTCCAATTAGTTCATATGGATTTATGTGGACCATCAAGACAGGAAGGTACAGGGAAGGAAAACTACTTTATGATGGTCATTGATGACTACTCCAGACTCACTTGGGTTTCTTTTCTCAAAGAAAAAGCTGAAGCATTTGAGAAATTTAAAGTATTCAAGGCTTTAACTGAGAATCAAATAGGCAACAGGATAAAGGCAGTAAGATCAGACATAGGAGGAGAACTTATTTCAAGTGATTTTAAGGAATTATGTGATAAACATGGGATCAAGAGAGAATACACAATCCCAGGAACTCCACAAAAAAATGAAGTAGTTGAGAGGAAAAACAGAATAGTTCAACAAATGGCCAGTTCAATGATGAATGAGAAAAGAATTGGTCAAACTTACTGGGTAGAAGCAATACACACAACAGTCCATATTCTTAACAAAGCCCACCTTAGACCACATAGTGACAAGACACCTTATGAACTATGGTATGGAAGACCTGCTTCAATCAAACACTTCAAAGTCTTTGGGAGTAAGTGCTACATAAAGAATAATAATGAAAACCTTGGCAAGTATGATGACAGGGATGATGAAGGCATCTTCTTAGGATATGCTACCAATAGTAAAGGATATACATGATTTAATAAAAGATTGCATAAATTAGTTGATTGCATTGATTTAAAGGTTGATGAAGGAGTCACAGTAAGAGAGGTGAGAAATATTGAGTCTACTACAGAGGACACAACTGAAATTGAATATGAACAGGTCCAGGAATCCGATGGAGAAGAGACACCTAGACAAGAAGAGTCAGGACAACAATCAACATCGAATCCTACCTCCAGAATTACTCAAAAGAATCATCTCGAAAGTTAGATAATTGGTGATAAATTCAAATGTGTACAAACCAGGAGAAGGATAATCAAAGACACCGAGAAATCACATATAGCCTTCATATCCATGGTGGAACCTAAGAATTTTAATGAAGCCAGTAAAGACATAAATTGGTTAAAATAAATGAATGAGGAACTGGACCAGATTGAAAAGAATGAAACTTGGGAACTCGTTCCTAGGCCAACAAATAAAAATGTAATAGGATCCCAATGGGTCTACAAAAACAAGATGAATGAGCAAGGAAATATTGTAAGAAATAAAGCTAGATTGGTCTGCAAATGATATGCTCAAATAGAAGGACTGGATTTTGATGAAACATTTGAGCCCGTAGCAAGATTAGAAGTTATTAGAATGTTTCTTGCTCATGCTTGTCATAAACAGTTTAAAGTCTACCAAATGGATGTCAAGTCAGCATTTCTAAATGGAGATCTAAAAGAATAAGTCTATATGGAACAACCAGAGGGTTTCCAACTATCAAATAACCCTGAATTTGTCTGCAAGCTGAAGAAATCCTTATATGGGTTGAAACAAGCTCCCCATGCCTGGTATTACAGACTAGATAAGTATATTCAAGACAAAGGGTTCAAGAGAGGAACAATTGACGAATATATATATATATATATATATATATATATATATATATATATATATATATATATCAAAACAGAGGGTAATGATTTGCTCATTGTGTTCGTCTATGTAGATGACACCATCTTCGGAAGCAATAATGCTTCATTGGTAAAATGGTTTACTTCTTCCATGTAGTCTGAATTTGAAATGTCTATGATAGGGGAACTGCCCTTTTTTCTTGGTTTACAAATTACTCAGAGGTATGAAGGAATATTTCTTTCTCAGGAGAAATATCTAAGAGAAATGTTGAAAAGGTTTCAAATGGAAGATTCTACACCTATGAGCACACCTATGGTCACTAGATGCAAGTTAAGCAAGGATGATGACTCACCTGATGTTGATTAGAGTTCCTATATGTCTATGATAGGCATCCTATTGTACATCACAACATCCCGACCAGACATAATGCATGTTGTTGGAATGGTAGGAAGGTATCAAGCTGCACCTAAACAGAGTCATCTATTAGCTGTCAAAAGAATATTTAGATACTTGAAAGGAACAATGAACTATGGCCTATGGTATCCTAGGAATCAGAATTTTCAACTATCAGTCTATTCAGATGTTGATTGGGATAATTGTGTGGATGAAAGGAAAAGAACGAGTGGAGGTGCATTCTTCTTAGGAGATTCTCTTGTAGCATGGTTGAGCAAGAAGCAAAATTCCATTTCCTTATTGACTACAGAAGCTGAATACATTGCAACTTCCACTTGTTGCACCCAATTATTATGGATGATTCAGACACTTGCAGACTTGGAGGTATTGTATAATGCACTGATCTCAATTCATTGTGATAACACTAGTTCTATTAGTGTGTCAAAGAACCCTGTATTTCACTCCAAGACCAAGCATATACCCATCAAGTATCACTTCTTGAGGGAACAGGTAACCAGCAATGTTGTTTATTTGCATTATATTCCATCCAAAGATCAAACTACTGATATCTTCACTAAACCGCTTGCAAAATCTTAGTTTGAGTATCTACACCAGAAGTTGGTCGTGACCCCATTATCAAGCTAAATAGTCCATCCTGTCAGGGGTAGTATGTATTGGTTGAATATCTGATACCTCCAAAAAGTACTGCAACAACTCAGGGGAGCATGTTTTCTTTGACATTGATGTCAAAGGGGGAGAAAATGAGTGGTATGGATGCTACAGTTGGAGATCTAGTGCAACCTTTCAGGGTTGCCATTAATGCCAAAGGGGGAGATTGTTGGCATGTTTTATAGGAAGAGTGTGCTTGTCATTGATGGCAAGAACAACAAGGAACCAAACCTGGAGAGTGCAGAAGATGAGAAAGCTCAGAAGAGACAGCGGTTTCCAGAAGTGTAGATGAGGTCCAAGAGATGGACTTGCAGGAGGAGAAAAGGTCGAGACCCGTGAACACTTAGAAAACCTTCTAAGTCGGAGAGATCAAAATCTTAGGAGGAAGAGCGACAATGGTCGTTGGATCACCGATCCAGAGGACCAACAGTCCTTAGATTTATTTAAATGGAAGGACAGGATAAGAAAGAGTCGTTGATCTAAGACCTCGATCAATGAACAACATTCGTTTTGGGTTTAAAGATGTGAGGAGGTTACGCTCCAGAGAAATCACTTCGAGAGTTTCAATCTGAGATCTGAAATCCCCAAAGTCCTGAGAGCCAGAGAGCCAGAGTAAACGTCAGTCGTCAAATCATTTTAAAGTGGAAGGACAGGATAAGCTAGAAAAGCAGCATCGCAGGAAGATCGAGTCGTCAATATAATAACATGATCGATGAACAACAATTTGTTCGGGTCTAAAAGTTGCGAGGAGGTTATTGTTCGGAGATTCTCACTTCGAAATAATTGGCGACTTGAAAAGTTGAAATACCCGAAGTCTCGAAGGCTGAAGTCCCAAAGTTAATGAGGATCCAAGTTAGCAATACTATGTTAGCAAGGACATGTGGCACAATCAGACAATGACAAGTTTCAAGTTGATTCAGCATTTCAGGTACGTGCAAATCACAAATCTGAGTGACATGTGGCAGCTACAAGTCTCATGACACGTCATCAAGTGACGTAAGTAAGTGACGTCACTCCGAGAGTTTTACTTCGGGAGCTCTACCACCAACACTTGCCCAAATTTTTGAAGTCTCGAAGTGGTTTGGGGTCGTCCATCGTCGAGGAGGAAAGGTGGCGCGAGATCCACAACTTTGAAATTTGGTGGATGGGGAGAACAGGAAAATCGCTGAGGACAAATATTGACCGTTGATTGTCAAGGGGAGTACATGTCAACTGATCTGAGATTTCAGAGAAATCTCACTTCAAGGATTTCCAGTTGAGACTTGAGAATTCCGAAGTCCGGAGACGCGAAAGGATCATGACAATTGATCCGAAAGGGACATGCGTCAGTAGATTGTCAGCTCCAGGAAAAAGCAAAGGAAAGTTGAAAGGTTGGAAAGTTGAGATTTTCAAACCTCGAATACCCGAAGGGATTTTGACCGTTGATTCAAGAAGACCACACGTCGTTAGATCGTAGACTTTGGGTGAAATTCTCTAGGAGCAAGTGGAGTTTGAGAATCGAGACTCCCGAAGCCCGAAAGGAGAAATCGATCTCGTCCATTGGTTTGGAGGGCCACATGTCACTTGGTCGTTAAGACTAAGGATTGTGCATGGATGGAGGAAGGAAGGAAAGAAAGGATGATAGGTCGGAACCATTGATTGAAGGAATCTATCAGATACCATGAGATCGACGATCATGCTTGATTGCGGGGCCAGAACATGCTTGAGTCTTAATATTTCGTGAGCGGGATGCAATTGAAACCACAGTTTTGGAGAAAGGGTATGTGGTAGTTGGAGGTGGATTGCGGGGAGAAAAGTGGTTGATCCCAAACCAATCTTGGAAGTGCTCGCAATCGTTTGCTTAGGCAAGGACGTAGCCCGAGGTCACATGCAATAGGGGGCTAACGAGAAGAGAGATTGTGACCGCAATCACGTGATCATGAGAGATCATCGCCCAAGGTCATATCAATAAATGGAGCTAGTGCTCACAAGACCGATTTCAAAAAATGCCTTTTGAATAGGCGTTTGGTCATTGTCGATGGTCACGTGAAGGAAGGGGCTTAGAAGCCAAAGAATCCATAATTAACTGGTTGTCACTAACAGAGAAGATGAAGAGTTGTGACTACCACAGAAGCCAAAGAATATTTGGATAACGACCACTGATGATGATCAGATACAGTATAACCGCTAGGGAAGATGACGAGTTCACATCATGATGAGGCAGAGGACTCGACGTGAGAAAAACATGTAGAACAGTGAAGAGGAAAAATATTTCCTTGTGAGCTATGTTGTGGACAGGAGGAGACGCAGTGAACAATATGAAAGGAAGAATAGTGGCACAATGAATAACATGTAGAGGCATAGCGCATAGAATGGACATGGCGCACAGAGCATAAAATGCAGAAGAACAGAAAGTGCAAGGTATGCGAGAAGGAGAACATTGATGCAGGCAGAGAAAAGCAATGTAGCAGAATAGTGATGAGACTGGTAAGCCATTGATATACACTGTATCACTGTAATAAATTTGAGTAAGAAAATATTTATATTTCAGGGTGGTAGGGTGGTGTTAGGGAGGACTGTTGTCCTCAAAGTTTCAAGTAGGTGCTTGAACACAGGGAGTTGTAGCCTCCATCTGGTTGCAACCAAAAAAATCAGGGTGGTAGGGTGCTGTAAGGGAGAACTATTGTTCTCTGTTATACAAGTTGGTGCCTGTGTGATTGGAAGTTGGTGTTGGAACACTCAGGGAGTTAGTTCTTCCTTCTAGTGGGTGCTAGAGAAACCAAATATTTGGTTCTCTCAGCAAGTTGCTTCTTGTAAAACAGAGGTGGTAGCCTCAAAAGGAGTTGGATCTCATAAGAATGATAATGTACAAAAAATAAATATTACTTATCATATCCAAAAGAAGAGGTTTTTCCCTTTATGGGTTTCCTCAGGAAATATCTGTCTCTGTATATTTCATGTGTGTGATTGATGTTGAATATTCTATTTCTTACTTCCCTGCATTATTATGATCATCATTGAGTGTTCTGTAAAGAGTTTAAAATGGGCATAATTGTTTAAGAATAGTAACAACTGATTCACCCCCCCCCCCCTCAGTTGTCCAACAAGATGGGACCTTAAGGCTATGTATTGATTTCAGACAGTTGAATAAAGTCACTACAAAGAAAAAATATCATTTTCCAAGGATTGATGATCTATTTGATCAGTTGAAAGGTGAAAGAATAGTTTCCAAGGTTGACTTGAGATCAGGCTATCATCAAGTGAGGATAAGGGAAGAATATATCAGTAATACAGTGTTCAGAATAAGGTATGGGCATTATGAATTCACGGCAGTGCTATTTGGACTATCAAATGCCCCAGTTTTTTTTATGTGTTTGAATGTGTGTTTAGGGAGTACCTAGATAAGTTTGTAATTGTTTTCTTAGATGATATCCTCATATACTCTAAGTCTAAGGAAGAGCATGAAAAACATTTAAGAATCATGCTAAATGTTTTAAGGGAGCATAAATTGTATGTCAAGTTAAGTGAATCTTTTATCAAAAGAAGATCCACTACTTGGGGCATATTATTGCAACATATGGGATAGCAGTTGATCCCAAGAAGATAGAGGTCATTGGAGGATGGCCAACGCCAATAAATGTGACAGAGGTAAGATCATTTATGGGTCTTGTAGGTTATTATTGAATTTTCATAAAGGGGTTTTCAAAGATTGCAATCCCAATCACTTATTTGCAAAAGAAGGGAGTGAAATTTGAATAAACTTCCAAGTGTGAAGAAAGATTTCAACAATTGAAAGATATTTTGACAAGTGCATCCATATTAAATATTGAAGATCCATATGAAGACTTTGTAGTGTGCATAGATACATGCAAGGAAGGGCTCGATGGAGTCCTCAGTCAAAAATATCATGTGGTATGCTATGAGTCCTGGAAATTAAAAGGGCATGAGAGAAAATATGCTACACATGATCTAGAGTTGGAAGCCATTGTACATGCATTAAAAATGTGGAGACTTTACCTCATGGAGAGGGGATTTGAGATAAGTAAAAACCATTGTGGTCTGAAACATTTATTTGGACATCCAACATTAAATGCCAGAAAAACTAGATGGTTGGAATTTCTTAGTGAGTATGACTTTGAAATTAAACATATCAAAGGAAAAAAAAAAAAGTCAGGTGGTTGATGCACTCAGCAAAAGATCTCATTAAATGTGTATTTCAATCATCAACATGTACAGGAAAGATTCAAAATATAAAATTCTTGAAGAAACAAATTCAGATTAGCATTGTTTGCAAATAAAAGAAAACTTACAACAAAGCAATTTACAACATAAATTTAAAAATTATGAATTTAAAGAGGATGGAATCCTATTGTACAGAGAAAAGGTGTATGTGTCGAATTCCATGGAGATGGAAAATATAGTGTTGATAGAAATACACAATGTGTCATATGTTTGGCACCCAAGATATCAGAAATCTATTACAGTTATAAGGAGCCAATACTTTTGGTTGGGAATGAAGAAATAAGTGGCTAACTACATAGCCCGATGTCTAGAGTGTCAAAAGGTAAAGAAAGAGCACATACATCCAGTAGGGTTGCTACAACCATTTCCCATTCTAGAATGAAAGTGGGAAGTCGTCACCATAGATTCTATTACAAAGTTTCCCAGAATAGTGAAGCAGCACGATTCCATCATGGTGGTGGTTACAAAAAAAATGACTAAGGCAGTGCATTTTATTCATGTGAATACAACACACATGACAACAAACATTGCAGAGATCTACATGAAGGAAGTCCCAATGCTACATGGAGTGCCTAAGGAAAACGTTTCAGATAGAGATTCCAAGTTTACATCCAAATTCTAGCAAGGATTTTTCAAAGGCTTTGGGACAAATCTGAATCTTAGTATGGTGCATCGCCCAGAGTCAGATGGGAAAACAAAGGGGACCAAAAGGATAATTGAAGACATGCTCACAATGTATGTGATGGACTAGCCATCAAAATGGGAAGACTATATCCACTTAGTGGAGTTTTCTTATAATAATGGGTATCAAGTCTCATTAAAAATGAGTCCATTTGACGCTTTTCATGGCAAGAAATGTAACACACCAGTGAGTTGGGATAACCTAGGAGACAAAGTTGTTGTTGGGCCAGATTTGTTAAAGGAAATTGAAGAACAAATGACAAAGATCAAGAAGAATTTGAAGGTTGCCCAAGGCAGGCAGAAAATTTATGTAGACATGAATAGATTTTTTAAATATTTTAAAGTTGGAGAACATGTTTTCCTAAAAGTGAAAGAAAAAAGAAGTTCGATAAGATTGGGTTGTTTCCCAAAGTTGACAGCAAGATATTGTGGGCCTTTTGAAATATTAGAAAAGATGAGGCCAATTGCATACATGATATCATTTTATGCATCCATGAGAATGCATAATGTATTTCATGTATCATTATTAAATAAATATGTGTGTGACCCTAACCACATAATTGATTGGACAGTGATCCAGGTGGAGCATGAAGGGGATTTCCATGTGGAATCGATATGCATCATGGACAAAAAATTCAAAGTGCTCAGGAAAAAATCCATAGGGTTGGTAAAGGTTTAATGGAACTACTATGATCCTGAATATGCAACATGGAAACATGAAGAAACTATGTGGGAGGAATACCCACAAATTTTTGTCAATTTTGAAGGAAATAGAAGTTGAAAATGCAAGACTTCATTTTGGGAAAGCTAGATTCTGTAAGCACATCTCAAAATTATTGGTCACCTACGTTGATAGCCCCGATAAAATAATGGTGTATCCTAATGGACTGAGGACAATGAAGGGAGTGCATTCCTTGGGTCAGTGGGTTGAGAAGAACGAGAGATTATGGTTGGAACTGTTGTTGGGGAGTAAAGACATTGCAAAATTTGTATTTTCTGAATATTATGATCTAAATTTGTATATGAATTTCGACATGGTTCTGTGCACTAAGGACGGTGCACAATTGTAGGGGAGAGGGAATGTAATATACCCACTATAATCCCCAGTTTAATTAATTCATAATATAGATATAATATGTGACTATGGCTAAGCGATGTAATATGTGAAATGTGTTTTATGAATTTTAATAAATATAATGTGAGACCAGCTGCTGAAAATATAGACAGAGATGGTGGATTATTAATCCACAAGAAAGGGGGGAATGCCTAGGGAGTGCCTAAGAGGGGTCCAAGTGGGGGAATTAATTATGGGTATTAATTCAAACCCATATTTCTGAATTTTATTATCATTTTGGGACAACCTTCTATTTTATGTTTGAGTGTATGAGAGCCTAGTCATTAAACTCATGTAAGAGGGTGGGTGTGAGACTCACATCCCACAGTTATTGGGGAGCATGGGGATAAGGTAAAATCAACATTGGGCAAAGTGAGTAGTCAAATATCTTGGGAAAAGAGAGGAAATTCATATCGGTAGTAACATGAATTTTTTCACATTCAATTTTGACATGAACAACAAATGAGAGCAAAGGGGGGAGAGCATTGGAGATAGAGAAAAAAGGATGGGATAATTCTGGAGAATGCTAGAGCATTTTTGGATCATTTTGGAGCTGAAGACTGAAGAGCCAGGTTGTCAGGCATGAAGAGTGAACTCATGAGTGAGTTGCACTATAACATCAAGTGATTTGTTGTTGTTTTTATTGGTAGTTTTCTTGGCAGTGAGTTCCCATGAGTTCCCAATAGAGATATTCATGGTTACATGTGATAGAGAGAGACCCTAATAAATGAATTGGATGCTCGATGGAATGAGAGAAATGAAGGGGCATATTCCTTTAGTTGGGTAGGTCAAGAGTAAGAGAGTTGGACGAATTTTGGGATTGTTGTAGGAGAATACCATTGGGTTGTGAGGTATTGAGTTGTGAGTGGAATGTGAGAGGCACCCTTATTTTGTGGGTTCTTAGCCCTAGCTCAAGGGTGATTTGTTGTTGAGATCTGGAAAAACAAGTCTATGTTTGGGTGGAACGTCATTCCCAAGCAATTGGTGGAACAAACTTTCTTTTAAAGATAAGTGTTTATCTTTTATCTAAGTTTTCTTATGAGTCTTATGGTTGTGCATTTTACTCTGTGAAATAGATTGGTTTTATGTGTTGTTATAAATAATTTGTTTAGCTACATTCATGTGCATTAGTGATCCAGGTGGATGTCGGTGGCCACCCACCTTTTCCAACTAGCTCAAAACAATTTTCTGACAATTTTGGTAATTTACTATTTTTAGCAATTTTTCGGGTCTTGAACTTCCGGAGCCGTTTTGAGGCCCTAAACGACGTTTTTTGGGAAACGGGGAGCAACATGGAACGTAGTTCAATCTTGCTCACACAAAAGTTGTAGTCCTCAGATAGATATTTATAACAGTGTATTGAGCACCCCAAACATAGATCGTATGCAAAAGTTTTGCCCCTGGGAAGTTGACGTATCAACTACCCCCATCGGGGCCCGCAAACCTTTTGGATTTTCATCTTCCAGGGTTAGGGTTTTGGATTTTCCTTATGTTAAAAAGGCCCTTAGAGCCTCATTGTAAATATCATCTTCTTGCAAATGTGAGTAGCCATCACATCTCTTCTCAGAGATAAGTTGTCACCATTCTAGTGAGTCTTTCACTCTGTATTTTTACAGTCTCTGTACATATATTTCATTAATAGAAATCGTGTATTACTATATCTCTGTGTTTATGGTTGCATCTCTGATACATTTCTATTATATTATTGGATATCTACGATATCTCTGTGCATTTCTTTATTATATCTCCTCTCTCATTTCGTGCCGAAAATAATCTGGATCAATGGTATCAGAGAAGGTTGTTCTTGATCATTTTTTCAGTGCATGTCCCCGACGAGGTCCGAGTATATCAAGTTGGGTCTCGAACTTGTCTCTCTTGAATAAAATCGCTCTCACACACCCAAGAAACCCTCAATGGCGGAAGAAAAGAAAAACAATGGAGCAGACGATCCTATCAATCTGTTACTTGAGCAAGCTCTCACGCGATAGAGGGATGAAATGATGGAGAATTTTTTCCACATCCTTCAATGCCTGTCGATAGCAACAGACACATCTTCATCAAACATCTACTTTGGAAGCACCTTGCCTTTCAAGGTACAAGTTAATTTTGATATTCTTGTATTTGGCAGACACATAGATGCAGAAGCCCTAGACAAATGGTTAAATCAACTAGAAGGTTATTTCTCCGTTCACAATTTTTTCGATAGAGAAAAGATCACCTTCGCACTCCTTAAAGCTCTCCCCCATGTCAAACATTGGTGGGAAACTTACTGGGAGAAAAGTTCCACAGAGGAGTCTAGAATATATGGGGCCGAGCCCACTTGGGAATTTTTTGTGGATACGGTAAAGGAACAATATTACCCTGTTGGCAACTATGAGGAACAATACATGAGATGAACCACACTGCAGAAAGAGAGGGGCCAAGCAGTTCTGGAGTTCACCAATACCTTCCATACCTTGTGCACCAAGATGGGTATCAAAGACTCTAAACAACATTTGGTTCTGAAATACCGTGGTGCTCTACACATATACATCCAAACTGAAATGGATTTTATGGATATTTCATCACTCGGTGTTGCTTATCGATATGCTGTTAAAATCGAGCAGAAATTTAAGCACCAAACTAAACAGGAGTTCGGGTCTGCAAATCCACAACAACCAAAGTATGAGAAAGACAACCCTAACAGACAGTCTCCTGAAAACTAGTCCAAGCCATAGGAAAATAAGGGTCACGGAAAGACGAAGAAGGACACTGGAAAATGGTGCGATTTCCACAAAAGCCCCTGGCACAACACCGATGAATGTCGCTCAAAACAGTCATTGGCGGCTAAGATCAAAGACAAGGAGCTGAAACCTGATTCATAATATGATTATGAAAATACTGGTAAAAGACATATCCTCGACGCAGACCCCACTGCTATTGTCATGACCGCAACAATTCAACCAGAAGAACCAACAGATCCTGAAGAGGGGGAGCGCCTTTTTCATTCACAGATGTGGGTGAAGGGGACCCCGTTGCATTATATTGTTGATAGCGGAAGTCAAAATAACCTCATCTCAACAAAGTTCGTCAAACAATTGGGATTGTCGACAACACCACACCCGCAGTGATACAACATTGGGTGGCTTCGCCAAGGACGGGATCTTTGTGTCAGCCAGCAGTGTCAATTGTCATATGACATCCAACCCTTCAAGGATGAGGTATTATGTTATGTTTCCCCACTGGATGTCTGTGATGTTCTCTTGGGTCAGCCATATCTGTGGAAGCGCCATGCTATTTATGAGTCTCGACCTCGTAGTGTCATTGTTACTTTGGGGGGTCATCTCTACAAAATACCAAATGTAATTATGACTATTGTCCCAACTAAAAGGTGTTGCAAGGTAGTATCTCATACAACAAAATTTAGCTTTTTCATAATCTGTTCAAAAGGTGAACAAAAAGATATTGCAACCACTACAGCCTCGGCCCAAGCACCTTCTATCCAACAAAAGCAGGTCGACAAGATTGCAACAAAACACCAAGATTCCTTCTGCACACATTCATCTCATGTAGCCAGACTAGTTAAAAAGGTCCAACCCTTCTAGCCACATGTTCGTGACAATCTTCAACAAACCAAGCAACGCGACGTCTCCAGCAAGGCAAGCAACTCACCAAGATTCATACTCAACAATCGCTTTCCCCTCTACCCCGAGAACTCAACGCAATGGAGACCATTGCTTCTTAAGGAGGGAGGATTGATCTAGGTGGATATCGGTGGCCACCCACCTTTTCCAACTGGCTCAAAACAGTTTTCTAGCAATTTTGGTAATTTACTATTTTTAGTATATTTTCCGGTCCTGAACTTCCGGAGCCATTTTGAGGCCCTAAACGACGTTTTTTGGGAAAACGGGGAGAAACATCAAATGAAGTTCAATGTTTCTCACACAAAAGTTGTAGTCCTCGGATAGATCTTTCTAACAGTGTATCGAGCGCCCCAAATGGAGATCGTATGCAAAAGTTACGCCCCTGGGAAGTTGATTTATCAACTACCCCCATTGGGGCCCGCAAACCTTTTGGCTTTTCATCTTCCGGGGTTAGGGTTTTGGATTTTCATTATGTTAAAAATTCCCTTAGAGCGTCATTGTAAAGATCATATTCTTGCGAATGCGAGTAGTCGTTACATCTCTTCTCAGAGATAAGTTGTCACCATTCTAGCGAGTCTTTCACTCTGTATTTTTACAGTCTTTGTACATTTATTTCATTAATAGAAATCGTGTATTACTATATCTCTGTGTTTATGGTTGCATCTCTGATACATTTCTGTTATATTATTGGATATCTGCGATATCTCTGTGCATTTATTTATTATATCTCCGCTCTCATTTTGTGCCGAAAATAATCCGGATCAATTAGAATAATGTGGATGCACTTAATTATGGGTATCAGAATCTAGTTAATTATGTGTATAAATTGTGGTTGGTAAGATGCAGAAAAATGAATTAACAAGAAAAAAAATTGAATTTATGTGTATTCTGCATAATAATGTTCCTCGGTTAAACTGGGGGACGCTACACATCATCTTGGGTAATGCAAAAACTGAATCAAATGGGCATGGAGAAGGTAAAGCATAAATCATAAATTTAGTGGAGACAATAAAGAGCATGCAAATAGATGTGTTGAGCTATAAATATAATAATGAGAGGTTTATGAGAGATGCAGAATGGCTTCAAAATCAAGTTGTTGAAAAGATTGGACAATATAGAGAAGAAGTTGGATAAGGAGATAGGTTCAAGTAAATCAAAGGATCACAAACCTCATGTCAAAAAGGAGGAATCTAGAAGTGTTTGTAGGCATCATCATCACTCACCAAGACACTCAGTTACAAGAGCATAAAGTAGTCCAAGTTTATCTCCTATCAAAAATCATAAGAGGAGGTCTGGCATGGATGAACTATAAGGGGAAATGAGAAATATCAAACCTCTTACCTTTGATGGTGAGAACATGAAAGATGAGGATTTAGAGGCTTGGTTTTTGGGGATGAGGAAATATTTTCATTTGCACAATTATTCCTCACGGGAAGAAGGTAGAATTGCAATTTACCAGCTTAATGGAAAAGCATCAATGTGGTGGGACCAGATCGTGCAAGTAAATAACATTGATGAGAAGAAGATCACTTGGAGTTAGTTCAAAAAGTATTTTCAGAATAAATACTTGTCCAAGTGTTATTATGACAGGAAGATGAAGGATTTATTTGAACTCCAGCTTGGGAGCATGACCATGGATGAGTATGAGACAAGATTCTTAGAGTTGATTAGTTATGTTAACTTCATCAAGGATGAGAAGGTCAAGATTCAAAGGTTCTTGAGTGGGATACCTTCAATATTCAGTGATAAGATACAATATGATGATCCCAAGACTTTGGAGGAAGAAAATAAGGATAGAGGAGGATCAACCTTTCAGAGAGATTGAGTTGAAAAGAAAAAAGGTAATATGGAGCATAAAAATAAAGGATACAATCCAACATTCTTCATAAATAGTTCTTAGGGACAACCAACTCAAAATGAACTCAGAATGACAGAAACATTGGGAAAAAGGATAAGGCAACAACCTATTAAATGTTGGTGTTGTGAGGGAGATCACATGTATAGAGATTTCCCTCATAGAGGATAAAGAGTGAAGACTTTTCACAACGTACAACAAGATGATATAGTTGAAGACATGGTCAGAAGCATGTCAATGATCTATGTATCCTTGGACAACAAGTAAGCTGAATTTCAATCTCATATGATTGAAGTGGAAGGTAAGATCAATGATCAACCTATAGATATTTTAATTGATTCAGGAGCTAGCCATAGTTGCATTGATCCTAAACTTGTTGAGAGATTTCATTTGCAAAGAAGAAAATATGGGAAATCTTGGTTGGTTCAACTAGCTATAGGAGATAAAAGAAGAATCAATGAGTTGGTTAAGGATTTTCCAATGGGCATGAATGGACTTAGCACAAAGGCATATTTGAATATCATACCTTTGGGTTCATATGATTTCCTAATTGGTATGGATTGGTTATATAAGCATCATGTTGTATTGGATTTATACAACAAGGCATTCACTTGTTTAGATGAGGAATGGAACTTGAGGACAGTTCAGGGTATTCCAAGGGCAGTATCTATTAGATAAATTTCAACCTTGTAGCTGAAAAGAAGCTTCAACAAAGGATGTCAAATTTATGCAGCACATATGGAAGAGGAAACTAAGAATAAAGTGCCAAGTATTGAATACCATCTAGTCTTGAAATATTATGAGGATCTATTTAGAGAGATATCGGGGTTACCACCAAAGAGAGATATAGATTTCTCCATTAATTTGATGCATGGAGCCACCCCAATGTCCAAGATTCCTTATAGGATGAGTACACCATAATTGAATGAATTTAAAATGCAGCTGAAAGAACTTTTGAAGAAGGCATATATACACCCAAGTGTGCCACCTCGAGGTGCCCCAACAATTTTTGTCAAGAAGAAGGATGGAACCTTGAGGCTATGCATTGATTTCAAACAATTGAATAAGGTGACCATAAAGAACAAGTATCCTTTGTCGAGGATAGATTATATTTTTTATCAGCTAAAAGATGCAAGGATATTCTCCAAGATTGGCCTTAGGTCAGACTACCATCAAGTGAGGATTGAAGAAGAGGATATAAACAAGATAGCATTTAGAAAAAGGCATGTCCATTATGAGTTTGTAGTGGTGTTATTTTGATTGTCAAATGCACCAGCTATCTTCATGTGTTTGATGAATGGTACTTTCAAAAATTACTTAGATAAATTTGTCATTGTCTTCTTGGATGACATACTTATATACTCTAAGTCTGAAGAAGAGCATGAGTAGCACTTGAGGATGGTACTACAAGTATTGAGGGAGCATCGGTTGTATGCCAAGTTGAGCAAGTGTTCATTTTATCAGAGAAAAATTCACTATTTGGGCCATGTTATTTAAAAGGAAGGGATAGCAGTGGATCCTAAGAAGATAGAATCCATTAGAGGATGGAAAATATCAACGAATGCCTCAGAGGTGAGATCGTTCATAGGAATTGCGGGTTATTACTAAAGATTTATTGAAGTCTTTTCAAGGATTGCACATGCAATCACTTCCTTGCAAAATAAGGGTGTGAAGTTTGAGTGGACCTCTAAATGTGAAGAAATTTTTCAACACTTGAAGAATTTATTGACAAGTGCACCAATATTGAAGATTTTTTATCCAAATGAAGACTTCATTGTGTGCATTGATTCCTACAAGGAAGGGCTTGGAGGAGTCCTTACCCAAAATGGGCAAGTAATATGCTATGAGTCAAGGAAGTTGAAAGAACATAAGATACATTATGTCACTCATGATTTAGAATTGGAAGTCATTGTTCATGCCTTAAATATGTAGAGGCATTATTTTATGGGGATAACATTTGAGCTAAGGATAGGCAATAATGTTTTAAAATATTTGTTTGGATAACCAACTTTGAATTCCAGACAAATCAGATGGCTAGAATTCCTCGGTGAGTATGACTTTGATATAAAGCATATCAAAGGCAAAGAGAAAAAGGTGGTTGATGCACTCAGCAGGAGGGTGCATGAGATGCATTCTACAACCATTAACATGTACAAATTTGATATAAAAGACAGAATTTTAGAAGCTGCAAAATCATAACAACATTATATGCAAATAAAAGAAATATTATAGCAAGGTAATTTCAGCAGAAAATTAAAAATTATGAGTTGAGAGAGGATGGAATTCTCATGTACATGGGAAGAGTATATGTGCCTAAATATCAGGAGATGAAAAATATATTGTTGAGAGAAATTCTTAATGTGCCTTATGTTGGGCACCTAGGATACCAGAAAAAAATTGCAGTTGTATAGAGTCAATATTTTTTTCCAGGAATGAAGAAAGAGGTGACTGATTATATAGTGAGATGTCTAGAATGTAAGAAGGTAAATAATGAGCACATGCATTCGGATAGATTGCTACATCCATTTCCCATTCTGAAGTGGAAATGATAAGTTGTGACAATTGATTTTATCACCGAGCTTCTTAGAACAGTGAGGCAACATGATTCCATCATGGTGGTGGTGGATAAGCTAACTAAATTTGCTCATCTTATTCTAGTGAAGCTCACTCACAAAGCAGCTAACATTGCAAAGATTTACATGAGAGAAATTTCTAGGTTACATGGTGTGCCTAAGGAAATTTTTTCTGACAGAGATCCCAAATTCACATCAAAATTTTGGAAGGGATTGTTTACAGGATTTGGGAAAAAAATGAATTTTAGCACAACATATCACCCAGAATCAGATGGGAAAATAGAGAGGGTCAACCAGGTGATTGAATATATGCAAAGAATGTATGTGATGGATCAACCATGAAAATGGGAAGATTATATACATTTAGTGGAGTTTTCTTATAATAATGGGTATCATGCATATTTGAAGATGATCCCATTTGAATCATTATATGGAAAAAAGTGCAACACACCGATGAGATGGGACAACCTAGCAGATAGAGAAATAGTTAGGTCGGAATTGATCAAAGAAATGGAAGAGAAGATGGTGAATAAAACATAATTTAAAGGCTACTCAGAACAAGCGGAAAATTTATGCAAACAAAGGCAGAATGCACAGAGAATTTAAAGTGGGTAAGCATGTCTTCTTGAAAGTGAAAACTAAGAAGAGATCACTTAAATTGGGGAGCTGCCCGTTGACAATTAAAAATTGTCAACGAAGTTTTTCCCACAAAGTATTTCTAAAGCCTATTATAAAAACTAAATAATACTAATAGGTGGGACCCCCTTGAACTATTGGAGAGCAGATCTGGTCATTTTGAGGCTGAGATGATGTGTGACATGGCTCACATGGTTGATGAATATCTTGTTGTTATTGATTATGAATTGATCTTATGAAGTGTTGATTCCTTATGTTACTACCGCCTATGTTATTCATTAATATCATTGTTGTTTGTTCTTATCACACCTACATAACAAACATATCAGTAAAATTACATGAAGGACAGTTTTGAGACAAGCAAAATATTAGAACAAATGCAAAGGAAGGGGACCTAGTTATGCAATATCACATGTGAATAACTTAAAGGAAGTGGGAAATAATTGCAAGATGAATATTTTAAAGCTATCCTACATATTATACTGCGTGCATAAAAGACTTAACAACTATGGTTAAATCCTAGCTAGCAAGTGAATGATTATGCAATTGTGATTGAATTATATGGTAAATACGCATATGGTTTGAAATGTTGGTGGCGCATATTGGCAGGGTAATAGTGTTAATGGTTGTGCGTTTTAAATTTAGTTATATTGGAAATATGAATAAGATGGACAAAATAGGGGTGGCACATTTTGACAAAGTGATGGACACTAATGGTTATGTGATTTAGCTTTGTAATATGGTGATGGTTTCGATGCATGATTTAATTAATGGTGTTAATGGAGGGTTAGTTGGCATGTACTATTGAATTAATGAATTGTGGGTGGAGGCAACATGCATTTACTGCACGTCAACTTTACTCCTCTCATTAGCCACCACCCTAGTCGAAGCTGTAGTTATGCTTCGAAATTTCAGCAGGAAGGAACCGCTCAGCCAACTCTTGGTTTAAGGAATTCGATTACGGGTACGCATTTTTTTTGTCCATTCATGATTTTACTCTGGTTATGAAATAATTACTAGCTCGGGTTTATCGGTTTGTGTTTTCCTTAAGTTTACAACTGTGTAAAATTGTGTTCTTGGAATGAAGCGTGATGATTCTTCTGAAATAGTCTTGGATTCATAGTTTTATTGGGCCGCCCTAGGTGCAAGCAGCCATAAGGGGCTCTTTGTGATCTTGTTGGTTTAGTTGGAATTTTTTTTGGGTTTGCTTGGCTGGTTGTCCCCACGCGTGTGCATCACTTGTCCAGTCTATGGTTTTTATGGGTTTAATGGTTGAAGGCACTCTTCATCATTGTGTTTTGTTCATTTGGGAAATGGTTGATTTCATAACTAAAGGACATGAAATCATCTCTCATGTTCTTACTCGGCCTTGTCATCACTTCAGTGTTGTGGTTGTTTTAAGATCCACAAGGGTTACACCCTGCGCGCATTAAGCATCACTATCGGTCGAGTTGGAGACTCGCTCCTTTGTGGTAGCCCTCCTATCTCGGGACTTGTTATCTATCTACGAATAATTTGTGGTTCAATCTGTGTATGCACTGTTGGTATCAGGGTTTTTCACCATTGAAGGAAGTTGGCTCTAGCTTCCTTGTGTTAGTCACAGTGCAAACCTTTAACTCCACAGGTCCGAGGGTTGACATGGAACACTAGACTGGCCTATTGGTTTTACCACTTGATTGTTGGATGGTTGTATATTGCCGACTATTTTTTAGTACAAACCCGTCCAGTTGGCTATATGACAGTCATGTTGGTTTGGCATTTAGTTACTGTCTCTATATAACGTTGGTAAACCCTATTTGTTATTTGCATGACTCAAGTTACACAGTCGCTCTCCTTATGTTTGATAACTCAGTATTGTTTAATGGAGAGGGACATTGCCCCAATTTGATGGATGCATGGGTATGCATAGCTACCACATCTTGTTTGGTTGATTGATTTTCTACAACAGTGGTGAATTTTTTGGTTGATATACAATCACTAGTATTTGCACTAATAATTTTCGGATGATAGCTGACATTGGTTACAAATGCTTGGTGTTTTTCACGCATGTTGCGTTGTGTGGTTTCAAAATAGATAATGGTCATGGTAATTATGGTTTTCTTTAGGGCCGAATGACTACTGAATTGGATGACTGTAGAAAGTATATCCACTGCATCCTTGTGTTGTTGGTTGAATAAGCTTGAGTGTGCACATCATGGTCGATCACGGTGTGACTAAATCGAAGCAATCTTATATTAAATTGATAACTTGGCATGATATGTTGAGTTATTATCATGACTGTGTGTTGTTGTGTTAAGTGGAAATGTTGCACCGTGGAGTTTTTTTAGCTGCGCATTGTGTGGTATGGATAACTTGTTTTTCATACTCAAGATACCCATAGAATTTTAGGCATGTTATTTATTGCAATCGATCACTGGTTAAAGAAGGAATGTTGTTGATGACAGTCGTGTTGGATAGGTGGCCCATATTTTAAGTCACATTGAGTTGTTTTTTTTTTACAGTGGAAGAACTACATTCCCTGGGCGAAATTACCCTGTGCATAGCTTATGTCTAAATGGTGACTGTGGGTTGTATTCCGGTCTTGATTATTTTTGGTTACTATCATTTATGTTCAACGAATGTCATTGCATTTAAAATATGGTCCCGATTGCAGTAATAGTGACTTCATTGTTAATTTGAAAACATGACTTTTGGGTATTACTTTTGATTGAAGAAATGCATGGGCAATGGTTGATTTTGATAGTTTACAGAATGGAAATGAGTATTGTGAGAAAATTGTTATAAAATGAAAAGTAGGTGGGTGAATGGAACATAACCTCTTACAAATCGTGTGGAATACATACTGTCTCGCGGTAGCACTATGTTGGATACTTTATGAACAGTGAATTAGTTAAATTGCACAGAAATTGTGGATGGTTGATGCATCTTCTTCACAACATGTTTATGGATCACTTAATTAATCTCATGAATAGTAATTGTCTTTCTTCCCTTCCATGATTTCATTTTCCGCTAATTACAAATCCCATCACCTCCCCATTTCATTTTTTCACTCTCTGTTCTGAGATTAATTACAGTCAAGAGAATTCCTGTGTTAAAATGGACGAAAGTGGCAGTGTCTTGTGTGGATTGCAGTGCAGTTTTGTTGGTTTTCTTTACAGTTGATTGTTGTTTTCATTGAGAAGTGACCATGTCTTATCCCCTTTCATTATATCATATTTTCCCTCAACACAATCCCCTCATGTATCCCTGAACCCTTTTTCACCCCCCTGGTCGTTGATTAACAATAAAAAAAAGTTGTATGGATTGGATTGCATGAGTCTGATACATTCTGAGCCAAATCTATTTCATATTTTTAAGATTTGTCATGCATGGTTATTTAAAAGACTATTTGCTAATAGATTACACATGCAGGATGAGTTTTTTCAGTTGAGGAATCCATGGCCGAGGAAACGGAGGTAGAGGTAACTGGAACCGAGGCCCAAGAAGGCCCAGGTTGTCTATACATTTTGACGTTGATTCAGAAGATATGGACCAAATGTTTCATGCCAGATTCTTTAATTGGATTGGGTAGGGAATAGTCTGACCTAGGCCTGAAAGGCCTCCTTTCCAAGCCCCGCAAGCCCCCAGTATCCCTGTACCTCCTCATGTCTCCTTACAACTTGAGGTCCCTAAAAATTATGGATGGCAGTAGATTGTCCACCCGATAGTCTCCCAACATCGTGGCTGGCCCAACTTGTCTTTGCCTATTCCTCCGCCTTTGAACCCCGTTTTCCAAGCTACCCCTAACCACTCGCCAGTGCAATCCTCCCATGCTAGCAAGAGATTGAATATTGAATCCCCCCATGCACTTGATAAAGGAAAAACCACTACTGCCCCTTCCTCACCCTCCAATGACTTTGACAAATCCATGTCTTCCTGAATGCATTTGAGGGATGATTGTTCCCACGTGATCAACGAGATTAAGCCTAAAGGCTCTGCACAACCTAAGGCAAATTTAGGAAAATCAAGAGTTGACAACAACAACCAAGGAAAGGTTGCATCGCAGACTAGGAAATATGGTTTTTGAGTTTTATGTTATCTATATTTTCATGACAATTAACTTCATGGATCTTTGGACAACATGTTTATTTTGGATATATGAGTATTATTTTGAAATAATTTCAAATTTCATGAGCTTTAATTGCCAAAAATGAATATGTTAATGGGAGGCACTAGGAGGTGTCTTTTGCTTAACTAATGGTTATGTTATTATTGTTATGATTGATGTGAACTAAATAGAGTCACAAGGGGTACCACCTACTAGTTATTATTTATTTATGACCCTTATTATAATTATTAATTTCCCCCCTAACTAAAGTTAGTTGAGTCTTTTAATTAACTTAACTAATGAAATGGTTCAACTTATTCAACCAATTTTAATTTGTTAAAAGCAAAAGGAAGGGGAGGAACAAAGGAGGATAGAAGCAGAAGCATGATAAGGTTCTCTCTTTGAGTTTATGTTGAGATATTTCAGTTTTCATTCATTCATATATTCATCACAACCCAATTCTCTTTTGTGATAGCAGGGTCTTATTATAGACAACAATATTCAAGGCTGAATCAAATCATTCAAACACTTGTTTTTCAAAGGTGTTGATCTATCTTTGATAGTCTGTGTAGACTTGTTTGTTTGTGAATTAATTTTCATGACTGATAAAGGCTATTGTGCAGAGTCGAGTGGGCAACAATATGTGGCAAGTTGATCCAGCTTTTAGAGTTTAGTTTTGGTTTTCTGTCAGAGGTCCTTTTGTATGATCCACCGGGGATGTCTAAGTTTGACTTTGGTCCAAGATTTTTGTATAAGATTTTGTACAGAAAATGACTCTTTGGTGAATTGGAATGAAATAAAGGATTGCTTTATGTCTCAATTTCCTTGATTATCATCTTTGTGTCTTTTCTTTTGTTCTTACATTTATTTCAACAACTGTTATATTCAAAAAATTACATAAAAAGTGAATTTCCAGCAATCTTTTTGTTGATAAAAGACTAGCCTAAGCACTCGTAATTAATACTTGTGAGTTAGGATGTTATTTTTGTTGGCTATAAACATAGGGTGATATTCCCGTCTACTTTTCTTTAGCCAAGTAAAGTCTGAAAATGCTTGAGTAAGATCAATTCATATATTTTCCTCAACACTGCTCAAAGTTGGTAGCAAGATATTGTGGACCATTTTAAATCCTAGAAAGGATTGGTCCTATTGCATACATGCTTGCACCACTTGCATCCCTATGCATACATAATTTGTTTCATGTGCCTTTTCTTAAGAAGTATGTGCATGACGTTAATCATGTAATTGATTTGATTGTGATCCAAGTGGAGCATGAGGGAGACTTCTAGGTCCAGTCAGTGTGCATATTGGACAAGAAGGTCAAGGTGCTCTGAAATCGAGCCATTAAGCTGGAAAAAGTGTAGTGGACCTGCTACAGTCTCGAGGATGCAACATGGGAGCATGAGGATGCCATTCGAGAGGAGTACCTGTAACTTTTTGAAGTTTTTTGAAGATATTTGTTTGTACATGAGTATATAATGCACTGAGGACAGTGCATAAATAAGGGGGAGGTAAATGTAATACCCCTAGGCTAAACCCCAAGTTGCAACCGTGCATATGTTTTATATGTTGGTGAGCCAAGATGTTTTGGGCCAGAGTACCTTTCTATATATATGTTTTGAGGCTAGATTTATTGTGTGATTTAGGCCAGGGAGCCTATGATTTGAAAGGTCGATGAGTATAACAATTTTAATATGTAATCACACTCAGATATATTAATAAAATACAACACTATCGCAAACCAAGTCAGGCGAAAGATTATGGGTGGCTAGGACTTC
This sequence comes from Picea engelmannii, assembly GCA_009831015.1. Lineage (NCBI taxonomy): Eukaryota > Viridiplantae > Streptophyta > Pinopsida > Pinales > Pinaceae > Picea > Picea engelmannii. The sequence goes on along the minus strand of ML777264.1, from coordinate 1,676,276 downwards.
ACAAGAGGGAAAGGGGGCTAAGGGGTTAAGTTAAGGGCGATTAAGCCAAGGAATAAAACAATATTATTCCTATGTCCTAAGTATTATGATATAATTTTATCCTAAGGAACTAAGTGGAGGAACGAATCACCAAGTGTAGGAAAAAGGTAGTTCCTAGAGTGACAAGTGTCAATATAGGAGCATGTATATATAATGTTGGGAATTTATTGTAATTCTCATTCTTTCCAGTGATTCACTTATGCATTCCATGCTATCATTTGTATCATTTCCTGATGAGTGGGATTTGTGAAGTTGACTATTACCTAGTAAATCCTTGGTGGTCGTTTTGGCTGAAGAAGTAGGTTTTCAGGCATGTGGAGCATTGTCTTTGGGTGAGAGAATTGTTGGGAATAGGTTCCATGTGTTTTGGTCTAGTGGTTGTTGAATTCTCTGAGAGAAGCCTCATGTTCCAAGGGCTACAGAGCTCTGAGACTTCATGGATGGCATGTTATTGAAACCCTAGAAGGGAAGTGGGACAACCAAAGGATTGTAGAGTAGAGAAGGGGTACACTTCCTAGGGTAGGACAGGTTGTGGGGATTGAGAGGTTGTGGGTAGGAACTATTTATGGATTTGGAACCTGGGCCTAACCTTTATTGTGTTGTTTTTTAGACCTTATTTTAGCTTAGGTATCCTTTTCCCTAGTGGAGTCATATCCCCAACTCAGGGATAACATGTTATTGAGAGTATATGAACAACAGATTCTACGGTTGGGAGGAATCTCTAAGGTCTGCAGCTAGTTAGTGATTTTAATTAAAAGATAAGTGTTATTTTATGAGTTATGATTTTTTCTTTGTGGTTATTCTTTTTATTACTCTCTCTTCCTACTCTTGGGCTAACCTAGGTTCAGATCTGAACAAGTTTCCAACAAAACCCTCTAAAACTATCGGCCCTCCTCGTAAACCAGAAAGCAACACAACACACAAGATGTACTGCGCAGTCTCACTCAAGATAGTTCTATGGGTGACTGTAATGCTTATGTTCTTGCAATCTAGGAAAGAGTGGGGATCTAGGGTTGTAACTGATCCAAAATCGGATCCAGGAGCCTGACAGGGCTAAAAAAGGCTCAAAAATGAAAGCGCCCGGAATCTGATGAAACCATCGCCATTGTGTCCGTCTCATCTTCCTAATTCCAGCCATATATTTACTTCATCAAACGGGCTTCGTATGCGAAATATATCTCATTCTGTCTGAAAACCCAAACAGGCAAAAAAAATGGGTGACTGTACAGTCCGTACAGTGCCACATGGCAGACTGACTGTACAGGTCATACGGTCGTACAACTGATGTGGAAGCTTCTGGTGACGACACATGGCAGGTGATGGGAGTACGACAGGTACAGTTAGACCAGTCAGAGGGTGACACGTGTCACCACTGTAAGGGTGACACGTGGCACAGGCTGACATGGCAGATACATGGCACGGGATGACGTCAGCAAGCTGACTGGGTAGGTACGGTGATAGGTGGCAGGGTACGTGGTAGGCAGGTGGATGAATCAACATTTGACACATGGCATTCCTCTATTGGTTGTTGAGGTGCCACGTGGCACCCTGTGATTGGCTTTCAACATTGTATAAAATTATGGGGTCTCCACTGGAATCGAACCCCCGACCTACTTCCAAGCTACGGACTGGCAGGACCAGGGTAACCGCCCACCCCACTGGTGTGACTTGATAGCTATATGGAAATTAAATTATTTTAATTAAAACAAAGAAATAAACGGAGGCGGAAAGGGCTGGGGCTTAGCCCCAGCCCTCGGCACTAACACACGACGTGACCGCCCCATATGGCTACGAGTGCGGGGGGTTTTACACAGCAGGAGTATTGGACGGGGGCCACGGATAAGGTCGCACCCTCCGCCATAAGACCAGGGCTATAGCCAACGGTCGGGGGTCATATATAGGATGTGGTTCTATGGAATGGGAAACATGACCATAGAGTTCGGAAAGGGGGGCTGGCGCTTGGCCACATGTCCATCCATACGACCGAGTTTAGGGGGAACGCGCCCAGTTTGGGGGGCTTATGCCCAAAATTATACAAAAGTGGGTTTTTTTTGTTATATAGTTCTGATTTTTATTTGATTTAGCCTGTTATTAATGGATTTTGGTCATTTTGGGGAGATATTGGGCATTTTTGGAGCCCAAATTTTGGGAGGAAGTTGGGGATGGATAACCAACTTCAGATCTATAAAAACTAGGCCTGTTTGAGGCCATGAAAGACAGTCAAATCAGAGTTATGTTGAAGGGAAGCCAAGCCAAAGCCATTTTTATGCAGGGAAGCTATTGAGGAGCAGACGCTTGCGGGCCATTTCTGGGAGCTCCGGACATCCGTTTTGCGTGTCGTTTTCTTTGTTGGGTTCTAGAGATCTGGAAGAACATGACCAGATCAGTCTTGTAGCCAATTGGCACTACGGTGATGTACTTTTGATCTTTTGAACAGAAATAAAGAAGCCTCCCCCACAGAGACAAAGGCCCGGAGACGTAGGCAACGTTGTGCCGAACTCCGTTATCAATTCTCTTGTTATTGTTTGTTGTTTATTACTTCATTTCAGATCTGAATATATGTATATGGATGTCATAATTCCTCTCTTTTCCTCATTCTTTCATTAAGCTTCTTAAAAGGGTTAATTAACACATGCAATTTAAAACTCAACCAGAGTCATTAAAAGATCCTACGGATCAAGTGGTATCAGAGCTAGTTGACGTTTGGATTTGAGTTTTGCATGTTAACCAGGGAAAAGCTACAGCGTGGTGAAGGTGAGCTTGTTGCAGAGAATCCATTAATTGGATTGAGAAAGAG
>ML777264.1:1622709-1641200 GCA_009831015.1 Picea engelmannii | reverse complement strand
AGGTGGATGTAAGAAGACCTAATAGAAGCTTCCGCTTCTAGAAGGATCTTCCTCTAGATGCTTCTCTTAATAGACATATTTAGTATAAATAAGGGGCGAGGGTATGTGAACCCTAGCTTGGAGATTATTGTAACAGAGCGTTGTTCGACTGGAGGTTTCCCCCTCGAAGAGGCATGTGAACATTGCTTTCTTAATCAAAGTGTTTTTTCTATTTCTATTTCGTATATCATTTCTGTGTATTGTGAAGATTATGCTGGATATTTTACTGTTATTCTGCCATTTCTAGCATTTTATTTTTGTTCTGCATATTTTATATATCTGGTATCTTGCAGATTGAGAGGTTGTGGGTAGGAAATATTTATGGAGTTGGAACCTATGCCTAACCTTTATTGTGTTGTTATTTAGACCTTATTTTGGCTTAGGTAGCCTTTTCCCTAGTGGAGTCATAACCCCAAATTAGGGATAACCTACTATTGAGAGTGTATGAACAACAGATTCTACGGTTGGGAGCAACATCTAAGGTCTACAGTTAGTCAGTGATTTTAATTAAAAGATAAGTGTTATTTTATGATTTATGATGTTTTATGTGTGGTTATGATTGTTATTAGTCTCTCTTCCTACCCTTGGGCTGACCCGGGTTCAAATCTAAACAGTTTTCCAACAAAACCCTCTAAAACTATCGACCCTCATGATAAACTAGAAGGCAACATAACACACAGGATGTACTACACAGTCTCACCTGAGATACTTCTATGGGTGACTACAATGATTAGGTGCTTGCAGTTTAGGAAAGGGTGGGGATCTGGGATTGTAACTAATCTTCCTCAATATTTAAACTGATTACTCAATTTATTGTTATTAAGGTTCATTCATATGTTAAGTCTATGCATGCATTCTAACTGATCTAACATATAATAGATCTCACAAAATTATCTATTCATCCATTCATAGTCTAAATACTTGCAGAAGGTAAATATACAATAAACACAACACATAACACAAGTGTTATTGTGGTTCACCCCTCCTGGGATATGTCCACAAAGATCTAGCTTCTTAGGCTCTTTTATTTAGATTTCTGCAATATATGGCGTCGCACACACTACAATTATGATAATACAGTCACAAAATAGGTTCCACAACCCTCTATGAGGCTGAATAGATCACACCAGGCTCCTCAACCTGTGATCTAACCCTCAATGTCTAACTGCTTGACTCTCCTACAGCTCAACAACTTACAAAATTATATCAAATCTTATAGTAGTTCTCCTAAGCGAACAGAACAAAGTTTGGGAACCTCAACCTAGACCTCCTAGGTACTTATTTATACTAATGTATAGTTTATCAGTCGTTGAATTCTCTTAAAAAAAACCTAACCCTAGCGTGGTTAGGTTTTCTAGCATGTGCGCCTTGCATGCTTTCCTCCTTTTCATGCGGCTTTTCCTTCCACGTGTTGATTTTCCTTCTAGCTATATTTTTCCAAATTAAGCTTTACTTTCCAAAAATGGATTTTTCCTCAAGCTCGACCTGCACCCAACAGGCCCCAAACACTGACATGTGGCTTGTCTCGAGCCACCTAGGCAGTGCGCGCTCCCTCGACAACCTCTGCTAGGCTGTGGAACTTGTCTGCAAGTTCCCTTCCTCTTCCATGGACTTGTGCAGCCTTCTCTGGGAGCGCTTCTAATGCTTGTGTCGTGATCTCCTCATGGATCATTGTTGTGCACTTTTTTTTTTCTTGCACCGTGTTCTTCTTCGACTCCTCCAAATGCATAATCATCTGCACTTATTTCTCTTGAAGGGGTTCCATCTATGCCTATCTTTCTTGCTTCTGCGTCTACGCTGCTTTTAACTCTGCCTGCAACTTCTTCCTATCTTGTGTTCCTTTCAAATGCTCTTTGATACTCATTGTCTTCTACCTCTGCTTGAGGTCTTGGATTGATGTGCTTAATTTACCTTCTTCTTGGTCCCACTGTTGGACCTGCTTGTCTTCCTCTAGCGCTCTCCAAATTTGTGTTGCTCTGTCAAACAATCTTGTTGTTTCACTGACCTGTTTCTCCATCTCATCTATTTTACTTGCAACTTCTTTTTTCCTCTGCTCCTTCACCTCCATGGGATTCGTCGGGTTGAGTTTTTATTTTAATTCCTCGATCTCCTACCAGTACTGGTCGATTGTCTATACAATAAGGTCGATATTCTCCACTGTACTTCACTCTGTTGCTTGCGCATTGTTCGGGATTCGGTTCTATGCCATTGTCAATCCCTTCTCTAGTCTATCTATGCATTCTTTCTCCTCCTTGGTTTCTATCTTGACCTGCTCGACTACCATCTCTAAGACTTTCGTGCCATTCTTCGTATGTTGCAATTCTGTTGTGTCTGTTCTTGCATGCGATTGCACCTCCCGCATGACACTGACCTGAAGCTTCTACAATGCCTTAGTTGATATTCTTTCCATTACTAACTCTACCAGTGCCAGATCCTTCAATGGTGTCTAGGCTATGGCTTCATCCATCTGCAACATGTTGGATGTGACTTGAAAGTTCGGGCTCTCTTGTGCTCTAGTTTGGATGGTATCTTGCTCACTCAACGTGACCCTTGCCTCTACTTATATTGCTATGGGGAAGGACTGTGTTCCCCTTTCAGGCCTGTACATTTCTCTCATCTTCTCTAGGACCTACCTTATGTCGGCCAACTCATCTTGAATTCGGCCTCTTTGGTGTTGGGCATCTTCGAACTCCTCAGCTGCACATTCTTGTACGTTTTCTGCCACAAGGTCGGTGTCATGCTCATTAATCATGTACTCTGGCAGTTGCTTGTGCGCCTTGGCCTTCTTACTCAACCCCCCTATATGTATGATTGGTCGCTTGGGTTTCCCTGTTTCCTGTGGGGTGGATGTTGAGGGGGTTTCTTGTGTCATTGTATCCCCCATTCCTTATTCTCCTAGTATTGGGGTAGTGTCCTTTTTTCCTTCATGTGCATGTTTATTTGGCGCACTCCTCTTATTCTATTGTGTCAGATTCTAAATTGGCTTCAACTTTTTGGGCATAACACTGTCTCCTAAAGGTGTCATAGATCCTCCTGCTTCTACCTCCTTTCCTATGGGAACTTCCTTAGGATTGACTAGGATCTTCCAGTCATCTTGTCAATCGTGCATCACCATTTCTACATCTTCTTTGTTGATGGAGTATCGGAGTTGCAACCATTACTTGGCTGGATCCCTACCTGTTTTTATCCACATGGTGTGGCATGTGGATCTGAAGTTTGCAATACCTTGGTATTGTGAGACAACTTCTAGAGTGATCCTCCATGTGTTTGTGATGATTTCTTGGATTTCGCTGAAGTACCATGCAAAGTTACTTGCATTTACACTTCTTCTTTTGGGGTCCGAAGTGCTCCTCATTCAGGTATACCGTGTTGCGTGGCAATGACATATCCTATCGCAAAAGTAAGAATATGATGGCTCCCTCCACCTGACTAACACTACCAGGATCAATTTTCAAGAATAATGAAAGTTTGTCTCCAACTCCTGCACGTCTTTGCAGTCATCGAGGAACGTGTTCAATAGATATGAGTCCCAGCTGAGCATGGTTCCATTGGCGCACTGTGTTGCAGCTACGAAAACCCCTGCGAGGACTTCCTCCTTGCAGAACTTTCTTAGAATATTGCAGGCCATAAACTTTATGGCCATTCTTTTGGTTGTGTCATTGATTCTTTTGATGATTATACCACATGATCCCCTCTCTGTTCCATAGGTTTTTTTCATCTCCTTGGCAAGTGCTTTCTCCTTTGTTTTTTCAAGTAGGTATTGCATGAGACTCCCGCCCATAGACGACAGACCTGTGATGAAGGCAATCAAATCGACGTCAATTGAGATGGGTTCCTCCAGCCATAAGAAGCCTCCATGGAGGACCGCCATTAACTGCTTGACACAATTGTTTACCTCCTTCCCCTTGACAAAATGGGGAATTTAAGCCAAGTTGAGGATGCTTGTATTGGCCATGTCAGATACCCATGGTTTTGGTTGCAGTATAGGATTTTCAAAGGGTCTTGTGCCTATGTTGTCCATGTATACCTGTTGCACAAATTCAGGGAATTTTCTAGTGTCGGCCACATCGTGGTCTGAATACTTTAGCTTCTCCACGCAACCCAACAGTGTTGGTGGGGCCTATACTCCCTCTGGGATGCGCGGTAGTATGATTGTTTTGTCGGGTTGCTTGAATGGGGACCGCAACATGGGTTGTTTTCCCTTTCTTTTGACCGGGGTGCTAGAGGTCCCAGCCTCTACTTTCCTGTGTTCTGTGCCCAGGTCTGGCTTCCCGGTTATGTCTTTGACCAACCCTTCCTGCTGTTATGCAGAACTTGCTTCAAGATGTGGTCTTGGCATTGCAGCCTTTGTATGCACCTTGGCTTCGCCATTTGTTCTTTGGGTTTCTTTGGCCCTCGCAGGTTGTTGTAGGTTTCTTAAGTTGTTTGTTTTGTGGCCCTGTGCACCATCGTGCTAATCAATTTTCATGGCAGTCATTTTTGGAGCTTGTGCTTCTTCCTCCACCAGTGTGGGGATTTCTAGTTCGACTCGTGGCAAGGGAATTGCATCCACATCAATGATTTCCTCTCTCTGTGCAGTTTCATGTTCGGCCTTCGCGGTTTCATAAGGCACTCTAACACTGCTACGGGTTTTCCTTGATGTTTTTCTTGGTGCACCCATCTTTGGTGGTGTCATCATGGGTATTACTTTTTTTTTCAAACGGGCTTCGACTGGTTCGCACTGTGCACTTTTCTATTCGCTTCTGCTCTACGTGCTCTCTATTGCTGCAAGTTTGCAATTTCACAATAAGTTGTAATTTGTCCCCGTTTACCCTTTATATAGAAGGTGTCGTCAATGTCGTGAAACTTCTCAGAGAAGATTCCCTGGTTGTGATTAATGAAATAAATCTTTACGAGTACATTCCATTTAATTTTCATAAATGCCGCTAGTTGGTGTCATTTTGTCGTAAGCGTCATTTTTCGCTTTTCTAACCATTTGTCATTTTTCCGGTGCTCTGAAACTTTTAAGTGTGTCACGCATTTCCGCTATGATTTTTTCTTTAGTGCGTAGTATTTTGCTTCATGTTACCCATCTATTCTGCACGGACCTTTTTACGTTTGTCGCGTTGAGTCCCCTTTTTCTTCACACCATGTTTCCCAGTAATTTTTGTATTTTCTTTATTTTCTATTTTTGTATTTATTTTTCCTTCTTTTTATCCTTTTTATTTCTTTTTGTGATTTTCTATCCTAGCTTCTACTATATTACACTATGTACATGTCTTTCTTACTGCGCTGTAAGTTTTAATTGTTAGGAGGTTGGTTGTCCCTATACAGTTTCAGTCGACTCTCATTGATCATTTCCTCCAGTTTCGTTCCTTCCAGATCCTTTAGTTGAATAGATCCCCCATCTGTGACAGTCTTTACTTCATACAGCCCTAGCCAATGCATTATAAACTTACCAGGATGTTGCAAAAATTTACTGTCATAGAGAAAGACTAGGCCTCCTTCCTCGAAAATCTTCCTCTTGAAATGTATGTCATGCCAAGATTTTCTTTGTTATCGCACAGTTTGTAGAAAGTAATAAAGGCTATAGATTGAAGAGGCAAACTGGCGTAACTGGAACCAATCCCACCCAATGTCACCTCAATGGGATGGTTCTTTATGTTTAGGGAGGTAAGGCTCGGGGGAGACGTCCCCGGTGACCTGGGGTTTTGAGAAGGCAAAGGATTATAAGATAAATATAAGTTTCCCCCCTCACAAGTCACCACCGAGCAGATACTCCAGCTAACAGCCAATAATAAAGTATAACCAAAAGAGATATGCACCTGCCTAAGACAAAGCAATAATAAAACTGATATATGCAAGCTTGCTCACTTGGTTAGAACTTCATATAAATCAATGACTATCTGATACACATATAAGCAATTGGATACTAAATATTGACGAAGTCAATGTTTATAAAATAACAATGATATATAATGTCACTTCTTCAATAAATACTAAGAAAAACGTGGCATTCAATGTAACAATCAACACTTCATTCAATTAATGCCTTTAAACCACTATTCAATTGCTTATAAGAGAAACGTTAGCTGCATAAATGATATTTACAACAAGAGATGACAACAGCAGTAGATTAGTAGGGTTAGTTTCTAAGCTAGGGTTTCATTCAAAGTTTCGAGAGTTGTTGTGATCAATTTTACTCAATACCAAAGAGGTCTTGATATTAGTGCCTTAGGGTTAATGGAGTCAAAAGTAGAGGAAGGATGAGATAAAGGTTCAAAAAGATAATACGGCTAAGGAATAGAAGGTGAAGCTTTGAAGTGTTGCTAGGGCAAGGCCTCAAAGTCAAAACCCCAGGGGAGAGAGACTCACCTTGGTGTAGGGGAACTAGGCCTTGGTGCTCTCTCCTCCTTCCTTAACTCAATGGAAATGATGGCTAGCTGAGAAAGAAGCATAAAACTAAGACAAGAGGGTTTGAAAGGGAAAGTGTTGCTACAACAAGGCTTTACCAACAAACCCTAGAAAAATCGGCCCATCAAAGTGTAGAAGAACTAGGCTATAATGTGTTTCCTTCTTCTTAGCTTGGAAATAAAAATGGCTAGCAAATGAAGAGAAAATAATAGTGTAGCTAAGGCTAGGCTATTTTCCCCTTCAAACAATGGCTGAAAAATCTCTTGACAGGGACATGAGACAAGGACCTACTATGTGTGCTTGTCACCTAGGGTTTATTCAACAAATTTATAACAACATATACAAGAAATAACAATACAACCATTCAATCAAGAGATGATCAAAACGTTATCCCCTTTCTAGATATCATTATCCCCTTTCTAGGGTGATGTTATCCCCTTATAGGGAAAATGCAGCCTCCAGGAGAAAAACGTTAGCCCCCCTTGGGCTTCTCCAAGCTGCCACATGTGCCAAACTGCCATGTACATCTGCCAAAATGTCCATGAAGCAAGGATTATGTCATGGACCTCATGGGTGACGTCATAGGCCTTCCAAGGCCAGCGTTCCATTAAAAAAGGCACAACCCCCCTAGGTCAAGCTCTGCCAAGGTGCCTCTGGTGGAATGTCATCCTCTTCTCCGGTGAAAAGCCTCTTATCCATCTCTATCGTGTCTCTTCCCCCTGATGGGGTTTTAGCATCCATCTGATGGGCTCTTCAGCCCCATGGAGGTCCGAACTGATCATCTCCCCATGTGTACCAATCCAAATGTTACCTATCTGTTGGGCATGATCCTGCACATCAACAACTACGCCCTCCATGGGCTCATCAGTCACAAGGATCATAGCAATGTCAATCACATCTCATCATCAATATTATTAAACATGTGCATAAAATCCCTAATACATCAGCTAAAATCTCAAAGACATTACACGAGCCTAATTTACAAGTTTGGAGAAAATGACAGGGCGTCTTATTGGGCTAGTGTCCAATGGAAGAGGAAAGTTTCTGGAAGAGACCTCATCCAATCCATGCAAGTGGGTGATGTGGTCAAGGGATGTCCAAGAAGGTGGGTGTAGTGAGGGAAAATGATGCAAAGGTTTACATGTGGGTGCCTTTGTAAAAGGCGAGTTGCACCTCTCCTGGATGCAAATTTTTCCAAGCCCATTCATGCCTTTTGTTCTTACCTTTTTTATTCTTTTATTTTTATATTGCTTTTTTCTTCAAGAGGATAATCAGGGGACACTTCCCTGGCGTGGTGACTAGTGGTGACAGCGTTACCCACAAGTACTTTCACAGGAATGAGAAGGTTGGCTCGTGATGAGACCCCCTTTCCCTTGGTCATGCAACCAAGAGTCACTACCCTGGCGTGGTAACTAGTTGGTGGTAATGTCATACTGCTAGGTACCCATGGACCTAATAGGTTGGCTCGTGATGAAACCCCCTATCCTTTGATAAGGTCTTGTTTTATTATTTTTACGAGTCCCTCTTATTTCTTGTTGAGAAGCCTTCTATTGCTTTCTCGGGGATCCCTGGGCGAAGCATCTCGAGGTTTTATTCTTAGGCTTTTATCTTTTACCATCTTGCTTTTACGTTCTGAGATTTTAGCCCATTCTTCCCATGAGATAAGGTACAATCCTAAAAATAGGTCAACCCAGTGCCCAGACAAGTGGAAATGGGACAGGTGAGTGGGAAGCAAGAAAAGTGGTGTTGTGAAGGGAGCTGGCGATGGCCTTTCAGAAATCCCNCCCCCCCCCCCCCCACTGGAAAACCAAAACCTAAAGACACAGGCTTACTAGGGCATCCTGTCAATCCCCCCAGACATGGTCAAGTGGGCAAGTGTAAGATCCAAGAATTTGTTAGAAACAAAAGGAATCAAATGCACATATTCAAGGGTTTTGATGATCAAAGTGAAACATACCATGATACCTGGACTAATTACCTCATGGAGCAAGAACCATCTCTGACACAAGACCAAGGTGATGGTGATGGATGTGTTTGTTGCTGACAAGATAAAGGTGTTGGAAGAAAGAAAAGGTGGGCCCTCCAGGTCCATGCTAAAGTCAATCCTGCTCTCGGTACTCCATGTCTAGGACCTGTGGGCCTAGAGACATGATCTCCTAGTTATCCCTAAAAGTGGGGGATAACATCTGGATCCAACTCGGGGACATGTGATCACCATAGAGCGCATGAGAACCTCAACATCTCTGGCATAACCTGTTTTCCTGCTTGATCTCGATAGCAATCATCAGTAACCAATTGGGGAGGTAATTCCACCTTGGCATACATAAATATATATAGACTGAAATAAAACAATCAATAATGTAAATGTGAAAGAAAACTAACATACAATGCAAATGGTATAATACATGAATGCAAGAATGCCTACTTACCTGCACTTACCTATGAAGTCAGGTTCCCCCACCTTGGTGGGGTTTGAGGAGGTTCCCATTGATCGGTAATGGGCACCTTATTCCTTAAAAAGTAGACAAATAGTAGGAGTCATCAACTGATTATCTTCCAACTTTGAAAGTTCCAAGCCATGATTGAGTTCTTCCTTTGACATTGGTTCATTCTCCCTTCTGGGTATCCCACATCCACACTATGTCTCATTCCTTATACTTTCTAATCTTGTACTTGGTTGTTCCTTGAACAACCCTGGTGTATTTTGCTGAGGGAGGAGGGTGGGACTCTGCTGTAAACACTTCCTGTTGGGATGGATGGATCTGCACATCATCTTCTTCTTTCTTTAATATCTTCACAGTATTGGCTTCCTTGCTTTTGAACTTGTCTAGGAGTTGTTGGTATTCCTCTTTCTTGGGCCATTTAATCTGATCAAATTCTTCTTTTGTTGCAAAAGGCATATCTTATGGAGAATACTTATGAAGAGTATGTATGATCTCATCATTTTCCTTGTCATATTTGTTGGAAACATTAGGCTCTTGCACATGAGTTGTAGTCACATGCACATTCTGGAGACGACCAATAGTTCCATCTTTCAAGGGTATATTCACATAAGTGAGGTCCATCTCAAGAGTGCCCCCCAATTCAGAGGCAAACTTCTTGGATAATAACATCCCCCATACATCTGGGACATCTACGACCACTATGTCCATGTGGATTACCTTTTCAGGGTAATCTTTAAGGCAAACTTGGACATTCTCAATTACCCCATGTGTTAGTATGGATTTAGACTCAAATCCACACACATTCCTGTAAGGTCGTGTGACTTTCAACCCTAATTGTTGCATGACCTTGAGGGACTTGATGTTGTCATCGGCCCCTGTATCCAGCATGTAGTTGTTGAGACTCTTATTATTCATTATCAAGGTCATGAAGAAAGGGGGATGTTCGTCATATTGGACCTTGAAGTGATTGGCTTGCAACATGATAGGAGCGTCCATGGGTCCATCTAATCCTTGAAATAAATTGTCAAAACATTCTTTGACAGATGGCACCTTGATGACTTCTTTCAAAGGGATAGTTACATGCATCTTGGATAATTCCCCTTCAAAGTCAAAGTTCAAGTCCACCCTCTCAGTCTTGGATGTTTTAGGAAGGATCACATCGAAGGATGGGGGTTTTCTTTGTTCATCAATATGTTGGCTCAGTTTATTTCTTCTATACACCTGGAACTCTTGTTTCTTCAATTTTTCTTTTGATTCCTGGTCTAGGTTGTTTATTACCACCATTCTAGACAATCTAGCTGTTTCTTTCATGCCCCTTTGATGATCTGCAACGGTGATATTTATTTGAGGGCCTTCCATGACATGGCCTGTATTGTTCACTTGTTGATGGCCATCGTTACTGTAAGGAAATTCATGTTCCCAATGTGCTTCACTGCATTTTAAGCATCAAGGGTTTTCATCCACAACATTTGTAGGGGCTAAGGTGTTTGGAACTTCTTGCTTATTCTTTGGTTTATAAAATTGGTTCCCCTTTTGAAATTTCCCTTTGTACGGGACCCTAGGTGCTTGGCTCTAGGACCTCTCCAAGTTGACGATCCTACTCATCATTAGTTCTTGATTCTTCATGATACCATCCATGGAAGCTTGTATTTTTTCCATACTGGCACAAAAGTCTGAAGTAGGTTCAGTATTGTGGACTATCTTTGGTTTGGTGTCCATTTTCCCCCTTGGATTTGTGAAAGGATCAATTTTAGATGAAAGGAGATTGCCATCAATTTTAGTAGCGAGCTCTTGGGCTTCTTGGATTGATTGGAGGTTTTTGTCCCTGAGAAGAAACCCTAGTTGGCCATTAAAAGACTTGGTATAAATGTGGACAAGGTAATCACCATTGGGATGATGGCTTGCAGGGATATTTTGCAACAAAGTCTCAAGCCTATTATGGAACTCTCGAATAGATTCATTCTCTTGTTTCCAAAGGGAATTCAATCGGGTAAGAAGCATGTTAGCGTCTTCTTTGATACTCCATCTCTTGAGAAAATATTCTTCTAGTTTGTCCATGGTCTTAATACCACCATCGGGTAGGCTCAGGTACCAACGCCTTGAGGCATCAAAGAGGGTAGCAAAGAACAAATTCATGACCAAGTCTTCGGCATCATCGCTAATGGGGTGAAGCTGAAAGAATGCCCAAAATTTTCTTATGTGCTCTTCGACACTAATTGCATCAGTACCAGTAAACTTAGGAAACCGCTTTTCAGACTTAGGTGGCATTTTCCTAGGGTAGTTTGGTATGGCTGACATGTCTAGTGGTCTGAAAAGAGTAGATGACCATTGTCTTTGGTTGTTAGTTGGGTTTGTTGTAGCGGTTTGAGAGCTAGACATGGTTTTTAAAGGAAGATTACCTCGAAAAAGTGATTTTACAACAAGGGAGTTTCAAGGAGGCTTTCTTCTGAAGGATAGAGGAGAATTATTGTACCTCCTTGCAGCTTGTGCAGTTGTTAGATAGTTTTCCTGAAACTACCAAAAGATAAGGGAAAACACCCAAGGTGGAGTCGCCAGGTAAGCTTGTAAGATAAATACTCTAGAGGAAAGGCTTACCAAAAAGTGTAAGATAAATACGCCAGGAAAGGCAAGGAATAAAGGATAAAGATTGAAGAGGAAAACTTGCGTAACTGGAACCAATCCCACCCAATGTCACTTCAATGGGATGGTTCTTTCTGTTTAGGGAGGTAAGGCCCAGGGGAGACGTCCCCAGTGACCTGGGGTTTTGAGAAGGCAAAGGATTATAAGATAAAGATAAGTTTCCCCCCTCACAAGTCACCACCGAGCATATAGTTCGGCTAACAGCCAATAATAAAGTATAACCAAAAGAGAGATGCACCTGCCTTAGACAAAGCAACAATAAAACTGATATATGCAAGCTTGTTCACTTGGTTAGTACCTCATATAAATCAATGATTATTTGATATACATATAAGCAATTGGATACTAAATATTGACGAAGTCAATGTTTATAAAATAACAATGATATATAATGTCACTTCTTCAATAAATGCTAAGAAAAACGTGGCATTCAATGTAACAATCAACACTTCATTCAATCAATGCCTTTAAACCACCATTCAATTGCTTATAAGAGAAATGTTAGCTGCACAAATGATATTTATAACAAGAGATGACGACATCAGTAGATTAGTAGGGCTAGTTTCTAAGCTAGGGTTAGTAGTTAGGGTTTCATTCAAAGTTTTAAGAGTTGTTGTGATCAATTTTACTCAAGACCAAAGAGGTCTTGAGATCAGTGCCTTAGGGTTAATGGAGTCAAAAGTAGAGGACGTGGGAGATAAATGATCAAAAAGATAGTACGACTAAGGACTAGAAGGTGAAGATTTGAATTGTTGCTAGGGAAAGGCCTCAAATTCAAAACCCTAGGGGAGAGAGACTCACCTTGGTGTAGGGGAACTAGGCCTTGGTGCTCTCTCCTCCTTCCTTAACTCAATGGAAATGACAGCTAGCCAAGAAAGAAGCATAAAACTAAGAAAAGAGGGTTTGAAAGGGAAAGTGTTGCTACAACAAGGCTTTACCAGCAAACCCTAGAAAAATAGGCCCATCAAAGCGTAGAATAACTAGGCTCTGATGTGTCTCCTTCTTAGCTTGGAAATAAAAACGGCTAGTAGATTAAGAGAAAAGAAGAGTGTAGCTATGGCTAGGCTCGTTTCCTCTTCAAACAATGGCTGAAAAATCTCTTAATGGGGACATGACACAAGGACCTACTATGTGTGCTTGTCACCTAAGGTTTATTCAGCAAATTTATAACAACATATGCAAGAAATAACAATACAACCATTCAATCAAGAAGTTTCGCATAAATTCACTTACATATCACCAAGAAAAGCATAGAAAACCCTAGTTGTAACACCTTCCACCAAGAGAAATGCCAAAATATGCCAAAAACTTATTCCTTCAACAAGTGTGCCTCACAATTTTATCCAAATAACCCAAGTCTAGCCCAAATTTCAGACCTCACTAATGGTTGAGTGAGAGATGATGAAAAAATGAGAGTAAAAACTCTCAATATATACTTTATCAATGACTAAATTTTACTTTTAGGTCATAAAAAGGACGACAAGGCCAAAATACTAAAAATCATATTGTTTTACATTAAATGACAAATTAAAACCTTAATCAAGCAACATAAGGATGTCACCCCCTTTATAGGGTGACGTTATCCCCTTCTAGGGAAAATGTAGCCTCCAGGAGCAAAACATTAGCCCCCCTTGGGCTTCTCCAAGATGCCACACGTGTCAAAATGCCCTGTCCATTTGCAAAAATGTCCATGAATAAAGGATGATGCCATGGACCTCATGGTTGACATCCTAGGCCTTCCAAGGCCAATGTTCCATTGAAAAGGGCACAACCCCCCTAGGTCAAGCTCTATCAGGGTGCCTCTAGTGGAACGTCCTCCTCTTCTCCATTGCAAATCCCTGGATCCATCTATGTCCTGTCTCTACCCCTTGATGGGGTCTCATCATCCATTTGATGGTCTCTTCATCCCCATGGAGGTCCGAACTGATCATCTCCCCATGTGTACTGGTCCAAATGGTACTTGTCCGTCATGCATGATCCTGCACATCAACAGCTACGCCCTCCATGGGCTCATTAGTCACAGGGATCATAGCAATTTCCATCACATCTCATCATCAATATTATTAAACACATGCATAAAATCCATAATACATCAGCTAAAAGCTCAAATACATTACACGAGCTTGCAATACAAGTTTGGAGAAAATGACAAGGCGTCTTATTGGGATAGTGTCCACTAGAAGAGGAAAGTTTCTGGAAGAGACCTCATCCAAGCCATGCAAGTGGGTGATGTGTTCAAGGGATGTCCAAGCAGGTGGGTGTAGTGAGGGAAAAGGATGCAAAGTTTTACATGTGGGTGCCTTTGTAGAAGGCGAGTTGCACCTCTCCTGGATGCAAATTTTTCCAAGCCCATTCATGCCTTTTGTTCTTACCTTCTTTATTCTTTTATTTTTATATTGTTTTTTTATTCAAGAGACTAATCAGGGGACACTTCCTTGGCATGGTGACTAGTGGTGAGAGCATTACCCACAAGTACTTTCACATGAATGAGAAGGTTGGCTCATGATGAGACCCCCTTTCCCTTAGCCATGCAACCAAGAGTCACTACCCTGGCATGGTAGCCAGCTGGTGGTAATCTCATACTTCTAGGTACCCATGTACCTAATAGGCTAGCTCATGATGAGACCCCCTATCCTCTGATCAAGTCTTGTTTTATTATTTTTACGGGTCCCTCTTGTTTCTTGTTGAGAAGCCTTTTATTTCTTTCTCGGGGATCCTTGGGCGAAGCATCTCGGGGTTTTATTCTTAGGATTTTATCTTTTACTAGCTTGCTTTTACCTTTTGGGCCTTTAGCCCCTTATTCCCATGAAATAAGGTACAATCCTGAAAATAGGTCAACCCAATGCCTGGACAAGTGGAAATGGGACAGGTGAGCGGGAAGCAAGATGAAAAAGTGGTGCTATGAAAGGAGCGGGCGATGGCCTTTCATAAATCCCCCCCAAGTGGCAAACCAAAACCTAAGGACACAAGCTTACTAGGTCATCCTGTCAATCCCCCCAGACATGATCAAGTGGGAAAGTGTAAGATCCAAGCATTTGTTAGAAACAAAAGAAATCAAATGCACATATTTAAGGGTTTTGATGATCAAAGTGACACATACCATGATACCCGAACTAATTACCTCATGGAGTAAGAACCATCTCTGACACAAGACCAAGTTGATGGTGATGGATGTTGTTGTTGCTGACAAGATAAAGGTTCTGGAAGAAAGAAAAGGTGGGCCCTCCAGGTCCATGATAAAATCAATCCTTCTCTCGGTACTCCATGTCTAGGACCCATGGGCCTCAAGACATGATCTCCTAGTTATCCCTAAAAGTGGGGGATAACAGTATCTTCCTTTCTGCACTTCTTGGTGAAATGATGCCACTATCTTATCCTCTTCCATCTCCATTAGTTGGTTTAATATTTCCTTTACTGCAACTCTTTATGTCATGTTAGTGATTGTTGCTACACGTAGAATGGGTGTTGAATTTTTAATGATGAGCTCAAGCATATGTAGTTTATTTCAATTTATCATGAACTTGAACCATAAACAATGAAAAAATACAATATACAATAGTTCCAGTAACCAATATCACAAGAAGAATAACCATGCACAAGAACAGAAGAAGATATTCAAGGAAAACCCTTCTCAATCAAGGTAAAAACCCAACAATCCTTTGCTATAGAGTCAAGAGAAGATCCCCCACACCATAAACCCTAGAGCACATAAGAGGGTTCTTCTATGACCTTGAAACTTGCTCCTAAGAGAAGTGTGCACTTCATTTGTACAAGTATCTTAAGAAGATGTTACAATGAAGTGTGATTGAGTGATCCATAATGGGGATCTACTCTCTTCTATATACAAGACCTAGCACAACAATAGGTGTGTCTATTCGCACAATAGGCCCGACTTCTATAAATAAATGATATAATTAATATTTACAGAAATATTAATTATCTTTACATGGTGGGGTCGACTTGTACCCTTTACACAATTAGGGTTACACAGTAAATCTTACTCTCAATCAATATTTCAAGGGATCCACACATCCTCTAGTGCTCAACCACTAGGGACACGTCGACCTGTTCTCAGCCAAAGGGACGTCATTCTCAATAGATCAACTCGAATAAGTCCATAGGAGTACTATCTGGAGAGCCATCTCAAGTCGACTCAACTAAGTCCATAGGAGTCTGAAAGGAGATCGTCTCAAGTTGTCTCAACTTAGTCCAGAGGATCAATACAAGATACCACACATCATCTCAACTCAGTCCAGAGGAGTATGACACACCCATCACATGGGCTCTCTCACATATTGTCTCAACTCAGTCCTAGAGGAGAACGACCTGGAGAATGTCTCATGAAGTTGCAATCATGAACACTCCCTCTCAGCTAGGGAGGCATTCTCCACCACACCAAGTCTCTCACGGAAGTACTCGAACTTCATCCTGGCAAGTGGTTTGGTGAAGACATTTGCAACTTGCTCGTGTGTAGAAAGTACTGAACATGTACTACTTTCCTTTGCACCATATCTCTGATGTAATGGTATTTGATCTCAATGTGTTTCGATTTATCATGAAACACAGGATTCTCTGAGATATTCACACAACTCTGGTTATCACAACAGATAATGGTGGAATCCATCTCATGTCCAAATAAGTCTGCAAGGAGCTTTCGAATCCACACTGCTTCGCAGACTTCCACACATAATGCAATGTACTTTGCTTCTGCGGTACTCAAATCCAAAGAAGTTTGTTTCCTCCTGCACCAAGAAACCATGGTAGATCCCAAATTAAAACAACAACCAGATGTGCTATTCTGGTCCACTATGCTCTCTGATTGATCTTCATCGCCATATCCCTACAATCTCATGTCTACACCAGAGGCATATCTCAATCCATAACCAATTGTGCCTTGTATATATATCAACACATTCTTCGTTGCTATCTAGTGTGTCTGTCTCAGCTGACTCATAAACTGACTGATTACTCCCACTGCATAGAATATATCATGTCTGGTGTTAACTAGATACATCAATGATCCAATTAGTTGTCTGTAAAGATGTGGATCTATCTCACCTGAATCAGAAGAAGCCTCGTTCATTTTCTTCAAATTCATCACCATCGGTGTAAGCATGGATCTGGAGTCTGTCATCCTGAATTTATTCAATATCTCCACTGTGTATTTTCCTTGACCTGGGAAAATCTCATCATTCCTCTGCCACACTTCTATTCCAAATAATTAGTGCATCATACCAAGGTCCTTCATCTCGAATTCAAAAGCTAATGCACACTTGCATTCAACAATAAGGCTTTCTGAACCGGTGAGGAATAAGTCATCAACATATAGGACCAAAATTAGGCACTCGTCACCAACAATGTGATAGTATATGTTGGGATCAATAACACTTTTGTTGAAACCCAAACTCATCAAGTATCCATCAATCTTCTCATACCAAGCATGAGGTGTCTTCTTTATTCCATACATGGCTTTCTTCAACCTGCATACATGAGACTCCTTCTCATGTGTCACGAATCCATATGGTTGCTCGATGTAAAATTCTTCCTCAATATCACCATTGAGAAAGGTTGTCTTCACATCCATATGATGTAGTCTCCAACCCATGGATGTTGCAAGGGAAATAATCGTACGGATGGAAGTGTATTGGGAAACGGGATAAAATTTCTCCTCATAATATATTCCCTCCACTTGAGAGAATCCTCTAGCCACAAATCTCGCTTTGTACTTCTTGACACTTCCATCAGTTGCATGTTTGATCTTATATATCCACTTGGAAGTCACTACAGACTTCCCTTCTGATCTCAGAACATTATCCCACACATCATTCTTCATGATGAATTGATACTCTTCGGTCATGGAATATTTCCAAATATTCTATCATGTTGCTTCTCCATGACAAAAAGGCTCAGTATCAATGATGTGGCTCATACCTGAAACATAGCTCGAAAATCTATGTGGTCTCTTGCTCTCTCAGAATGTACCACGAGGAGTTGCATATCCTTCTACCTCCGGCAGAGTCTGTCAAGCCCATGCAGGCCTCTTCTGGCCTACTGCAATGTCTTTGGGAACATCAACTGGATCTGTAACTGTCTCCCTCTCAATTTTTTAAGGGGGAGAAGGTAGTGTCTCTTCCTTCTTCTCATTGTCAATCTCCATTTGAGATTCTCTAGATCTTCATAAGGCTATATCTTCCTCAAACATGACATCTATGATAACCTTGATCTGTTTCTGACCAGGGATGTATATCCGATATGCCTTCAAAGATTCATTGTACCCCAAAAATGTACCCTTTCTACCTGAAGGATCTATATTGGTCATTTTCTCCTTGGATACATGAAAGTATATTGGACACCCAAATATCCTGAAGTTTCCAACCTCAAGCTTCACTCCGGTGAAGGATTCTTCGAGAGTCATATTCTTCATAATCTTATGAGGACTCTTGTTCTGAACATACATTGTTGTCATGGATGCTTCTTCCCACATAATCATAGGTAGATTCTAATCATGTATCATTTCTTTGATTGCCTCAACAATGGTTATGTTATTCCTCTCTGAAACCCCATTTTGTTGAGGATTATAAGGAATGGTGTACTCCCTCTTGATCCCTGCCTCAATACAGAAATCACTAAAATATTTGGAGGTGTACTCTCCTCCATTATATAATCTCGGTACCTTGATCCTCCTCCCGGTTAGGTTCTCAACCTGAGCTTTAAACTCTTGAAATCTCTCAAGAACTCCATCCTTGGTCTTCAAGAAGTAAATTTGTGTCTTTTGAGAGTGATCATCAATGAAGAGCACATAGTACAAATATCCGTTCAAGGAAGCAACAATCATGTGTTGGAAATACTAATACAACTGAGAGGGGGGGGTGAATCAGTTGTTTATAAGCTTAAACAATTTTATACCTTCTTAACAATTATTAATATTTCTTCATGTGTCATCAAGCAACATACAACATATGGACAGTAAGAGTA
>ML777264.1:1548904-1612872 GCA_009831015.1 Picea engelmannii | reverse complement strand
ATCCAACGATCACTGTCTCTTCTCCTCTCGATTATTACTGCGCTGTTATTCAATGCTATTTTCATCACTGCGACCACACATTCTTGCCATCAATGACAAGTATACGCTGATTTGCTTTCTGATAGCTGAAATTGCCAACATCATGGGTCTACAAACATTTGTATGTATCAAGTCCAATATCCCCTTGGATCTACTGTCACTACTCAAGAAGGACCCCTTCACATTCTTTCCAAGAGCACAACCTCTGCAAATTGCATCATGCTCAATATGTATCTCTGGAAGGCATGTCACCATCTTCCCCAGAGTGGGAAGGGCTCTATAATGTAAATGAGTAAGTCTTCTATGCCATAGCTCGCTCAAGCTGATAGTATCATGTAATAGGGCATGGACTCTCCAGACATTCAATCTATACAAACTATTTTCTCGAACACCAATCACCCAGGAAGAATCCATGTGTGAGTTCTTGTGACATGCAAGAAATTTTACTTCAGAGAAGGTAACCTTGTATCCTTTATCCTATAAGGTAGAAATAGTGACAAGGTTACTCTTCATCCCAGGTACATATAGCACCTCACTTAATTTAAGTGGTATGTCAGAATCTAGTTGGAAAGAAGAAGTTCCAACTCCCTTCACAATATATTTGGTATTTCCACCAAGTACAACATGCAGATGAGACTCTTTCTCTACAAGGTCTATAAGATTTTTTCTATATCTAGTCATGTGTCTGGAAGCACCACTTTCAATCAACCAAATATCACTATCTGTAGGAACCGTACCTGAGAGTGTTGAAATGAAGAAGAATGCTTCATCTTTTATGTCTTCATCTCTCTGAGGTGGTTCTAAATCAACATCTGCAGTGGATGCATGTTGTCTTCATTTCTTCCTGGTAGGACAATTTCCCTCAATGTGTCCATACTTGTCACATCTATAACATTGAATCCTTGAAATGTATTTTCTATGTTCATGACCTGGTGTTGCTGAAGTTTTCTTGTCCTTAAATTCTTTTCCAAAACTTCTTGTATTTCTTCTTCCTCTCTTTGCATGAGAGGAAAGGGTTTGATTTTCATCATGATGGGAGTCTTGCACTCCTCTTGCTATAAGTCTGGTTTCCTCCTGAGTGCATTATGTCCATAGATGATCCAACTCAGATAGATATGTTCTTCCACTGATACTTTGAAGAAATGGTTCCCGATGTCTTGGAAGAGCATTGAGAGTAATCATGAAAAGTTCTCTGTATGTTGTTGTTTCTCCAATGGCACCTAGATGATCTTTGATCTCTGATATTCATGAAGAAGGTATCAATGGTGCAAGCTTTCTTCATCTTGATATTTTGAACTTGGTGTTTCAAAGTGAGATCTATGTTTGTGTTTTTTCTCTCAAACATCTTCTTCAATGCATCATACATCTCATAAGTTGTATTCAAGGTAGAGATGTGAGGTAGTAGATGATATCTTACTGAATAGATGATTATTTTCCTTGCTTTGACATCGTCTGCCTTCCAATTAACATTCTCTTCATCGGTAGTTGTTTTTGGTAGAGTCTTTTCTATCAAACTCAATAAGTCATCCTCTTCTAGATTGATTTGTAGTCTTGATTTCCAGAAGTTTAAGTTGCTTTATGCATCGAGCCTATCTTCCACCAAAGTTATGTTCCTCATGGCTTGCAAATTCTTCACAAACCCTAACGGCTAGGCTAGAAAACCTAATTGGTTGGCTAGGTTAGAAACCCTAGGTTTCATTGGACTTATGACTGTCAACAATAATCCTTTAGATAGTCAAAAGAACCTCAGCAAGTTTGCAAGAATACCCCAACAAGATGCAGAAACCCTAGAAACCCTGGGGCCAAAAATCAAAATTTCTTTGATTTTCAATCTGAGAGTTGCAGGAGGTGTGTTGAAGGAGGTCATACTTCGCTATGAAAAAATTAGTCCCAACATTCAAGTGGAAGGTGTTGAAACTAGCTTGACAATGGATGGGGCCATTTTTGCAGTTGCAATAAGTAGGCGACGGTTGTCTCTTCAATGGCTTGTGCAATGGCTCTTTAGAAACTCTTCTCTGATACCATGTTGAATTTTTAATGATGATCTCAAGCATATGTAGTTTATTTCAATTTATCTTGAACTTGAACCATAAACAATCCAGCAATACAATATACAACAGTTGCAGTAACCAAGATCACAAGAAGAATAACCATGCACAAGAACACAAGAAGTTATCCTGGGAAAAACCTTCTCAATCAAGGGAAAAACCCAACAGTCCTTTGATATAGAGTCAAGAGAATATCCCCCACACCATAAACCCTAGAGCACACAAGAGGGTGCTTCTATGACCTTGAAACTTGTGCCTAAGAAAAGTGTGCACTTCAGTCATACAAGTAGCTTGAGAAGATGTTACAATGAAGTGTGAGTGAGTGATCCACAATGGGGATCTACTCTCTTATATATACAAGACATAGCACAACAATAGGTGTGTCTATTGGCACAATAGTTCTGACTTCTATAACTCAATGATATAATTAATCTTTACACAAATATTAATTATCTTTACATGGTGGGGCCGACTTGTACCCTTTACACAATTAGGGTTACACAGTAAATCTTACTCTTAGAAAATATAGCAAGGGATCCACACATTTTCTAGTGCTCAGCCACTAGGGACATGTCCACCTGTGCTCAGCACCATGAACGTCACTCTCAACAGATCAACTAAATAAGTCCATAGGAGTACCATCTGGAGAGCCATCTCAATTCGACTCAAGTAAATCCATAGGAGTCTGACAGGAGACCATCTCAAGTCATCTCAACTCAGTCCATATGATCATGACAAGAGACTACACGTCAGCTCAACTCAGTCTAGAGGAGTATGACACACCCATCACATGGGCTCTCTCACAGATCGTCTCAACTCATTCCTAGAGGAGAACGACCTGGAGAATGTCTCATGAAGTTACAATCATCAACACTGGGTACCAGGAATTCCAGTGGCGCCATTGCTTCTTTCCCATACACCAACTTGAATGGTGTCTATCATGTGAGCTTCTTACATGTAGTCATGTATGCCCATAATATTGGTAGTATTTTCAAGTCCCAATCATCCATGTTGACATTGCAGATCTTTGTGAGAGCATTCTCCAAGATATTATTGAAGGCTTCTATTGTTCCATTTGCTTGAGGATGGTATGGTGTACTCTTCTGATGATAGACTTCAAACTCCTCAATCATAGCCTTGATTGTACTTTTGATAAAATGAGTACCTTGGTCACTCATCAAAATCCTTGGACATCCAAATCTAGTGATCACTTGCTCAAACAAGAAGTGTGTTGTTGTCTCTATGTTGCAGTCTTTTACTCATTCTAATTCTACCCATCTTGTTAAGTATTATGTTGCAGTAATGATATATCTTGTGACTAACCTTTTTGTTGGCGGATTAATTGATACCACAAATTCTATTGCCTATTTTTCAAATACCTGCAAAGTTACTTGTGGTCTTAGGGGCATCTCATCCCTTATGTTAGGTTTACCAACCCTCTGACATACATCACATCTCTGGAAATATTCCTTAGAATCTTTGTGAATTGTTGTCCACCATAGTCCTACGCGCAATACCTTATGCGCAGTATATTTTCCGACATAATGTCCTCCAATTATTCCCTCATGAGATTCTGCCAAAATTCTAGGTCTTTCATGTTCTAGTACACATCTTCTCAAAATGTTGTATGTGCCCATTTTGTATAAGTGTCATGCGATCAATTGATATTCTGCAGCTCTGACTACCAAATTTTTCTTCTGCGTAGTGCTAAATTCTTATGGTGCAGTCCTTGTGCTCAAATATTCAATGATATCAATAAAATATTCATCGGTTATTTGTACTGAAAACAACTATGCATCAAGGAACTTGTCTTCCAAGTTGGTAGGTTCTTCTCCATTCGTTACCCTTGACATATGATCAGGTCCTGCATTCATCTTCCCTAGTTTGACTATCACTTCAAAATCAAATTCTTGAAATAATAGTATCCATCTACATATACTCCCCCCCAACACTCGCTTGTTGACTAGGTATTTGAGGGCTGAATGATCTATGAACATATTAAAGTGTTTTCCCAGTAAGTAATGTCTGAACTTATGAAGTGCATAGACCATATTTAAGCCTTCTCTTTCTGTAGTATTGGAGTTATACTCTGATTCTGACAGCTTTTTGCTTGCAAATGTTATAGGATGGTCCAAATCCCCTGCTCATGGTTGCGCCAAAATTGCTCCAATTACTATAGTTTATCCATCTACATGCACATGAAAAGTCTTTTCCCAATATAGGAATACTAAAATAGGTGTTATGACCATATTTTCTTTTAGGGTGTCCAAACCTTGTTGACAGTCCTTATTCCAGTGAAATTTGATGTCCTTTTTTAACAATTTTTCCATTGGCGCAGTAATCTGTGCATACCCCTTTATAAAAAATTTGTAGTGGCCTGTATGTTCCAATGTTGATCTCAACTGGCTCATTGATTTTGGTGGTGGTAAATTGAAAATAACTTCAATCTTGGTCGGATCTACTAGCAAGCCTTGTTTGCACACTATATGGCCCAATAATATTCCAAAAGGTGTCCCAAATATGCATTTCTTGATATTCAATGATATCTAACATTGTTTGCATCTTTCCAACATTATCCTTAACACTTCCACATGGTATTTTAATAGACTATATACATTCCAATCATCCAGATACACTTCTAAAAACTAATGTATGAACTCCTTAAAAGAATCTATTGCTACCCTTGAAAATATGGTTGGTGCATTATTCATCCCAAAAAGCATGATTGTGTACTGGTAGGATCCCCATTTTGTGGCAAAAGTATTTGTATACCTGTCTTCTGGAGCTATCTTAATCTGATGGTAACCTGAGAATCCATATGTAAAGGAATATGCTTCTTGGCCTCCCACATTATCTAAGACTTCATCTGTAAAAGGTGTAGGGAAAGGGTCATGTATACATGCATCATTAAATTTCCTTGGGTCTACACAAATACTGATTCCCCCTTGTTTCTTCTCTTGGACTACCATGGGGATTATACATTCAAATTCCTCCACTGATTTTATGATGCCAGCTTCCAACATTATATCAATTTATACTTTTACTTTCTACTTATATATTGGATTCAGTCTGTAAGGTCTCTGTCTGACAGGTCTGGCCTCAGGTTTGAGAGGTCTCTTCATCTCTCATAGCTCTCCTGATATGCCTTTCATCTCCGTAAATGTTTTTGGGGACAAGTCATTGTATTCGTGCAGTAACTATATTATCCTTTCTATTGTTTTTTCATCCCAGTAGTCTCCAATGCTGGCCATTTTGGGATTCTTATTTATCCTAATGTTGACTTTCTTTACTTTGATAGGTGCAACAAATACTTATGATTCCAAAGATGGACCTTCCACCTCTCTTTCTCCTTCAATTTCTGTAATATGAATATTGTGTTGGTCATCTTTATCTGGTGCTTCTTCTTCCAAATGATAACATGAGTTTGACTAAGGGCTCATGTCCATGGTCCTAATTAAATCGCGGCTAATAATTTGAGTGTGCAACCACTACAACAAATCCCTGTGATTAGCTCCCTTTTTTGCTTCCACTGGTTGTTTTAATGTATTTGTATCCACTTATTTTTAAAATTTGGCGCTATTTATCGAGAGGGCGTTATTTATGGAGATATTTTCTTCGAGCAACAAAAGTGGGCGCTAAAATAGGCACTATTAGGGCCTAGTTTAGCGCCCTTTTTAGTGCCCCGGTTAGCACCTAATTTAGCTCCATGTTTAGCTTTCAGTTTAGCTCCCAGTTTAGCTTCCATTTTAACTCCCATCTTAGCTTCCAGTTTAGCTTCCTTTTTAGCTTCTATTTTGGCTTCCAATTTAACTCCCAATGTGCCTAAATAGTAATTTTGTTGATTTTTGGGGGGTTAAGTGGATAGGGGATTTGGGGATTAGGTTATTTAGATATTTTAGGTCTAGGGATTAAGAGTTAATGGATTAGGGGTTATCGTTTAAGGGATTAAGGGTTAATGGATCAGGGGTTATAGTTTAAGGGATTAGGGTCAATGGCTAATGGATTTGGGGCTTAGGGGTTAGGTAGTTTAATGGTTAATTGATTAGGGATTATATATGGTCAAGGGATTAATGACATCCATTGACCCTAGACATAATCATTGAGATCGTCCACATCTCATTTTCATCATTCGTCATTTCCATATGTAGAATATTTGTGGAACTGATCTCTTGAAATGCCATGGAACTTCCAATACACCCATCACAAATGTTGTCTTCCACTGACCCCTCACAATGAGTATTGAATGGGGAAAACGTTGAAATTTCTTCAGTTTGTGCTTGTATGATTCAAAATTTGACATGGTTAGACTAGACACATGCGTTGATGGTATGGGAGGGTTTCAAGACTCAAGGATGTCTAGTGTCCCCACATAATCTTTGAGATCGTCCATGTTTTCATCAACGTTCATAATGAACGTCTCATTGTCATCATTTGTCATTTCCATTTGTAGAATCTTTGTTGGAACTCTCTTGAAATGTCATGGAACTTCCAATTCACCCACCAAAAATGTCATGCACCGACCCCGCATAGTGAGCAGTGAATGGGGCTAACGTTGAAATTTCTTCAATATGTACCTATATGCGTCAAAATTTGACATGGTTAGACTAGACATGTGCCTTGACGGTATGGGAGGGTTTCAAGACTCAAGGATGTATGATATCCCCGCATAATCTTTGAGATCGTCCACATTCACATTAACATTCATCATGAACGTCTCATTGTCATCATTCGCCATTCCCTTCTATAGAATTGTTGTCAGAACTATCTTGAAATTTGACATGGAACTTCCAATACACCCATCACAAATTTCTTCTACCGAACCTGCACATTGAGCACTGAATGGGGCCAACGTTGAAATTTTTTCAATATGTTCCCGTATGCATTGACATTTGACATGGTTAGACTAGATAGTTGCCTTGATGATATGGGAGGGTTTCAAGACTTAATGATGTTTGATGTCCCCGCATAATATTTGAGATCATCCATATTTGAATCAATGTTCAATATAATGGATGTCTCGTTGTCATCATTCGTTATTTCCATCTATAGAATATTTGTTGGAACTTTCTTGAAATGTCATGGCACTTCCAATACACCCATCACCGATGTCATTTTGCATCAACCTCGCACAATGAGCAGTGAATGGGGCCAACGTTGAAATTTCTTCAAACTATGCATGTACGCATTGAAATTTGACATGGTTATACTAGACACGTACCTTGGCAGTATAGGAGGCTTTCAAGACACAAGGATGTCTAATGTCCCCACATAATCTTTGAGATCATCCATGTTTGCATCAAATTTCATAATGGATGTCTCATTTTCATCATTCATCGTTTCCATATGTATAATCTTTGTTGGAAAACTCTTGAAATTTCATTGAACTTCTAATTCATCCACCACAAATGTCATGCACCACCCCCGCATAGTGATCAGTGAATGGGGCCAACTTTGAAATTTCTTCAATATGTTCATGTATGCATCAAAATTTGACATGGTTAGACTAGACACATGCCTTGAAATTATGGGAGGGTTTCAAGACTCAATGATGTATGGTGTCCCCACATAATCTTTGAGATCAT
The DNA here is from genome assembly GCA_009831015.1 of Picea engelmannii. Lineage (NCBI taxonomy): Eukaryota > Viridiplantae > Streptophyta > Pinopsida > Pinales > Pinaceae > Picea > Picea engelmannii. The sequence goes on along the minus strand of ML777264.1, from coordinate 1,605,203 downwards.
CCATGTTTGCATCAACATTCATAATGGATGTCTCATTGTCATCATTCTTTGTTTCCATCTGTAGAATATTTGTTGGAACTCTCTTTCAATGTCATGGAACTTCCAATTCACCCACCACAAATATCATGCATTGACCCCGCATAGTGAGCAGTGAATGGGGCCAACATTGAAATTTCTTCATTATGTGCATGTATGCATTGAAATTTTACATGGTTAGACTAGACACATGCCTTGACAGTATGGGAGGGTTTCAAGACTCGAGGATGTATATTGATGTCCCCACATAATCTTTGAGATCATCCACATTTGCATCAACATTCATCATGCACATCTCATTGTCATCATTCGTCATTCCCTTCTATGGAATCATTGTCAGAACTATATTGAAATTTGACATGGAACTTCCAATACACCCATCACAAATTTCTTCCATTGAACCCGTACAGTGAGTAGTGAGTGAGGCCAATGTTGAAATTTTTTCAATCTGTGTCTGTATGCATTGAAATTCGACATGGTTAGATTAGACACATTCCTTGACAGTATGGGAGGGTTTCAAGACTTAAGGATGTTTAATGTCCCCGCATAATATTTGAGATCGTCCATGTTTGCATCAACGTTCAATATAATGGATGTCGCATTATCATCATTCGTCATTTCCATCTATAGAATCTTTGTTGGAACTCTCTTGAAATTTCATGGCACTTCCAATGCACCCATCACAAATTCCATCTTGCATTGACCTCGCACGGTGAGAAGTGAATGGGGCCAACGTTGAAATCTATTCAAATTGTGTCTGTATGTGTTGAAATTCAAAATGGTTAGACTAGACATATGCCTTGAAGGTATGGGAGGGTTTTCAAGACTCAAGGAGGGCTTCAAAATTCCACATCTTCATCAATGTTCATCATAAACGTCTCATTTTCAATGTTCATCATTCCCTTATATAGAATCGTTGTCAGAACTATCTTGAAATTTGGCATGGAACTTCCAATACACCCATCACAAATGTCATGCATCGACCCCACATAGTGATCAGTGAACGAGGCCAATGTTGAAATTTCTTCAATTTGTGCATGCATATGTCGAAATTTGACATGGTTAGATTAGACACATTCCTTGACGATATGGGAGGGTTTCGAGACTTAAGGATGTATATTGATGTCCCCACATAATCTTTGAGATCATCCACATTTGCATCAACGTTCATCATGCACGTCTCATTGTCATCATTCGTCATTCCCTTCTATAGAATCGTTGTCAAAACTATCTTGAAATTTGACATGGAACTTCCAATACACCCATCATAAATGTCATGCACCGACCCCACATAGTTAGTAGTGAATGTGGCCAACATTGAAATTTATTCAATATCTTCTTGTATGTGTCAAAATTTGACATGGTTATATTAGACACGTGCCTTGACGATATGGGAGGGTTTCAATACTCAAGTATGTCTGATTTCCCCTCATAATCTTTGAGATCGTCCATTTTTGCATTAACATTCATTGTCATCATTTTCCATTCCCTTATATAGAATATTTTTCAAAACTCTCTTTAAATTTATTGGAACTTCCAACATGCCCATCACCAATGTCATCCACCGACCTCACACAGTGAATAGTGAATGGGGCCAATGTTGAATTTTCTTCAAAATGTGACTATATGCGTTGTAATTTTACATGTTTACACTAGGCGCATGCCTTGATGGTATGGGAGGTTTTTAAGACTTATTTAAATCATTATCTTCATCATTTCCATAATCATGGTTGTAATTTCCATCATCATCATATTCATCATGACTTAATTTCTCCATCCATTCCAACAAAGATCAAACCTGACATACCCATCTTTACAACGAAACCTAATGATTAATAAACCATGATTATATTAAGTTGAGACATCCCAAAAGAATTTTATAGGGTACAAAATGCAAGTGGTTTAATTGTTAATGGGCTAGGGATTATATTGGGTGAAGGGATTAATGACATCAATCGACCCTACATGGTTACTAGTGAATGAGGCCAACATTGAAATTTCTCCAAGTTGTGCATGCATACGTCGAAATTTGATATGGTTATACTAGGCACATGTTGCTTGATGGTATGGGAGTGTTTCAAGACTCAAAAATGTCTGATGTCCTCACATAATCTTCAAGATCGTCCATGTTTCAAGGGGTTAGGGGTTAGATGGTATAAAGGTTAAGGTATTAGGTTTAGGCTTAGTGAAATATTTCAATTTGTTTTAAAATATAAATTAATGAATAAAATTTGGATACATTAATTAGCCTAATTGTATGGATTTACATTGATTTACATATACGATATATTTAATTATATTTTTTAACAATTGCCAATAAATTACCACTAACCATGCTAACTCTTATATAAGTAATCCTAAATTTTTTTTCCAACAATTCATAGAAAAGATTGAACACTTTAAGGATATTGCCAAAAGTAATTTGTATTGTCAGAAATAATACTGAAGCGATTCATTAAAGTTTGGGCCATAAGAATCAATGTCATTTTAAAAACTGGATTACAAATAATTTTGAAAATTTAGAAGTCTTGGTCATTAACATTATTGTCTGTAACAATGCCATCCAGTTTATCATTGTCAATGTACATATGTTCTTTCAAGTATTTAATATTATTAGCATCCTCTTCTTGATCTGCATCATCTTCATCATCATTGAAATTTGACTGTAGACCATCTATATTGTTACCAGATGTATAATTTGGATCATCATTTTCTATACCATCCATATTGTTGTCTTCCATAAAATCATCTAACTCTGGATTGTTGTCTTCTTATGCCTGAACATAACCATCTTCAACATCATCACGAATGTTAATTTCTTCAATGTTCTCTAATCCATATCTCTCATTTTGTTGGACATCATTGTTTTTCTCAATATCCACTAATGCATCGTCAAATACATGCCTTAATCTTGGATCACAATGTATGACAAATATCCATTTCATGTCCAAAATATTTTCATAGAAAAATATCTGCACATGAACGACATACATATATTAGAAATATCTTATAACACTTTTATTTATTAATAAACACATATATTATCGCAAAAAACTATGAATCAATATATTAATGATCACTATTGCTTCTTATTTGAGTTAAAGAAATACCTTCTCACAATGAATTGGTAGAACACAAGGCTCCTTATCCTCTGGTAGGAACCTCGAGGAATCTATAGAAAACAATCCACTATGGGTATCATGTCTTCGTGTCCTCTCAAATGCTTCATACCATCTACACTTAAAAATACAACATTTAAAAGAGCGGTAATCCAACTCAATAATTTCTTGGATTTTTCCAACATATTGTAGATTCCCTTCAATAATATTCTTATCTTTTGAGCTTGCTCGACTGGATTGCTTGAAATCAACCATGATGCCACAATCAAAGGATCGTCTCTTTACATCTACACTTTCTACACGATAATGTCGTCCATATGGCCACATTGCAGGATATTTCCTCGCCTATGAAAGACCATTTATTTCAGTGAAAACAAATATAATGACGAATATCAAATAGTTAATAGTGTCAAAACTGTAAGGAAACAACATTTTGTAAAATTCTGACTGTACCTTTCTTTCACATCCTCTACACATGTTGATTTCATCTTCTGTAATTCTCTCACACATGAACATTTCATACCACATACCTTGTAATTGTTGACAATCGACTTATGGTGTTCCTTAAGTCAACGGTAAGACATGAATCCCCCCTAATTGCCAATGGCATGATATTCTATCAAATATATTTAGTACTAAATCAATGTTACTAGTAAAACTTAAATGATGATATATAATACCTTCAGAAAATTATGAAAATCATGTGTTTTAAATCCTGTGATATGTCCATCAAATGTAAAATCTTTATCCAATGATGATCCATAGCCAATAGGTGTCCTTATTGAACGAATGACATTTTTTAGTTGGTCTAGCTCTTTTTTTTTCAAAATCCATGGAGCTTCTGCATATGTTTCATTTTCCCTGTTTGGCCACAAATGTCTTCTATCAAATTTGGTACGCGAAAGAGCAATATCTCTCCTCGAAGACAAGGTGTCCTTCTCTGTGCTTGATATATGTCGAAATATAGAATCTGGGACATTTTTGAAGATGTGCATAGGATCTAATAGGTGAGATATTAATAGATCATTCCAGTAAGGGAGCTCATAAAATATGGATTTATTTTTCATTCCTTCTGGCATATTAACTAGAACTTGTTCTAGTTCTTCAATTGAATCACCTTGATCAAAAAATTCCTCCCAACCTTTCAATTTAGCATCTTCATACTTCTTAATCCAATCACCTGGACCCATAATAATGGGAGGGCCTCTATTTTCAACTTTTCTGTCAAATTGATTCTTTAGATGATTTCTAAACTTATGATCTGTTGGTAGAAAAACCCTGGTGTTTGCGTAAATAAATTTATGTAGATCTTTAGAATACCTCCCTTGAAAATGATCTTCACATCTTGGACATGCAAATATCCCCTTTTGTTTGAAGCCATGAAATTCAATAAGTAATGTTAATAGCATTATAATAATAGTATAAAAGTAAGTATGAAATTTGGGATGAAAATAAATTATGAATGTGAATACATAAATATTTTATCTTACCAGAACAGACACCAAGTCCTGGGAAATAATGAATAGTCCAACATAGTACACCATACAACATGAAGGACCTATTTGATGGAGGACGTGATATGTCATACATTATTATGCCTTTCCATAGTAGTTGCATCTCATCAATAAAAGGCGCAATATAAACATCCATATTTTTAACTTGTTGTTTTCCTGGAACAATGAGAATCAGCATAAGGTGCTCCTTTCTAACACTCATCCATGGGGGAATATTGTATACAATCAATTTGACTGGCCAAACACTATAATTTGAGATGAAAGAGAATGGGCACACTCCATCAATTGCAAGACCAAACCTAATACTATGTGGTTCATCTTTGAATTTACTTGGCCATTTTTCCTCTATGTGTTTCATTGCTTTGGAGTTGGCCAGAATTCGCATGAATCCATCTTTACTCCTGTTCTTTGCATTCCAGACCATCAATTGTGCAAGTGACTTGCAACGAAACATTCGTTGAATTCTAGGTATAATTGGCATGTGACGTAAAACCTTTTTTGGAACTGTAGGACCTTGTACATCTGTACTATATTTGTTCTCTTTGCATACATGACATTCTACCTTGTTTTGATATTCACCTCTGTAAAAAATGAAATCATTTTTACATGAATGAATTTTTTTATATTAAATTCCCAACTCATCCAACAACTGACGTGCTTCTCTGCAAGTTGATGGAAACACATTCTCTTCAGGGAATATTTTAGTTTCTAGTGCCTTGTAATATTTCCGGAGATTAAATCAATTAAATGTTTGACTTATGATGAACATGTTTGATATGTCAATCTACACTACTAATGTTTATATACAATATATGTTTTATAACATCTCATTAAAGAAATATAAACATAGTTGATGAATGTTTAAAAATTATGTACACCAGTTGACAATGCAAAGTAAGAAATACATTTCAACTCACTTCAATAGGGTAGTGAAACATTTGTCTGACCAACCAAATAGTGATTTGATTTCTAATAATATCAATGTGCATACCATTTTTGAGGTTCTACTTGCACCCGATCTGAACATGGGTGTCTTCGCAGCTTGCTTGATTGAGTCGTTCAGGTTGTTATCATCAAGATTATGTTGGTGGTAATTACCCCTACTATAATCATTAATGTTAACCATATGATCATTATCGTCATGATTCTTTCCATACCCAAAGAAACTTGTAATCATTTCATTCAATCCTTCTTCATGCACTGCATTTTCACTATCATCATCATCATCATTAAAGCTACGTGGCATGTCATCATTGTATGCTAATCTCATCAGCTCTTCAAACTTATTAGATGGTAGTATTATCTTCAATGTTTCTCTTTTCGCCCTGGTATGGTTTAAAGGATGGTTTGGATCATCCCGTCCAAATATCAATAACCCAGTTTGATCTTGGGTATTAGTAGGTGGATCATCAATGTCTTCTACCTATCAACATACACAAGCATTATTTAATGTTTGGAAAGAATTGGATAAATCATAATTGTATCAATTTCAAAGAAATATAATCAAATATATTGTATTAACCAATAAGAATATAGAATGTATGAACATATATACATCAATTGAATAGTGGAATATTATTTTATATACTACTTCTTTTATACAAAAATTTAAAATAAAACACAATTTTGACAACATGGTGTATAAAATGTCAATCCACACTCATTGATTATTCTTTGGTTTTATGCCCTTACAAACATCCTTAGGGAGACCTAGTTCTTCCCTTTTCTTTTGTGCAGGAGTGCATTTTAAGAAGGGGTAATTAATCAATAACTCATACCCAATGGTAAGGTCCATAATAGCCTCAACCATTATCAATATATCAACCTCTATTTCCATATCTCCATCTTTATCATTTATAACTTCAACAAATTGACAATTTGGTCTTACATTAGGGTCCCTTCCCTTACTACTATTTATAAAACTTGAAATATTTTTGTGTGTGTATGCATGTCCATCTATATACATAAGATGACCTCTATTAATTTCTTTTCCACTTTCCAATTGGAGACAATGTGTATACATATTTTAATTTAGACCATATGTTGACATGCTAGGCTTATATTTTGCTAGCCTTTTCCATTCACCATTGTAATATGATGGACCATAATATGGAATTAATCTCCTAGTGTTTTGTTGTGAATTGTTTCTATTTTTAGATCCCACATGGACATTTTGGACAATAAACAGGCCCAGATTTGCTCCATGAATATTGGATGGTTGTATCATGTAGTCGTATCCCCAAAATTGAAACACCTCATACACTCTAGGTAGTTGTTGATCACTGGGCCAAGCACAATATAATTGATGATCAAATGTCTCTTTGTAAATTGATCTCAAACTTAGGGGAAAGTCCTCATCTTCATCACATTCATTCTCATAGGGTATGTAGTCAACCTTCCCCTTGTCTTTAAGAAAATTATGCATCTTTGTTACCTATTTTCATCAAATCCTCATCTTCAGAGCAAGTATATGTGCACATATTTTTGTTAGATGTATCATCTAATAAATGATCATCACCCTCTAGGCTAGAATTCGGCGATCGAGGAAACTTTAAACCAAGAAATTTATCCTGCAAGTATTCATTAAGAAAAAAATTAATTATTTAAATAATATAAAACAATGTTTAAAAGAAGTATACATATTATTCATATCAAGTTGGAAAATTCCTTACCACAATTCCAATTGGATTTGACTCGATTGTAGGAGGCATACTACCCACTGGAATCTCATCATTTATGTAATGTCTTTGTACAATCGCTCGTTTGAATTGTTTGTTTCCATGACATACAGAACATCCACAAACAACAATTTTCTCAAAGTATTCATCCCATGTACTATATTTCATACCAACATCTTGTTCAGTGCAATCATTTGTTGTGTCTGCAGGATCCAGTGTCATATCCTCTTCCACCCACTGTCATCTACATGATTTAATAGTTTTAGGTCCACGTCCACGTCCACGTACATATCTTTTTATTTTTCTAGTTGAATGCTCAAGCTCTACATTTTCTCCAATCTCCATCTAAAATAATCAACAACATGCATTAATTTCTAACAAGATTGGATAATACACTACAAAATTTAATAATTTCGTGAAAAAACATGGATGTTTCACAAAATGCCATCAGATTAATTTTCTGTAAGTTAAGTAAAAATTAGAGTACCTGATGTCCTGTGTCATCCATTGTGTCCTCATTTGATATGACATGATATGTTTCCATGGCCTCATCTGGCTCCTGTAATACACAACATAGTCAATAATGTTTAGTATACCAATTATATTATTTCAACGAATTTGCTATGCAACAAAAAACCTCACCTTAGTCACATTTTTGACATATTGATATAATCATGATTTGGAGTTGAAATTTGTTTTTTTATGACTCTAGGTATTTACATCGAACCAAAATTTCAACAAGAAAAGTATCCAGCATCCTTATCCCACATGGCCATCCTAATTTTCAAACTTTTCCCTTGATCGTAGAATCACATTTAATCACCATTATTGTGTATTTTCCACCAATAAGTTTGAGCTCAAAGGCCATATGGAAAAAAAAAAAGACTTTATCTCTTCTATGTTGTAGCATTTGTGAATTCATAAAGACCTTCCTCCTTTGGTTGAGGTTGCTTTTTATTCTTACCTTTATTGTATCTGCAGATTTCGTTGTCATATCCTCTTCCACCCACTTTCCTCTCTGTGATTTAGTAGGTCTACGTCGTCCACATCCTCTTTCCATGGTATCCTATGGATCCTATTATACAGCAATGACAATCATTTTTAGCACACCAATCAAATCCATTATCATCTAATAAGTTAGGGAAAATAGCGCCACAAGTCAAAATTAGCTTGGGATCAAACACCAATACCATACCAATACAAATACCAATACCAATACAAATACCAATACCATACCAATAACAATAACAATACCATACCAATACTATACCATTGCATACCAATACCAATACCATTGCATACCATTGCACGGCAATGATATGCATACCAATACCATACCAAAACCAATACAAATATGCATTGCCAATACCCTTATTCCTTTCCAATACCAATACCAATACCAATACCATTGCATATTATTAGAATACAGTAGTCACCAGTGATCAAATTAGCTCTTTCAAAATCAGTTTATAGGGTTTAGGTCAAATTATTGCATTCTCAAATAAATTTTCAAAGTAAAATTTGATCATTGGTTAGTTGGTCTAGGTATGTTATTACTCCTCACAAAATTTTATGTCCCATTCATCATCATCATCCAAATTTGTTGTGTCATCACTCAAATAAGTCATCACCGTCACCTCAGTCCCATCATCATGATTTTCAAGGTCACCATTAGGTCACTAGGGCCATGGTTATCATTTTTCCATTTCAATCATAAAGTCACCAAAGGCAGGAGTAGTAACAAAATTATTTAAAAGGTTGATTTTAAAAGTCACAAATGTTACATGATTGATGTAATAAGTTCAAAGGAGTTTCAAAGGTAATTGTAAAGGTTCCTAAGCTACTCAAATTAGAAAAAAAGAGCAAAAATTGTGAAAGAAACAAGGGTTTTGTTGCATTTTGGGAGCAGTGCGACCCACAGTGCAACCTTTCTGCACAGTGCGACCCTCGGAGCGACCCCTCGCGCAACCCACAGCGCAACCCTTCTGTGAAATTTACAGTTTTTCTTAAAGGAAAGGTTTCCTCATGGTTTCAAGACAAATTTTTTATTTTTCCAGCTTCCAAAGATTGTTCAAAGCCTTATAAACTTCCACAAACAATAAGTGATCATCTACACCATCTTCTCAAGCAATTTCATCGAGGATAAAGTTATTTCTTCTTAGGGTTTTCTCCGGTAAAGTTTTTAACAGTTTTCATTTTCCATTGTTTTAGTGAATGAATCATATCCTTTACTGTCTTACACTATCACTTACCCTCCATGAAGTCCTAAATGAACATTTCCTATCATTCCCTACTCATTAACCACTGATTTCATTAAACTCTAGCCTTCCACTACGTTTTCATTGCAAGAAATGACAAACTCCTCACTTCCCCATATTCATTTCATGAAATAGACTTACAGTTGTAACATCATACTTCACCTTGCTTCCTCAAACCTTTGAGGAAACTCCCACATCATTATTACACTCAGCCTTGATTTCAAAATCATTGTGTCCTTATTATTGAAACCCTAAAATCCATCTTTTCCATCAAGATCATCTGGCTAGGGTACTATCATTCAACAAATTTCATGGAGAGTGAAAGAGAGAGTGAAAATAAAGTGCACAAGGGAGGACTTCATTCAAGGTTTGAGCCATCTAACCTGAGAGAAATCAATGCTTCTCCATTTGCCAAAAGATGTTTTAGAAATGTTGGTTGTATGAAGTTTTGTGAGAAGATCCAAGAGGTCGGTTGTCATGTTCCTTTGACAAACCTTTTTTCCCACAATTTCAACATAGACAAGGTTGTCATAGCAGGTATAGAGTTCAATGTTTCAGCAGACATTATTTATTCAGCCACAAGTATTCCAAATCATGGTGAAACTTGGTTCAAGGGCATGGAATTAGACCTTGATGACTATAAATTGTTCCTAAAACCAAATTTCAAAGATTCTCCTAAGCATGTTTTCCTTTCAGACATATGTTGGAAAAGTATGCTCCTTTGATGAAGCTAATTATGAGATATTTTACATGTGAAGGGAGATTTTCCAGATTATACAGGTATCATGTCAGGTTGCTAATGCATTTCACTTTTACAAAAACACTTAATTTGTCCAACTTTCTGTTCAGAAGCTTGGTGAAGATGACTGAAAATATTCGGACCATGGGAAAGGCTCATATCACCAATTTGTCTCACCATAGTTTGATTAAAATTGTGGTTGTGCATCAACTTTCAGCAAAGAAAGTCACATGTGAAACTTTCTTGGAGAAACTGAAAACCACTCCTATCATTAGTCCCACTATTTATCTTAGCGAAACAACACCATCATGGTCAATTTCATCACAACCAATGGAGGTTGGCTCTTCAAGAAAACATGCTGAGTTTTTAAAGGCACCTAGTCCTGAGGTGACCAAGAAATATCAAAGAGAGAAGAGGCTTGTGTTTTCTCCACACATAGTGGAAGGTGCCAAGCCTACATCAGCAGGACATGGATCACCATCACAGCCTAAGGCATCCTTGCAGGATACGGGGTCATCACATCTTGGTACTGATGTGATAGACCTAGAGGGAAATGATGAATTTACACTAGAAAAGCACAACATGATGGGAAAAGATGATAAAATCAAAGAGTTGAAAGATAATTTGTCAAAAGCTAAGTTTGTCATTTCATTTTTAGAGAAAGAAAATGAGAAGTTAAATGTAAATCGGATTCTTTTAGGAAAACAAAAAAAGGATGCCAAGAGCAAAGAAGTAATCCACATAGATGATCAAGAGGAACATGAAATTCAGGTGGTAAGGAAAATACCAAGAACCAGGGGTCTTTTTAAAGAACTACAGCAGCAAAAGGAGGAGTCCCCATCCAAAGAGTTAATATCATTACATGACCAAATTATGGAAGATTTTGACAGTAGCAGGGAATATTGGCTTGGAAGGATAAATATCCACCTGGAGAATCTTCAAAAGGGAAAATAGAGACAACAAGTTAAGGAGACACATGGATATTGACTACCACACAGAGAATCAGGTTGCAAAAATCAAAATCAGGCAATTAAAAAGGAAACTGCAAGAAGTCCAAGACAAGAAAAGGGAGTCAAGAAAAATGGGTCAAGGAGTGAAATTGGTGGCTGAAACAACCTTGTATGTTTATCCTATCATCCATAGCAGTCAAGGGACAAATTTTGGAAATTTTTGGAGCATTTTTAAAAAAATTGGAATTTTGCAAAAATTGGCACACAGAAGCGTTGTGCAAAGGTGTGACCCTTTCTCCCAGGGCATAAAAAACAACTTTTTTCTACATGGATGGATGAATCTTGATGAGTACATGCAAAATGTGAACTTATTTTTTCATGACAGCTTCTAATTTTGATGAAAAACTAAAAAAAACTCACTTTTTTCATACTTATGCCACAAATTTTGACCAGGCGCGGCGTTTCTAAGTGAGGTTGGAAAATTCCGTTTTTGGAGGCCTTCCCATGGGGATTTGCTTGAGTTTGATGGATCATTGGAAATTAGACACGTGGGGATACTTGACCTAGTTTCCATAATTCAAAATGGACTCCTAAAAGTTGGCCAAAAACAACACTAAACCGGTGCAACGCTTCTGCTAAAAATGTTGTTTTTCTGCAGGCTGGTATGACCCATATGTTTCCTGGCGCGACCCATCTGGCATGGAAACTTTTTGAGAAATGATCAAGAAAATATGGTATAAAATTCGATATTTTGTGATATATTAAGTATATTTTGGGCTTCTTAGTTGGTTTTTGCATCTCTTTATGATGAAATTTGTAATTAATGAGTGAGATATGCTCTCCTAAACTCTTGTCTAAATTGTGGAAATTGTTTCAACCATCCTAGTCTTTAGGTGATGATTCATCAAATGCATTTATGATGGGTTTTGAATAGAATTTTGACCTGATGAGGTGTCATATTTTGTATTTTCCATATATACACTTGATGAAGTCATTAGAAGGGTTGGACATGTGAGAGTGATAGCTGGGAAGCTAGTTTACTATTTTGACAGTAATAAAATCAGAAGTTGCAGCTATTTTACAAGGATTCTTGTGTTATGGTTAATGTTCCTTGTTTTTCTATCTTTTCTTATGTGGATATTTATTATTCCATATTCCTTTCTTCTGATTCTAGATCTCTAAAAATATCAAACAGAATTCATTGGATTCAATGCTCTGTTTTATCTGAGTTTTAGCAACTATGTGTTTATTTTCTAGTCAGTGAGTTCATATATTATGCTCACTAATTCATTTATCTTCAGTTCCTTCATCCTTACACTACAACGATGTGATTTTGGGACATTAGTTATAGCTACCTTGCCCCTTTTGAAATTTCTACAGCTGATCCCTTAGATTTATTGTCCTAGCTCAAGGATTTCATCTTCCAGTCCAACAAAACCTATAATTTCAAAACCCTCATTGATCTGAAATATCTAGCCTAAAATCATTTTTCATTCCAGTTTAGATTATTAAGTGTTACCTTAGAGAGAGCCTTCTCTAATTTGGTAGGTCTAGATACCAAACCAAAATCTTGGTCTGTGGTTACCTCTGTTGGTCTCCTTCTCAGCCTTGGGAGTACTGGTGGAGTGATAACACATACCAATACCAATACCATACCAATACCAATACCAATGCCATACCAATACCATACCATACCATACCAACACAATACCATACCATACCATACCAATAACATACCAATACCAATACTAATACCATACCATTGCATACCAATAACAATACCAATACCATACCAATAYCGTACCATTGCATACCAATACCAATACAATTCCATACCAATGCACGACAATGGTATGCATTGGCAATGATGTTCATACCAATACCATACCAATATCAATACCATATTATACCATACCAATACCAATACCAACACGATACCATACCATACCAATACCTATACCATACCATACCATACAATGCCATACCAATACCAATACCATTGGCAATGATATGCATTAGCAATGGTATGCATTGGAAATTATATGCATACCAATATCATACCAATTCCATACCAATACCAATACTATACCACACCATACCAATACAATACCATACCAATACCAATGCCAATACCAATACCATACCATTGAATACCAATACCAATGCCAATACCAATACCAATACCATACCATTGCATACCAATACCATTACATGGAAATCATATTCATACCAATACCATTGCATGGCAATGGTATGCATACCAATACCATTGGCAATACCATACCATACCATACAAATAATATTTCCAATACCAATACCAATACCATACCATTGCATACCATAATGGTATGCATTGGCAATGATATGCATACCAATACAATACCATACCATACCAATACCAATACCATAGCCAAAAATGCCAGACATAGTGTTCTTGAAAATCGACCTCATCTTCAGAAATTGCACTATGCTTCATTGACCAAAACCCTAGTGTCGAAGATACTCTAACAACTGGTTTTCCATTCGATGGAATGATAGTGTAAGGGCCCCACCAGATGAAAAATGGTGCTTTTAATCTAATACAATTGACGGTTCATGCATCTGAGTCTTGGGTTGATTTTTATCGCAAGTTGCAACTCGCCTCCTCAAGCCATTTAGGGACAAGTGGTCAATTTGGTCCAGAGGCATAAAATCCAAACCGAGTAGCATAACAAATTTCTGTAAGCTCCCGCAAGTCTGTTTGGCCAAGGCCCACATGAATACAATATCCAAAAAGACCAGGAACAGTGTTCTTGAAAATCGACCTCCTCTTCAAAAATTGCACTATGCCTCATTGACCAAAACCCTATTGTTGGAGATACTCCAACAAATGATTTTTCGGTCGACAGAATGATAGCGTAAGAGCCCTAATAGATGAAACAAAGTGCTCTGGATCCAATGCAATTGACGGTATGTGCAATTGAGTCCTGGTTTGAGTTTTATCGATAGTTTCAACTCGCCTCCTCAAGCCATTCAAGGACATGTGGCCAATTTGGTCTGGGGGCATAAAATCCAAACTGAGCAGCATAATGGAGTTATGTAAGCTCCCGCAAGTATGTTTGGCATGGTCCCATGCGACTACACTAGTAAAAAATGTCCGGCAAAGTGTTCTTGAAAATCAACCTCATCTTTAGAATTTTCACTATGTCTCATTGACCAAAACCCTAGTGCTAGAGATACTCCAAAAAATGGTTTTTCGGTGGACGGAATGATAGCTTAGGGGCCCCACTAGCTGAAACCCGGTGCTCTTAATCCAATGCAATTGACGGTTTATGCATCTGAGTCTCGGTTTGAGTTTTATCGCGAGTTGCAACTCGCCTCCTCAAGCCATTTAGGGACATGTGGTCAATTTGGTCTGGGGGCATAAAATCCAAACCGAGTAGCATAACAGACTTCTGTAAGCTCCCACAATTCTATTTGGCCAAGGCCCACGTGACTACACTAGCCAAAAATACCCGACGCAATGTTCTTTAAAATCGACCTCCTCTTCAAAAATTGCACTATGCCTCATTGACCAAAATCCTAGTGTTGGAGACACTCCAACAAATGCTTTTTCGGTTGACAAAATGATAGCGTAGGAACCCCAATAGCTGAAACCAAGTGCTATGGAAACAATGCAATTGATGGTTCGTGCATCCAAGTCTCATTTTGAGTTTTATCGATAGTTGCAACTCGCCTCCTCAAGTCATTCAAGGACATGTGGCCAATTTGGTCTGGGGTCATAAAATTCAAACTGAGCAGCATAATGGAGTTTTTTAAGCTCCCGCATGTCTATTTGACCAAGACCCATGCAACTACACTAGCAAAAAATGCTCGACGGAGTGTTCTTGAAAATCGACCTCATCTTCAAAAATTGCACTATGCCTCATTGACCAAAACCCTAGTGTTGGAGATACTCCAACAAATGGTTTTTCGGTCAACAGAATGATAGCGTAGGGGGGCCACTAGTTGAAACTCAGTGCTCTTAATCCAATGCAACTGACAGTTCGTGCATCTAAGTCTCGGTTTGAGTTTTATCGTGAGTTGCAACTCGCCTCCTCAAGTCATTTAGGGACATGTGGTCAATTTGATCTGGGGGCATAAAATCCAAACCAAGTAGCATAACGAACTTTTGTAAGCTCCCGCAAGTCAATTTGGCCAAGGCCCGTGTGACTACACTAGCCAAAAACACCCGACACAATGTTCTTTAAAATCGACCTCCTCTTCAGAAATTGCATTATTCCTCATTGACCAAAACCCTAGTGTTGGAGATACTCCAACAAATGGTTTTTCAGTCAACGGAATGATAGTGTAGGAGCCCCAATAGTTGAAACCCGGTGCTCTAGATCTAATGCAACTGACGGTTCATGCATCTGAGTCACATTTTGAGTTTTATCAATACTTGCAACTCGCCTCCTCAAGTCATTCAAGGACATGTAGCCAATTTGGTCCAAGGGCATAAAATCCAAACCGAGCATCATAATGGAGTTATGTAAGCTCCTGCAAGTCTGTTTGGCCAAGGCCCATGCGACTACACTAGAAAAAAAATGCCTGACAGAGTGTTCTTGAAAATTGACCTCATCTTCAAAATAGCACTATGCCTCATTAACCAAAACCCTAGTGTCGTATATACTCCAACAAATGGTTTTTTGGTCGACAGAATGATAGCGTAGGGGCCCCACTAGCTGAAACCTAGTGCTCTTAATCCAATTCAACTGACGGTTCGTGCATCTGAGTCCCGGTTTGAGTTTTATCGCGAGTTGCAACTCGCCTCCTCGAGCCATTTAGGGACATGTGGTCAATTTGGTATGGGGGCATAAAATCCAAGCCAAGTAGCATAATGGACTTCCATAAGCTTCTGCAAGTCTATTTGGCCAAGGCCCACGTGACTATACTAGCCAAAAATACCTGACACAGTGTTCTTGAAAATCAACCTCCTCTTCAGAAATTGCACTATGCCTCATTAACCAAAACCCTAGTGTTGGAGATACTCCAACAAATTGTTTTCTGGTCGACGGAATGATAAGGTAGGAGTCTCAATAGTTGAAACCAGGTGCTCTGGATCCAATGCAACTGACGGTTCATGCATCTGAGTCCTGGTTTGATTTTTATCGATAGTTACAACTGGCATCCTCAAGCCATTAAAGGACATGTGGCCAATTGGTATGGGGGGCATAAAATCCAAACCGAGCAATATAACAGAGTTCCGTAAGCTCCCAAAAGTATGTTTGGACAAGGTCCATGCAACTGTACTAGCCAAAAATGTCGGCATAGTGTTCTTGAAAATCGACCTCATCTTCAAAAATTGCACTATGCCTCATTGACCAAAACCCTAATGTCAGAGATACTCCAACAAATGGTTTTTCTGTTGACGGAATGATAACATAGGGGCCTAACTAGCTAAATTTTGGTGCTCTGAATCCAATGCAACTGATGGTTTGTGCATCTAAGTCCCGATTTGAGTTTCATCGTGAGTTTCAACTCGCCTCCTCAAGCCATTTAGGGATATGTGGTCAATTTGGTCCGTGGGCATAAAATCCAAACTGAGTAGCATAACGAACTTCCAATACCATTACCAATACCAATACCAATGCCATATCAATATGAATACCAATATCGTACTATACCATACCATACCAATACCAATACCATACCATACCATACATAATTTCACCTAAAAAAAAGGTTGAAGTCAATAGGGGTGATAAAAATTGCTACAAGTTTGCTAAGCCAACCATGGATAACTAAATGATGCAAAGGTACCAAAATATCAATACCTATTTCAAATCCATGCATCTATGAAACATCAATTCAAAAATCTTACTAGATTTATCAAGAGTAAATAAAATCATGGAAGTGTTTGTTTCCTCAAAACATTAAATAAGAATCCATGTGGTTGAAAAATCAATGATCATAAGAGTGGTCCAAGGTATCATTGTCAAGTGTGATATGTGGTGCTAGTAGGCAAGAATCAAATATATTTCTAGAGGAGATGGAGTCTAAGGGGATGCTAGTGGAGTGGGTAGCTTAGGTAGGAAGTCAATAGGAGAACTAAAGTGGAGAATACCAATWCCATACCAATACCAATAGCATAACATACCATACCAATACCAATAAAAATACCATACTATACCATACCATGCCATACCATACTATGCCATACAAATATCAATACCATATTGTACCATACCAATACCAATACCATACCATTGCATACCAATACCAATACCAATGCATGGAAATGGTATGCATTGGAAATCATATGCACACCAATACAATACCAATACCAATACCATTGCATTGCCAATACCAATACCAATACCAATACCAATACCAATACCAGTATGCATTACCAATACCAATATGCATTGTCAATACCCTTATGCATTGTCAATACCAATACCAATACCATTGTGTACCAATACCATACCATACCATACCAATATAAATACCATACTATACCATACCAATACCAATACCAATACCATACCATACATAATTGCACCTAAAAAGAAGGTTGAAGTCAATAGGGGTGATAAAAATTGCTACATCTTTGCTACATTTTTGCTAAGCCAACCATTGATAACTAAATGATGAAAAGGTACGAAAATATCAATATCTATTTCAAATCCACGCATATATGAAACATAAATTCAAAAATCTTATTAGATTTATCAAGAGTAATTAAAATCATGGAAGTGTTTGTATCCTCAAAATATTAAACAAGAATCCATGTGGTTGAAAAAACAATGATCATAAGAGTGTTCCAAGGTGTCAATGTCAAGTGCGATATGTGGTGCTAGTAGGCAAGAATCAAATATATTTCTAGAGGAGATGGATTCTAAGGGATTGCTAGTGGAGCGGGTAGCTTAGGTAGGAATTCAATAGGAGAACTAAAGTGGAGGTTATCCTAAGGACCATTAGAATAAGGTATAGCATCAAATAATTTTTCATCATCATCGAAACTCATGGTTAATGAGGAAAGAGCACTTTAACACATGGGAAAAGAGAGTGGATTGGTGGCTCCCAAGTGTGAAGCTACAATATCAATTTGCAAGTCTAAGTTGTTCAAAGGATTCAAAGACTCATACTCTATCAATGGAGGTTGTGTAAATGGTGGTAGTGGTCACATAAGGAATTTTTTATTTAGATCATGATCCAACCAAACCATAGGGATAGATAGCGAATGAGCTACTAAAGGTGAGACATTGTCTTGAGTAATGTTGTAGTTGAGAACTACATGTGATTGAATCAATGGTGGATCATCATTTAGGCCCAAAATGGACACATTTTGACCATATTTAGGGGCAATCCCTGGCATTTTTTGTGCCCACTAAGGTGCCCATAGTTGATTAAATTAAGGAGATAAATCAGCACTAAAATAGGCATAGTTGGCGCCAAATTTAGCGCTGACTGATATGTAGAAATTTAAAAAATGAAAAATACCTGCAGGTAAGGGGACGAATATTCCCACTGATATGTAAAACCTAAAAAACGCATATATTCGCGAGCAAGGGGACGAATTTGACATTTTGGAGGGGAAGAATTACAAAAACACGAATTGGGAGTTTGCTTTGGTGAATGGAGAAAGATTGTGACCTGTCCAACTGATTTCCCTTCTACATTTCGACTCCAACACGATTTGAGTGTTTTCCAGGGAGAATGGAGATAAAGCGTGACAGTTCAAGTGAATTTCTTGTTTCATTTTGACACCAACACATTTTGGGTGTTTCTTAGGGCGACTCCAACACGATTTGGGTGTTTCTTAGGGCGAGAGGAGATAGTCTACGACCAAACCAACTCAATTTCAAACTACAATTGGAATCCAACACGATTTGGGTGTTTCCTAGGGCGAAGGTAGACTGGGTGTGAGCATACCAACTAATTTTTGAACTATATTTGGACTCCAACAGGATTTGGGTGTTTCCTAGGGCGAACGGAGATAGGGTAAGACCAGAGCACGATTTGGGGGTTTCCTATGGGCGAACTGGGATTTTCAGGTAAAAAAATTATCAAATTTCAAAATTTAACCTCTTTACGTATAAATTTCCTCATATTTTATGGTCTATATGAGTTTGACATTTGTTTATCCTTGTTAGAATAGGAAAAAAAAGACCAGGAAGAAGAGAGAAGAAATAAGCACCTTCAAAAATCGTCACAAAGTCCACTTGCCCAAATCCTGACAGAAGGGATTTTCCCTAGCTTGCTTAAAATGTCAAGCAGAGGGAAGGAAAGAAATTCTATCCATAATGAGGTAAGTCCTCAATTTATAGATTTTTAATTGTCTCGTTTTTTAATTTTATTTTTAGTTATTTGTTTTTTATTGAAAATTTTAACACAAAAAAATTATTTTATATATCTAGGTACATGAGACTGACCAAGAGAAAGATGCATTGGCTTCGATATTGGGGATAGAGGCCATAAAAAAACTTGATGGTGTAGACTTGAAAACGCTTTCAAAATACATAGAAAAATGATTCACTAAGACCCCTGAGACATTGCAAGAAAATCAATCTTGTGAAAGGGAATCAATTGATTCCCCAACCACTCTTGGATAGAGAAAAAAATTAAGGAGGAAATCATATACAATGACCTCTAAGAATATGGAACAAAGAGAGGAGACCTCCAATGTCGAAGCCACTCACAGGACCCAAGCTTTGTCCACCACGCCATGTTTTGTAACTTGGATTGGGAACTATGATACAAGGATAGAATACGACATGGTTTCAGGCGAAATCGGAATGTCAAATGTCGGGAAGGTTTTTGTGAATAGGTTGAAGGAATCATGCCTTCAATGGTTCAAAGACCATCTCCATTTGTTGTTCTCAAAGATACCAATGCACCTACATAAAGCTGTAATTCATGACATGGAGTCTGAATTTGGCATAGGTTGGTCAGTAAAAAAGGTGAAAAGACAAATGTCTCAGAATTGCAAGATATTTAGGTGCAATCAAACAAAGAAGATAAAAAAACTCTCGCCCAAGCTAAGGCTCAAAAAAAGGCCAATTGATGTCAGTATAAAAGTATGGAAATAACTTGTAAAATCATATGAGAAGTTGGATGCACGGAGGAAGTCTGGTGAGGAGAGTATCCAGGAATTTCAATTTGCTCATAATATTATATCAAATTTCTTAAATTATTTTTATATTTTATTTGTGCATAGTTCAATTGACTTACTTTATGTTTCAGGACAAATCCTCCAAATCTAGGCTTTCAAAACTCCAAGCCACACATCATAGTGGCCAAAAAGGTTTACAAGCCTTGAACTACACCTTTGTAAGTGTATTTATTATGTGAAATGTTTTTTTTTTTTTCCTAGAAAAGTAAATGATTACATGTTTATTAGTTTAACTAGTCCATGTGCCATGTTTTGACAGGAGGACAAATATGGTCGGCATCCAACTCATTTTGAAAAAGAAATGTTACAAAATAAAAATTGGACCGACTTTGTAATATGGATGGAAAACGAGGTATCAATAGTACTAAAGGATCCCTTGCCTTGTTTTTTCCCTAGTTTTTGTCAATGGCTCCCCGTTTGGGCATCCTTGTCCTTTATTTCCTTTAAATATTATGAACTTGTGGAATGTTCCTTGCAATTTATGGAGTTTGGAAATACTAGCCTTTGTTTTGTGGCTCTTGATAACAAACATAGCTTTCCTAGCAGGGCTTTGCCCCTTTTGTTTAATTTATTTATATTTTCCTACTATTTCGATAAGTTGGATTCTCATCCAACATTCATAGGGCCTTCTTTCCCTTGGACCTTCTCTAACATAGTTGTTTTTCACCAATAGATGGGTGATAACTTCATCATCTATCTTACAAAGTGAACACATGCTAGGCCCTTGGTTACTTCTCCTTTGCAAATGATCTCAAAGAAGTAACTTGTCTCTCAACACTAGCCACGTATAAACATGTGTCTTCATAGGAGCTCTAATATTCCAAAGGGGCTTCCACCAAAATGATTTTGTCTTGTTCTGCATTACATAACATAGTATTGTACCATAGCTTTGCAATCTATTATCTTAGAATAGTATTCTTGGACCAAACCAAACTATATTTCTCATCCCTAATCCTTACATGAATATGAGATAAAGTTCCACATAACATTGCCATTGTGATAAATTCTCTCTTGCAAATCCCAAGAATACCAATACCATACCAATAACATACCATATCATACCAATACCATACTATACCATACCAATATCAATACCAATACCAATACCATACCATTGCATACCAATAACAATACCAATACCAATACCATACCATTGCATACCAATAACAATACCAATACCATGCCATTGAATACCAATACCAATATCATTGCATGGTAATGGTATGCATTGGCAATGATATGCATGCCAATTCCATACCAATACCAATACCATACCAATATCAATACCATACTATACCATACCAATACCAATACCATACCATACCATACCAATACCAATACCATATTAATATCAATACCATACTATACCATACCATACCAATACCAATACCAATACCATACTATACCATGTCATACAAATACCAATACCAATCTCATACCATACCAATACCAATACCATACCAATCCATACCATTGCATACCAATACCAATACCAATGCATACCATTGCATGGAAATGGTATGCATTGGAAATAATACGCATACCAATACCAATACCAATACCTTTGCATACCATTGCATGGAAAAGGTATGCATTGGAAATGATGTGCATACCAATGCCATACCAATACCAATACCATACCAATATCAATACCATACTATACCATACCAATACCAATACCATACCATACCATATCAATACCATACCAATAGCAATACCATACCATGCCATATCAATACCAATACCAATCCCATACCATACCAATACCAATACCATACCATTACATGGCAATGGTATGCATTGGCAATGATATGCATACCAATACCAATACCAATACCAATACCAATACCATACCAACACCAATACCAATACCAAAACCATACGAATAATATACCATACCAATACCAACACCATTCCATACCAATACCATACCAATACCAATACCAATACCATTTCATACCAATACCATACCAATACCAATACCAATACCAAAACCAATACCAATATGCATTCCCAATACCCTTATGCCTTGCCAATACCATTTCCAATACCATTGCATACCAATATAGCCAATAACATTGCATACCATTACAAATACCATACTAATACCAATACCAATACCATACCAATATCATACCATACCATACCAATACCATACCATACCATACCAATACCAATACCAATACGAAACCATTGAATACCAATAACAATACAAATACCACTAACATATCAATACCATACCATTGCGTACCAATACCAATACCATTTCATAGCATTGCACGACAATGGTATGCATTGGCAATGATATGCATACCAATACCATACCAATACCAATACCAATATGAATTGCCAATACCCTTATGCCTTGCCAATACCAATACCAATACCATTGCCAATACCATTGCGTATCATTGCAGTTAATACCATTACATACCAATACCAATACCATACCAATACCATACCATACCATACCAATACCATACTAATACAATACCATACCATACCATACCAATAACAATACCACTACCATACCAATACCATACCATTGTGCACCAATACCAATATCATTGCATACCATTGCACGACAATGGTATGCATTGGCAATGATATGCATACCAATACCATACCAATACCAATACCATTATGCATTGCCAATACCCTTATGCCTTGCCAATACCAATACCATTGCATACCAATACCATACATGTATCATACCATACCAATACCATACCAATAACATACCAATAGCAATACCATACCATTGAATACCAATAACAATACCAATACCATACCATACCATTGTATACCAATACCAATACCATTGCATACCATTTCACGACAATGGTATGCATTGGAAATGATATGCATACCAATACCATACCAATATGCATTGCCAATACCCTTATGCCTTGCCAATACCAATACCAATACCATTGCATACCAATACGACCAATACAATTGCATACCAATACCAATACCATACCATACCATACCAATACCATACTAAAACCAATACCGATACCAATACCATGCCATACCATACCAATACCATACCATACCATACCAGTAACATACCAATACCAATACCATACCATTGCATACCAATAATAATACCAATATTGTACCATTGCATACCAATACCAATACCATTGCATACCATTGAATGGAAATGGTATGCATTGGCAATGATATGCATACCAATACCATACCAATACCAATACCAAAACCAAAACCAATATGCATTGCCAATACCCTTATGCCTTGCCAATACCAATACCAATACCATTGCAAATACCGTACCATACCATACCAATACCAATACCATACGATTGCATACCAATACCAATACCAATATTGCATACCATTGCATTGACAATGATATGCATACCAATAACATTGCCAGTACCATACCATACCATACCAATAACATTGTCAATATCAATACCAATACCATACCATTGCATACCAATATCGTTGTGTACCAATATCAATACCATTGCATACCACAATGGTATGCATTGGCAATGATATGCATACCAATACCATACCAATACCAATACAATATAATATCATACCATACCAATACCAATACTATAGAAAAAAACATCCAATAGAGTGATCTTGAAAATCGACCTCATCTTCAGAAATTGCACTATGCCTCATTGACCAAAACCCTAGTGGCGGAGATACTCCAACAAATGGTTTTTTGGTCGACGGAATGATAGCATAAGGGCCCCACTATATGAGAATCGATGCTCTTAATACAATGCAACTGACAGTTCGTGCATCTGAGTCCCGCTTAGAGTTTTATCAAGAGTTGCAACTCGCCTCCTCAAGCCATTTAGAGACATGTGGTCAATTTGGTCCAGGGGCATAAAATCCAAACCGAGTAGCATAACAGAATTTCGTAAGCTCCCGCAAGTCTGTTTGGCCAAGGCCCACATGACTACACTAGCCAAAAATACCTTACACAATTTTCTTCAAAATCAACCTCCTCTTCAGAAATTGCACTATGCCTCATTGACCAAAACCCTAGTGTTGGAGATACTCCAAAAAATGGTTTTTCGGTCAAAATAATGATAGCGTAAAAGCCCCAATAGTTAAAACCCATTGCTACAGATCCAATGCAACTAACGGTTCATGCATCTGAGTCTCGATTTGAGTTTTATCGATAGTTGCAACTCGCCTCCTTAGGCCATTCAAGGACATGTGATCAATTTGGTCCAGGGGCATAAAATCCAAACCGAGCAGCATAATGGAGTTTCATAAGCTCACGCAAGTTTGTTTGGCCAATGCCCATGCGACTACACTAGCAAAAAATACTCGACAGAGTGTTCTTGAAAATCGAACTCATCTTCAGAAATTGCACTATGTCTTATTGACCAAAACCTTAGTGTTGGAGATACTCCAACAAATGGTTTTTTTGTCGACAGAATGATAGCGTAGGGGCCCCACTAGCTGAAACTCAGTGCTCTTAATCCAATGCAATTGACGATTCATGCATGTGAGTCTCGGTTTGAGTTTTATCGAGAGTTGCAACTTGCCTCCTCAAGCCATTTAGGGACATGTGGTCAATTTTTTCTAAGGGCATAAAATCCAAACCGAGTAGCATAACGGACTTCCATAAGCTCATGCAAGTCTATTTGGCCAAGGCCCACGTGACTACACTAGCCAAAAAGACCCGACACAATGTTCTTGAAAATCGACCTCCTCTTCAGAAATTGCACTATGCCTCATTGACCAAAACCCTAGTGTTGGATATACTCCAACAAATTGTTTTCCGGTCGATGGAATGATAGAGTATGAGCCCCAATAGTTGAAATCAGGTGCTCTTAATCCAATGCAACTGACGGTTCATGCATTTGAGTCCCGATTTGAGTTTTATCGATAGTTGCAACTCGCCTCCTCAAGTCATTCAAGGACATGTGGTCAATTTGGTCTAGGGGCATAAAATCCAAACCGAGCAGCATAATAGAGTTTTGTAATCTCCCACAAGTCTGTTTGGACAAGTTCCATGCAACTACACTAGCCAAAAATGCCTGCATAGAGTTCTTGAAAATCGACCTCATCTTCAGAAATAGCGTTATGCCTCATTGACCAAAACCCTAATGTCAGAGAGACTCCAACAAATGGTTTTTCTGTAAACGAAATGATAGCATAGGGGACCCACTAGTTGAAACTCGGTGCTCTGAATCCAATGCAACTGACAGTTTGTGCATCTGAGTCTCGGTTTGAGTTTATCACGAGTTGCAACTCGCCTCCTTAATCCATTCAGAGATATGTGGCCAATTTGGTCTAGGGGCATAAAATCCAAACTAAGTAGCATAACGGACTTATGTAACCTCCCACAAGTTTTTTTAGCAACATTAAACCCTATCCTATCCTAGTAATCCATCTGAGTTGACGGTTCCTCAATCTGAGTCTCGATTTTCATTTTATGCCCAGTTGCAAGTCACATCCCAAACAATTCCAGGGACTCTTGGCCAATTCCTCCTCGGGGCATAAAAATCTAATGGAGCATCATTTTTGAGTTCTATGATATGTTGCAAGATTTTTTAGGCATGGAATAGGTGACCACATTATCCATCCACTCTCGAGGGAAAATTTCATAAATTGGACCCCTTAATCCAAATGTTGCATTGCTTCAAACTGAGCAAAACACTAGTTCTCAAAATCAATGAGTAAATCAACTTCTGAGGCATGGCACCCAGGAGTGAGGGATTCTCTATATGAAATCTTATCCTAGTAATCCATCGAAGTCGACGGTTCCTCAATCCGAGTCTCGATTTTCATTTTATGCCCAGTTGCAAGTGGCATCCCAAACCATTTCGGGGACTCTTAGCCAATTCCTCTTCAGGGCATAAAATCCTAAAAGAGCAACATTTTTGAGTTCCATGAGATGTTGCATGATTTTTTAGGCATGGACTAGGTGACCACATTGTTCATCCACTCCCGAGGCATGGTTTCCTAAATTGGACTGCTAATTTCTAAATCCAAATGTTGCATTGCTTCTTACTGAGCAAAACACTAGTTCCCAAAATCGATGAAAAAAACAACTTCTGAGGGATTGGAACCAGGAGTGAGGGGTGATTTATCTAAAATCCTATGCCATGAATCCAACGGAGATGAAGGTTCCTCAATACGAGTCTCGTTTTTCATGATATTCACAGTTGCAAGTCACATCCCAAACCATTTCAAGGACTCTTGGCCAATTTCCCCTCAAGGCATAAAAGACTAATGGAGCAACATTTTTGAATTCCATGAGATGTTGCAAGATTGTTTAGGAATGGACTAGGTGAACACATTATCCATCTTTTCCTGAGGGACGATTTCATAAATTGGACCCCTTAATCCAAATGATGCATTGCTTCAAACTAAACAAAACACTAGTTCTCGAAATCAATGAGTAAATCAACTTTCGAGGCATGGAACCTAAGAGTGTGAGGTGGTCTAGCTGAAATCCTATCTCAGTAATCCATCGGAGTCGAAGGTTCCTCAATCTAAGTCTCGGTTTTCTTTTATGCCCAGTTGCAAGTGGCATCCCAAACCATTTTAGGGACTCTTGGCCAATTCCTCCTCAGTGCATAAAAACCTAACGGAGCAGCATTTTTAAGTTCCGTGAGATGATGCAAGCATGTTTAAGTATGGACTATGTGACCACATTGTCCATATTATCCCAAGGTACGGTTTCATAAATTGGATCCTTTAATCCAAATGTTACATTGCGTCAAACTGAGCAAAACACTAGTTCTTGAAATCAATGAGTAAAGCAACTTTCAAGGCATGGCACCCAAGAGTGAGGGGTGCTCTAGCTGAAATCCTATCTCAATAATCCATCAAATTCGATGATTCCTCAATCCGAGTCTCGGTTTTCTTTTTATGCCTAGTTGCAAGTGGCATCCCAAACCATTTCGGGGACTCTTGGCCAATTCCTCCTCATGGCATAAAAACCTAACGGAGCAGCATTTTTGAGTTCCGTGAGATGCTGCAAGATTTTTTAGGCATGGACTATGTGACCATATTGTCCATCTTCTCCCGAGGCATGGTTTCATAAATTGGATCCTTTAATCCAAATGTTGCATTGCTTCAAACTGAGCAAAACACTAGTTCTTGAAATCAAGGAGTAAAGCAACTTTTGAGGCAAGAAACTCGAGAGTGAGGGGTTATCTAGACGAAATATTATCCCAGTAATCCATCGGAGTCGACTGTTCCTCAATCTGAGACTCGGTTTTCTTTTTATGCATAATTGCAAGTGGCATCCCAAACCATTTCGGGGACTCTTGGCCAATTCCTCCTCATGGCATAAAAAGATAACAGAGCAACATTTTTTAGTTCCATGAGATGTTGCATGCTTGTTTAGGCATGGACTATGTGACCACATTGTCCATCCACTCCCAAGGCATGGTTTCATATATTGGACCCCTAAATCCAAATGTTCCATTACTTCAAACTAAGCAAAACCCTAGTTCTCAAAATCGATGAAAAAAATAACTTCTAAGGGATTGGACCCAGGAATGAGGGGTGATCTAGCTGAAATCCTATTCCAGGAATCCAACGAAGATGACAGTTCCTCAATTTGAGTCTCAGTTTTTGTGATATGATGAGTTGCAAGTCACATCCCAAACCATTTTGGGGACTCTTGGCCAATTCCTCCTTAGGGCATAAAAACCTAACGGAGCAACACTTTTGAGTTTTGTGAGATGTTGCAATCTTGTTTAGGCATGGACTAGGTGACCACATTATCGATCTTATCATGAGGGACAGTTTCATAAATTGGACCCCTTAATCCAAATGTTGCATTGCTTCAAACTGAGCCAAACACTAATTCGCAAAATCAATGAGTAAAGCAACTTCCGAGGCATGGCACCCGAGAGTGAGGGGTGATCTAGTTGGAATCCTATCCCAGGAATCCAACGGAGACGACAGTTCCTCAATTCGGCTCTCGGTTTTCGTTATATACCGAGTTGTAAGTCGCATCCCAAACCATTTCGAGGACTCTTGGCCAAGTCCTCCTCAGGGCATAAAAACCTAACAGAGCAACATTTTTGAGTTCCGTGAGATGCTACAAGGTTGTTTAGGCATCGACTAGGTGACTAAATTATTGATCCTCTCATGAGGGACGGTTTCATAAATTGGACCCCTTAATCTAAATGTTGCATTTCCTTAAACTGAGCCAAACACTAGTTCTCGAAATCAATGAGTAAAGCAACTTCTGAGGCATGGCACCTAGGAGTGAGGGGTTCTCTAGCTGAAATCCTATGCCAAGAATCCAACAGAGACGACGGTTCCTCAATCTGAGTCTTGATTTTCATTTTATGCCTAGTTGCAAGTGGCATTCCAAACCATTTCCGGGACTCTTGGCCAATTCCTCATCAGGGCATAAAAGACTAACAGGGAAACATTTTTGAGTTCCATGAGATGTTGCATGCTTGTTTAGGCATGGACTAGGTGACCACATTGTCCATCCACTCCCGAGGCATGGTATCCTAAATTAGACCCCTAAATCCAAATTTTGCATTGCTTCTTACTGAGCAAAACACTAGTTCTCGAAATCGATGAAAAAAAAATTCGAGGGATTGGAACTGGGAGTGAGGGGTGCACTAGCTAATATCTTATGCCAGGAATCCAACGGAGACAACGGTTCCTCAATCTAAGTCTCGTTTTTCATGATATACCCAATTGCAAGTCGCATCCCAAACCATTTCGGAGACTCTTGGCCAATTCCTCCTCATGGCATAAAAGACTAACATAGAAACATTTTTGAGTTCTATGAGATGTTGCAAGCTTGTTTAGGCATGGACTAGGTGACCACATTATCCATCCGCTCCTGAGGGATGATTTCATAAATTGGACCCCTTAATCCAAATGTTGCATTGCTTCAAACTGAGCAAAATAGTAGTTCTTGAAATCAATGAGTAAAGAAACTTTCGAGGCTTTGGACTCGGGAGTGAGGGGTGGTCTAGTTGAAATATTATCTTAGTAATCCATCAGAGTTGGAAGTTCCTCAATCCGAGTGTCGGTTTCATTTTCTTCCCAATTTCAAGTCGCATCCCAAACAATTTCAAGGACTCTAGGTCAATTCCTCCTCAGGGCAAAAAAACCTAACGGAGTAGCATTTTTTAGTTTTGTGAGATGATGCAAGATTTTTTAGGCATGGACTAGTTGACCACATTATCGATCTACTCATGAGGGATGATTTCATAAATTGGACCCCTTAATCCAAAAGTTGCATTGCTTCAAACTGAGCAAAACACAAATTCTCGAAATCAATGAGTAAAGCAACTTTCGAGGCATGGCAACAGAGAGTGTGATCCGAATTATTTTCGGCATGAAATGAGAGTGGAGATATAATAAAGAAATGCACAAAGATATCATGTATATCCAATAATATAACATAAATATATCAGAGATGCAACCATAAACATAGATATACAGTAATACATGATTTCTATTAATGAAAGAAATGTACAGAGACTGTAAAAATACAGAGTGAAAGACTCGCTAGAATGGTGGCAGCTTATCTCTAAGAAGAGATGTGACGGCTACTCTCATTCACAAGAAGATGATTACAATGAGGCTCTGAAGTCCTTTTTACAATAAACAGGAATTTCAAAAACCCTAGACATCCAAAAACCTAACCCTAGGAGATGAAGCGCCAAAAGTCATGTGGGCCCCGTTTGGGTAAGTTAGTACATCAACTTCTCGGGGTCGTAACTTTTGCATACGATCTTCGTTTTAGGTGTATGATAGCTCGTTGGAAAGGTATCTTTGAGGAGATTCATTTTGGGGGTTCAATCATACCTTTGGCTATCATTGACAACCTCGATCTCGAAAAACCTTCATTTGGGCCCTCAAAATGGCCCCGGAAGTTAAAAACTGTTAAAAATAGTAAATTGCCAAATTTGCCAGAAAACTATTTTGAGCCAGTCGAAAAAGGTGGGTGGCCACCGATATCCACCTAGATGAATCCTCCCTCCTTAGGAAGCAATGGTATCCATTGCGTTGAGTTCTCGGGGGAGAGGGAAAAGCATTTTCTTGAATCTACATCTTGGTGAATTGTTTGCCTTGTTGGAGGCGTCGCGCTGCTCAGTTTGTGGAAGTCTGTCATGAACCTGTTGAGGCTGAGGCTATTCAACAAGTCAGGATACATGAGAGGATGGTGTGCAAAAGGAATCTTTTCTCTTTATTGCAACCTTTTCCACCTACTTTTTTTGGATAGAAGGTGCTTGGGGTGAAACTATAATGGTTGCAGTGTCCTTTTGTTCCCCTTTTGAATAGATTGTGAAGAAGCTGAATTTTGCAGTATGAGATACTACCTTGCGGAAATTTTTAGGTGGAACAATAGTCAGAACTACCTCTAGTATTCTGTAGAGATGACCCCCCAGAGAAACAATAACATTGCGGGGTCTAGATACATAAACAGCATGGCGCTTCCACATATATGGTTGGCCCAAGAGAACATCGCAGACATCCAGTGGGGAAACATCACATAATACCTCATCCTTGAAGGGTTGGATGTCGTATGACAATTGAAATTGTTGGCTAACACAAAGATCTCGTCCTTGGCGAAGCTACCCGATGTTGTATGGTTGCGGGTGTGGTGTTGTCAACAATCCCAACTGTTTGACGACCTCTGTTGAGATGAGGTTCTTCTAGCTTCCGCTATCAACAATAAAATGCAGTGGGGTCCCCTTCACCCACATCTGTGAATGAAAAATGTGCTCCCCCTCCTCAGGATCTGTTGGTTCTTCTGGTTGAATTGATGTGGTCGCGACAATAGTAGTGGGGTATGCGTCAATGATCTATCCTCTACCAATATTTTCAGAATCAGATTCTAAATCAGGGTTTAGCTCCTTGTCTTTGATCTCAGCCACCAATGATTGTTTTGAGCAACATTCATCGGTGTTGTGACAGGGGATTTTGTGGAAATCACACCATTTTCCGGTGTCCTTCTTTGTCTTCCCATGACCCTTCTTTTCCTGTGACTTGGACTGGTTTTCGGGAGACTGTCTGTTAGGGTTGTCTTTGTCATACTTTGGTTGTTGTGGATTTGTAGACCCGAACTCCCGTTTGTTCTGGTGCTTAAATTTCTGTTTGATTTTAACATCATATCGATAAGCAGCACCGAGTGACGAGATATCCAGAAAATCCTTTTCAGTTTGGATGTATCTGTGTAGAGCCCCACGGTATTTCAGAACCAAATGTCGTTCGGATTCTTTGATACCCAGATTGGTGCACAAGGTATGGAAGGAATTGGTGAACTCCAAAACTTCTTGGCCCCTCTCTTGCCGGAGTGTGTTCCATCTCATGTACTGGTCCTCATAGTTTCCAACAGGATAATATTGTTCCTTTACCACATCCACAAAAAAATCCCAAGTGGGCTCGACCCCATATATTCCAGACTCCTCTGTGGAACTTTTCTCCCAGTAATTTTCCCACCAATGTTTGACATGATGGATATCTTTAAGGAGTGCGAAGGTGATCTTTTCTCTGTCGAAAAAATTGTGAACAGAGAAATAACCTTCTAGCAGAGTTAACCATTTTTCTAGGGCTTCTGCATCTATCTGTCCTTCAAATACAGGAATATCAAAATTAACTTGTACCTTGAAAGGCGAGGTG
Source organism: Picea engelmannii (assembly GCA_009831015.1). Taxonomy (NCBI): domain Eukaryota; kingdom Viridiplantae; phylum Streptophyta; class Pinopsida; order Pinales; family Pinaceae; genus Picea; species Picea engelmannii. The sequence goes on along the minus strand of ML777264.1, from coordinate 1,573,154 downwards.
CTTCCAAAGTGGGCGCTTGATGAAGATGCGTCTGTTTCTATCGGCAGGCATTGAAGGATGTGGGAAAAATTCTCCATCATTTCGTCCCTCTGTCACGTGAGATCTTGCTCAAGCAATAGACTGATAGGATCGTTTGCTCCATCATTTTTCTTTTCTTTCGCCATTGAGTGTTTCTTGGGTGTGTGAGAGTGATTGTCTTCAAGAGAGACAAGATCGAGACCCAAATTTTTATACTCGGACCTCGTCGGGGACATGCACTGAAAAAAAATGATCAAGAACAGCCTACTCTGATACCACTGATCCGAATTATTTTCAACACGAAATGAGAGTGGAGATATAATAAAGAAATGCACAAAGATATCGCATATATCCAATAATATAACAGAAATATATCATATATGCAACCATTAACACAGAGATACAGTATTACATGATTTATATTAATGAAAGAAATGTACAGAGACTGTAAAAATACAGAGTGAAAGACTCGCTAGAATGGTGGCAGCTTATCTCTGAGAAGAGATGTGACGGCTACTCGCATTCGCAAGAAGATGATTACAATGAGGCTCTGAAGGCCTTTTTACAATAAATAGGAATGTCAAAAACCCTAGACATACAAAAACCTAACCCTAGGAGATGAAACGCCAAAAGTCATGTGGGCCCCGTTTGGGTAAGTTAGTACATCAACTTCTCGGGGTCATAACTTTTGCATACGATCTATGTTTTAGGCGTATGATAGATCGTTGAAAAGGTATCATCAAGAAGATTCATTTTGGGGGCTCAATCGTGCCTTTAGCTATTATTGAGAACCTCTATCTCAAAAAATCTTCATTTGGGCCCTCAAAATGGCCCCAGAAGTTAAAAACTACTCAAAATAGTAAATTGTCAAATTTGTCAAAAAATTGTTTTGAGCCAGTCGAAAAAGGTGGGTGGACATCGATATCCACCTAGATCAGAGTGAGGGGTGATCTATCTAAAATCCTATCCCAATAATCCATCGAAGTCGACGGTTCCTCAATATGAGTCTTGGTTTTCTTTTTATACCCAGTTGCAAGTGGCATCCCAAACCATTTCTGGGACTCTTGTCCAATTCCTCCTCAAAGCATTAAAACCTAACGGAGAAAAATTTTGAGTTCCGAGAGATGTTGCAAGATTTTTTAGGCATGGACTATGTGACCACATTTTTCATCCGCTCTTGAGTTATGGTTTCATAAATTGGACCCCTAAATCCAAATGTTTTGGTGCTTCTTACTGAGAAAAACCCTAGTTCTCAAAATCGATGAAAAACAAAACTTACGAGGGATTAGACCCGTAAGTGAGGGGTGTTATAGCTGAAATCATATGCCATGAATCCAACGGAGATGAAGGTTCCTCAATCCGAGTCTCGATTTTCGTTATATATCGAGTTGCAAGTTGCATCCCAAACCATTTCGAGGACTCTTGGCCAATTCCTCCTCAAGGCATAAAAACCTAACGGAGCAACATTTTTGAGTTCTGTGAGATGTTGCAAGCTTGTTTAGGAATGGAATAGGTGACCACATTATCTGTCTACTCACGAGGGACGGTTTCATAAATTGGACCCTTTGATCCAAATGTTGCATTGCTTCAAATTGAGCCAAACATTAATTCTCGAAATCAATGAGTAAAGCAACTTCCAAGGCATGGCATCCAACTGAGGGGTGATCTAGCTGAAATCCTATCCCAGTAATCCATCGGAGTTGACGTTTCCTCAATCTGAGTCTCGGTTTTCTTTTTATGCCCTGTTGCAAGTGGCATCCCAAACCATTTTGGGGACTCTTGGCCAATTCCTCCTCGGGGCATAAAAACCTAACAGAGCCGCATTTTTGAGTTTTGTGAGATGTTGCAAGCTTGTTTAGGCATGGACTATGTGACCACATTGTCCATCCTCTCATGAGGCATGGTTTCATAAATTGGACCCCTAAATCTAAATGTTGCATTGCTTCTTACTAAGCAAAACCCTAGTTCTCAAAATCGATGAAAAACAAAACTTATGAGGGATTGGATATGGGAGTGAGGGGTGCTCTAGCTGAAATCCTATGCCAGGAATCCAACGGAGATGATGGTTCCTCAATACTAGTGTCATTTTTCGTTATATACCAATTTTCAAGTCGCATCCCAAACCATTTCGGGGACTCTTGGCCAATTACTCCTCAGGGCATAAAAACCTAACGGAGCAGCATTTTTGAGTTCCATGAGATGTTGCAAGCTTGTTTAGGCATAGACTATGTGACCACATTCTCCATCCTCTCATGAGGCATGGTTTCATAAATTGGACCCCTAAATCCAAATGTTGCATTGCTTCTTACTGAGAAAACCCTAATTCCCAAAATCAATGAGTAAAGCAACTTCTAAGGGATAGCACCCGAGAGTGAAGGGTGCTCTAGCTGAAATCTTATCCCATTAATCCATTAAAGTCGACGGTTCCTCCATCTGAGTCTCGGTTTTCTTTCTATCATCAGTTGCAAGTGGCATCCCAAACCATTTTGAGGACTCTTGGCCAATTCCTCCTCAGGGCATAAAAACCTAACAAAGCAGCATTTTTGAGTTTCGTGAGATGTTACAAGCTTGTTTAGGCATGGAATATGTGACCACATTGTCCATGCTCTCCTGAGGAATAGCTTTATAAATTGGACCCCTAAATCCAAATTTTACATTGCTTCTTACTGAGCAAAACCCTAGTTCTCAAAATCAATGAAAAAAACAACTTATGAGGGATTGGACTCGGGAGTGAGGGGTGATCTAACTGAAATCATATGCCAGGAATCCAACGAAGACGATGGTTCCTCAATATGAGTCTCGGTTTTCATTATATATCGAGTTACAAGTTGCATCCCAAACCATTTCGGCAATTCTTGGCCAATTCCTCCTCAGGGCATAAAAACCTAACGGAGCAACATTTTTGAGTTCTGTGAGATGTTGCAAGATTGTTTAGGCATGGGCTAGGTGACCACATTATCGATCTTCTCACGAGTGATGGTTTCATAAATTGGACCCCTTAATCCAAATGTTGCATTGCTTCAAACTCAGCGAAACACGAATTCTTGAAATCAATGAGTGAAGCAACTTCCGAGGCATAGCACCCGAGAGTGAGGGGTGCTCTAGCTGAAATATTATCCCAATAATCCATCGAAGTCGACGGTTCCTCAATCTGATTCTTGATTTTATTTTTATGCCCAGTTGCAAGTGGCATCCCAAATCATTTCAGGGACTCTTGTCCAATTCCTCCTCAGGGAATAAAACCATTAAGGCACGACATGACATAGCATGGCAAGGAAAGGCATTATATGGAAAGACAAGGCATGGAAAGTGAATGCAAGGCATGGCATGGAAAGGTTTACCATACGATAGCAAGGCATGGCATGGCATGGCATGGCAAGGCAAGGCATGGCATGGAAACACATGGCAAGGCAAGGCATTTAAAGGCAAGCCATGGCATGGCATGGCATGGAAATACATGGAAAGGCAAGGCATGCAAAGGCAAGCCATGGCATGGCATGGAATGGAAAAGTATGGCATGGTATGGAATAGCATGGCAAGGTAAGGCAAGGAAATACACCTTGACACCTTTTATTACGTTTTTTTCATAATTTTCAACCATTTAGGGCTTGATGTATTGAATTTTTTCTTTGGAAGGATTGACATTTGGATGTGGTCTAGTTGAATGAGTATCGAGAGCATATTCAAAATTACCTATAAACTAGTTAATTCTCAAAGGACCTTTGAAGCATATTACAATGGGCCAAAATGTACTAAAAAAATATTCATTTGTGAAATACAAGAGAAGAATATATATAGACCAATTAACTCTCAAAGGATTTTTATATGCAAACATAATCATATATAGCACACAATGGAGAGGGTTGGTACTTACGATTATGTAATAGAATTTACAATTGATAGTTAAAATGTATAACACATTTTTTTATGATCTTTACTAACGTTTATTGGAATTGTTGCATGTTTTACAACATTGGAATGACTTCTTATTTGTAAATTATTTGAAATTTTATTATGGTATGTGTACTTTTATATGATGTAATATGATTATGGTTTCATTTCATATGTTGTAATATTAGAAATATAACACAAAATCTACATATTGCATGAAATAAATAATAACTTTTCATTTTGAATGTTCTTTTTTATAGAACACGGGTCTTCCAAAAGATCCAGTTGATCCTTATGAGATAGATCTAGATTATAATGGGTCTGATACAGACACGGGAGATGATGATGATGAGTCATATGAAGAAGACATTGTGAATGACGACGATGATGACCACAATGATTATGATCAATATAATGATGATGACCTAGTTGTTGGTAGTAGCCAGTGACATTGATCATATAGAATCCATCATTGATCATTGTTGTATATTGTTATGATGCCTATTTTCATGTTTATTATCATATGTATCATTTTCACCTGCAATACCATATTATTGAGTTTTATCATTTTGACATTTATCATTTTGACTTATATCATTTAGACATATATCATCTTAACTTACGTCGAATGTTGGCCATGTATCATTCTAACATGTTATTGATCTATTGCCATATTTGACTTTCACTTGTTGTAGTTATATCTGATGATGATCTTATCGGTATTAAAGATATAAGTTGTTTGACATGATACTTATCTAATATTGATATATTTGACTAGTTTTAATTATAGATGATGATCATGTTATAATCAAAATCTTGTTATTTTATATATATTGTATGTTGTAGAATTTATTTAGATGGAGATTTAATAAGTATAATGATGTTGTTAGTTTGTATGGATGTCCAGTTCCCTAAAAATTCTTTATAAAAGCTATCCTATAAAATACTTCAAATGCAATATGACTTACTCTATAATAATATAAGTTTTTTAAGATGCATGATATATTTAACTAATTAAATTGAAATAAAAAAAAGTTAAATTACTAAATGGAAGCTAAAAAGGACACAACATGAGTTGTTAAAATGGAATCAAAATGTGGCTCTAAAATGAAGTAAAACTCAACATTAAATTTGAATCCATACTTGGAGTTATTTCTGGATCTAAGTAGGAAGATAAATTGGTTGTTTAACAAGAAGCAAAACTAAATGCTAATTACGAAGCAAATCCCAATGCTAAAAGGAAGCAAACCCTGGACCTAAAAAAGAAGCAAAACCAAACACTAAAAACGAAGCAAACCTTGGAACTAAAAGGAAGCAAACCATGGAGCTAACAAGGAAGCAATTATGGAAGCAAAAAATGATGCAATAATGGAATCACATCTTGGCGTTAATTTGGAAGCCAAAATAGAAGCTATTTTTGACGTTACACTAGAAGAAAAAAAGGAAGCATGATTGGGAGCTAAACTAGGTGCCACACCTGGAGCTAAACTAGGCGCTAAACCAGGAGCTAAAGCAAGAGATAAACTAGGCGCTAAATCAAGAACTAAACTAAGAGTTAAACTAAGAGCTAAACTAGGGGCTAAACCAGGAGCTAAACCAGAAGCTAACCTATAAGTTAAACCAAGAGCTAAACCAAGTGCTAAACTAGGAGATAAACCAAGAGCTAAATTAGGCACCACACATGGAGCTAAACTAGGCACTAAACTAGGAGCTAAACCGGGATTTAAACTAGGTGCTAAACCAGGAGCTAAACTAGGAGCTACACCTAGAGATAAACTAGGCACTAAACCAAGAGCTAAACCAGGAGCTAAATTAGGCGCCACACCTAGAGCTAAACTAGGAGCTACACCAAGAGCTAAACCAAGCACTATTTTAAGCGTTATTTAGGGAGCTATATCACATTTTAGGCGCTAAACTAGGTGCAAAATCTAGAGCAAAACTAGGAGCTAAATAAGAAGCAAAGATGGGCACTAAAAAGGGAGAAAAACTAGGCGCTAAAAAGGGAGAAAAACCTGGCACTAAAGAGGGAGATAAATTGGGCACTAAACTAGGCACTAAATCCAGCGCCCAAGTGAACACGTCGTTTAGTGTCGGTTTTTGTGCCCTCTCATCAGCCCAATTCATGCCCTCAAATGCAGCAAAATCCGACGCTAATGGCCTTTTTTTTTGTAGTGAACCTCGAGATGTGTCAAGGAATCCATATGACCAGGACCTTGGAACCCCTCACTAGGTATGAAAGGAGCTAAGATATTTTGGCTTCGAAACTCTGGGAATTCAAAGCTCTATGACGTTATGACCTTACAACCTTCGAAACCCATCGAAGGAAAGTTGTTGGTTCGGTTACTAGTGAGGTTGACCAACCTCTAGCGGTTTTCTTAACTGTGACCGTGGGATCTATCCCACCGTTGAACCCTGACCCACTTACTAGTTGTGAAGTAACACTAGTTGTAGATCTGAGGGTGCTCAGGATCTCCCCTGATCGTTGGATCTATGCCATGGTCAGTCTGGCATTGAACGCTCTGGGAGAAAAGGGGTGTTAAATGGGTAGAACCCCTGAACGCCAAAGTCGCAAAGTGATGAGAACCATATATCTTAGGGTACTCGAGATCTCCCATGACCGTTGGATCTATGCCATGGTCATTCTGGCATTGACCACTCTGGGAGAAAAGGGGTGTTAGACGGGTAGAACCCTCCAACTTCGAAGTCGTGAAGTGATGAGAACCGTAGATCCGGGGACACTTCGAGATACCACCTGATCGTTGGATCTACATCGTGTTCATTCCAACATTTACCACTATGGGAGAAAGGGAGTGTTAGATGGGTAGAACCCCCGAACACTGAATCCATGAAGCGACGAGGATGGTCGATCGAGGACGCGTTGGAATCTCTCCTTACCGTTCTATTTAGACCATGGTCAGCCCACACTGACCACTCTGGGAGTAAAAAGGAAATTATAAAGCCAAGCTCCTAAATGCCGAAGTCGCAAAGAACCGGAGGTTGTCAGTATGGAGTGATGTGGCATGCTGACATCACCTAGGGTGATTGGACCCATGTTCGGCATGCCATGTGTCACCTTGATTCATGCTTTTTACATACCCTATATTCCCATTAGAACGTGACATGTGTCACCCATTAATGAGGTCATGTGTCATCTCTTCCCTTTTCCGTGTGTCACCCCCTGGCACATGCTCGCTTGGCCTAAAGGCTGGTGGAGCACCCGAGACACTAGGAGTTCGGGAGTTTAGGGAACTTGGGTTGTTGACACGCTGGGGTAAATTGACCGAAGGCCCGGACCTACCTGCCCCTGCCTCTGCATTTAACGCGCCACCACGTGTAAGTGTGGACCCTTCGGGAGTGTGGGGTTTTGAAACTCCAGAGGTTTGGGGTGGTGTATGGGATAAGTCAAAAGGGTCGAAGGCCGGAACCACATGGTGGGATTCTAGGGTTTCGGGACTCCAGAGGATATGTGAATAGAGAAACTGGCATTCGGCGCCAAACGTCAAATTCTCGTAAGCATGTGTGTTAATACGAAGGTGTAACTCCCAAGCCAGAGCTCGGATTGGAGCATGGTGACAATTGTTGGAAAGCTCTTAATGAGCATAAGGAAATAAAGATCTCGGGAAGAGGACCCGAGATCTTTGAGTAGAAGAGAAATTTTTATACCCCATCCCTCTAATGGATACCTAAGGGGTCGGGTGTCTTAGAAAGTGGTATCATAGCATGCAACAACACTTGGCCTGCGTCGGCTCATGAACGTGTCGCATAAAAATCTTGTTAGATAAATTTTAAGGAGTAACCCCCTATCTTACCCCATTCATAAGAAACCTATTTAAACCACTACTGAAAATAGGAATGAAACTTTCTAATGTTTTTATATGTTTGAAAGTTTGAACTGTGTGTTGCTAGTGTTCCATATAAAGAAGTTGACTTCATCTTACAACTGTATGTGTTGTTCATAAACTAGTAGATAAATAACTAACAAAAAATGTTTTATCAACACTTGAGTAGACAATGGATAGCAGGAAAACTATAGTGTAAAGGATGGTGACACACCATGAGTTGGGGGAAATATCCCACAATAGAGAAGAAGAATTTGATGAGAGGAGAGCGGTGGAAACCCCTCCAGATTTGGTTGAAACCGTAAGAAGCCTCATGGAGGAATTACATGTTTGTAAGGCTAACAATGAAAGGTTTATAAAAGAACAGGAAAATCAAACTGAAATTAACACAGTCCTACTGCAAAGCCTATCAGATATACAAAGGCAGTTGAAACATGGACCAACACCCGGTCATATGGACAGAAATCATACTAAGAAAACCCAAAGTCCACTGGAGATACAAAAGCATGGTCCTGAAAGTGGCCACACAAGGAGGAGCACCTCCAAGAAGGCCCAACATGGAGCCAAGAGACACTCAACGGAAGAATCCTCTAGTGAAGAAACTGATAACTCCAAGTAATCTTCTAGTAGCAAGACTAGTTCACATTCCCAGAGGAGAATAAAGAAGAGGAAACATTCCAAGAGCCATGACCATGAAGAGTTTAAGAAATCCAAACCACCCACTTTCAATGGAGAAATTAAGAAGGGGTGAGAAGAAGAAGTTTGGCTTCTTGGCTTGAAGAAGTACTTCAGATCCCATGACTACTCTGAAAACTTAAAGGCTCGGATAGCCATTTTCAACTTGAACAAAAAGGCCTCCATTTGGTGGGAAGACCTTAGGAATGTGAAAGGAATCCATGAGAAGGACCTGTCATGGAAACAATTTGAAAAGTACTTCAAGTAGAAGTATCGGTGGTAACAATACTTTCATGGGAAGACCAAGGAGTTCTATGAACTCAAGTTAGGAGAACTTACAATAGATGAATATATCAACAAATTTATTGAGTTGATATGGTATGTTCCCTACATAAAGGATGAAAAGGTAAAAATGCAACGATTTATTAGTGGACTGCCTCAGTCCTTCTGAGACAGAATTGAATTTGATGAACCCAATACCTTAGAAGATACTATCTGGAAGGCAAGGTATTTCTATGAGAAATTCAAGAATAAGGCATAACAACATGAGGACTGGAAGAAGAAAAGTAATTCAAGATTCAAGAAGAAGGGGTTTAAATCCTCAAGATTTAAGAACCAGGGGAAAAGTTCTAAGATGAGCATTCCTACTAAAAGTGTATATCATCATAATTTCCCATCTCAAAGTGGTAATAAACCCTTTGGAGCAGCCCCGGGTAAGACTGATAACACAAAGACAGAACCCTTGAAATGTTGGGGTTGTGGAGAAGAACATATGTTGAGGGACTATCCACATAGGTAGTAGAACAATAGGAGTGTCTACAATGTCCAAGAGGCTACCACAGTCAATGATGTGGCTAGGAGCATGCCACAAATTTATGCAGCCTTGGATAATAGACAAGTTGACCACCAAGCTTCAGTGGTGGAGATGGAAGGTATGATTTCCAACCATCTAGTTTCCATTTTAATTGACCCTGGTTCTAATCTGAGTTATGTTTCCCCTCAAACTGTTGATAAATGTAAATTGCAACAAGTAAAACATGTTAAATAATGGTTGGTACAACTACCCACTGGAACCAAAAGAAAGGTAACAGAGGTCATACCAGCATGCCAATTCATTATGAATGGATTATCCACCCAAGCAACTTTAAACATGTTCCCTTTAGTATCATGTGACCTGTTGATTAGCATGGACTGGTTAGTTGCCCATAAAACCAAGTTGGACAGTTAAAATAAAACTTTGGAGTGTGAAGATGAAGAAGGGAGAAAAATAACCCTACAAGGAATTCAAAATCATGTCTCAATGAGACAAATATCAGCCCTTCAAGTGAAGAAGTATTGCAGAAAAGGGTGTTCTTTGTATGCAATACAAGTGTTGAACTCTGTTGAGAACAATAAACCAATACTAGAGGAAAATCCCATATTAAGAGAGTATAAATATGTGTTTCCATAAGAGGTATCAGGTCTACCTCCAAGAAGAGATATTGACTTTTCAATAGAACTTGTACCAGGAGTGGTGCCAGTGTCTAGGACACCCTATAGAATGAGTACACCATAGCTAGTTTAGCTCAAAATACAGCTAAAGGAGATGTTGGACCAAAGCTACATTCGGCCTAGTGTGTCTCCATAGGGAGCACCAGCCTTGTTTGTGAAAAATAAGGATGGCACACTCAAGTTGTGCATAGACTATAGACAACTTAATAAGATGACCATTAAGAATAAGTATCCCTTGCCAAGGACCGATGGCTTGTTTGACCAATTAAGGGGTGCTACAATTTTCTCCAAGATTGACTTGAGGTCTGGATACCATCAAGTCCAAATTAAGGATGAATACATCCACAAAATAGCCTTTGGGACAATATATGGGCACTATGAATTTGTGGTGGTGCCATTTGAGCTTTCCAATGCACCAACCAATTTTATGTGCTTAATGAATAATGTACTTAGTAAGTTCTTGGATAGATTTGTGTTGGTTTTCATTGATGATATCCTAATCTATTCTAAGAGTAGGGAATAACATGAAGAACATCTCATGTTAGTGCTTCAAGTGCTGAGAGAACATCATCTCTATGTTAAGTTTAGTAAGTGTCACTTTTTTCCAAAACAAATTACATTACTTAGGCCATGTTATTTCTAAAGAGGGAGTGATAGTTGACCCTGACAAGATCAAATCCATTATGGATTGGCCTACCCCAAAGGATGTATCTGATATCATATCCTTTATGGACCTAGCAGGCTACTATAGAAGGTTCATAAAGGGATTCTCCAAGATCGGTTTCCCAATCACCTCCCTTCAGAAAAAGGGAGTTAAATTCATTTGGACATCAGAATGTGAAGAGAGATTCCAACAGCTGAAATACCTTCTAACCAATGCACCTATACTAAATATTGCAAACCTAAACAAGAATTTCTTTATGTGTATAGATGCATGTAAGGAAGGGATCAAAGGAGTCCTTATGTAAGAAGGACATGTGATTTGATACGAATCTAGAAAATCGAATGAGCATGAAATCAATTATGTGACCCAAGATCTGGAATTGGATGCCATAGTACATGATTTAAAAATGTGGAGGCATTACCTCCTAGGTAAAATATTTGTGCTTATGACAGACCATAGTGGGTTGAGAGATATGTTTGATCAAACAAAACTAGAAATGCTAGACAAGTTAGATGGATGGCTCACCTTAGTGAGTTTGATTTTGAAATCAGACATATCAAAGGAAAAGAAAACAGGGTGGTTGATGCCCTTAGTAGATGTATGAAAGTGATTCACTTGGAAGTTGTAAGCACCTGTGAATCAGACGTCGGGGAGAGAGTCAAAAGTACACAAGAAACAGATGCATTTTTCAAGACTATGAGATCATACTTAGAGCAAGAGCCCATAGGGATGAAGTATGAGGGTTATCAATTGTTGAATGATGGTCTGCTAACTTACAAAGGTAGGTTGTATATTCATAATTGTGATGACTTGAAGAGGTTCATAATGGATGAACTACACAAAAGACCATATACCGGTCATCCTGGTTATCAGAAAATGATCACAGCCACTAGGAAACTATTTTATTGGCCCAGACTGAAAAAAGGACATAGTTTATTACTTAGCTAAGTTTCTAGAATGTCGGAAGGTTAACGCAGAGCACCATCATCTAGTAGGGTTGTTGCAGCCCCTACCCATCCTCGAATGGAAATGGGAAACCATATCCATGGATTTCATCATAGGGTTACCAAAATCAACCAAACAAAATGACGTCATCATGGTAGTTATGGACAAACTGAGCAAGGTTGCTTACTTTATTCCCACCAAATTAACTTGCAAGGCAACAGATATTACCAGTATTTTTATGAAAGAAATATTTAGACTCCATGGCATGCCGAAGGAAATCATATCCAACAGAGATACGAAATTTACTTCAAACTTTTGGAAATCTTTGTTTGTTGATTTTGAAACTAAATTGCTATTTAGTATAGCCTATCACCTTCAAAATGATGGGAAGAAAGAGAGGGTGAACCAAGTGTTATAGGACATGTTAAGGATGCATGTAATGCATCATCCCAAGAAGTGGGAAGACTACCTACCACTGGTATAGTTTGCTTATAACAATGGCTATCAAAGATCATTGAATATGAGCCCTTTTGAAGCCCTCTATGATAGACAATGGAATATTGCAATCAACTAGAATAACCCAGTAGATAGAATTACAATCAGGATAGATGTGCTCAAGGAAATGGAACAAAAAGTAGTTCATATAAAAAAAAATCTGAAAACAACTCAAGATAGACAGAAAAGCTACGCAGACAGAAAAAGGGACTCCTAGAGAGTTCAAAGTAGGGGATCATGTGTATCTCTGAGTTAGACCCAGAAAGAGTTCCTTGATAATGGGAACTTGTGCCAAGATGGCACCTCAGTATTGTGGACCCTTTGAAATTTTGGATAGAGTGGGACATGTAGCATATAGACTAGCACTTCCTCCCACAGTGAAGGCCCATAATGTTTTCCATGTTTCGTTACTGAATAAATATGTACATGATTCTAATCATATAATTGATCGGTCTATGATTCAAGTGGAACCAAAGGGATAATTCCTACCATAGCCACAATGCATAATAGACAGGAAGGAAATCCCACTCAGGAGCAAAATCATTGCACAAGTCAAGGTGTAGTGGAAACAGTTTGGTCCAGATGAAGCTACATGGGAAACGGAGGATGCCATGAAACAGGCATACCCATTTTTTATTACTTATGTACATACAGAGCATATCGGCAGGTATAACATCAAGCACGATGTTCCTTTAAGGGGGAGGGGATTTTAATACCCCCATTTCCCCCAGTTTGTAAATATAACTATAACTTGCCAAAAGACTATGGCCAAATTGAATATGTGTGGATGTTGGAATTGATGAACCTTTTTGTTATAAAAGGTAATGTATGTAATTAAATAAAATGGATAGTGTTGTATAATTGTTGTAATATCACAATATCGAGCCCCAGTTGTAATTGGGAATGTAAATATGTTTTGTAGGTTGGTGAGCCAAGTGATTATGAGTTAGGAGGCTTATGTGATGATTAGGCTAGAGAGCCTAGATGCTAAAGGCCAATGAGCCTATTTTTGTATATGTAAATACTCATATCATTAATATAAATACATCGTTGTGTGTAGACCGACCACGATAAAAGAGAATGGGGGAATAAGCTCCACTAGGTAGGGAAAGGGAAGGGGCTAAGAGGCTAGGGAAAAGGGCTAAGCTTGAGGGCTTATCTCTGAGGGAATATTATAATATATTTCCTAAAAGACTAAGGTTTGGGAAATAACTCATGTTATCCTAAGTTCCTTTGGGAAAAGGAACTAACTCCAAGTGGAGAGGAACGAGCTCCAAGAGAGCCATGTGTTAATCTTGGTGCATGCAGTTATATGTGGGGAAATCAGTTCATTTTGGGGGGCTTCCCTTCCATTCTTGCCATGCTTTCCATGCACTCGCGCATGCACACAGGGAGCCATTACCTCCATTGTTGATCTCTGATCATGGACGCACCTCTAAAAGCTGCATACATTTGAGATATCACGTACTTTTCCTATGAAGCACAGCACACTGTACTTTTCCTGAACCCGTACCATGCCTTAACGTTTGGTTTTTGTTGCCAACGCAGTTCCTTGGATGAGCATGGCTTGTTACCATCTTCTATGTCCTTACCCATTTTTTATTGCTACCTTCACCTGAGCTTGTTGTTGGTTGACTAGGAGCAGGAGTGAAGAGGCAGGTTGTTAGGCCCATGGATTGAAGAAGCAGGTTGTCAAGCCTGTGAGAAACTCTCTCCAGGTGAGAGAGAGTTTGTTGGGAAATAAGAAGCAGGTTGTTAAGCATATTAACAACTCTCTCCAGGTGAGAGAGGTTGTTGGGGAAGTGATTTTTTTGGAGGGAGCTCAATTGTAGTTATAGTGCTCTGAGAATTCATGTCTGGCCTATTTTTGAAGCCCTATAAGGGAAGTGGGGCAGTCGAAGGACTGTTTAACAGAAAAGGGGCACACTTCCTGGGGTGGGACAGGCATGTGGGGAATGAGAGGTTGTAGGTTGTTAGTGTGGGTTGGCTCCTTGGATGAAATCCTTCCTGTTGACTGTGCAACTTCTTGTTGTTTCGGCCTAGCCTAGGAATCCCTTTACCTAGATGGAGTTTAGTCCCAGCTTGGGGGTGACCCACTACTAAGAGTGATTAGCAGTGTGGTCTAAGGCTCGGACGTTCGTGGAAGGTCTGCGCACAGTTGGTGGTATTCTATAAAAAGATAAGTACCAATTATGTGTTCATTTGCATCTTGTGTATTTGTACATGTCTTATATTTATGAGTTTTTCCTATATATGTTGTATGTATAGGCTTATTGTTATTTCCACATTAATCTATGTATTAGCATAATGTAATTGTCTATTAAGTTTTATTTGTATGATATTCTACATGAGTCTCTGAGTGGTATAGCCCAGTGGTCTAAGGTTGGGGTGTACTACCAAATTTGTATCAGAACTTAGAAAGAATGTTTCTATGAGGTAGCATAACTCGGCCTGGGTGGTCGGGGATGTTACAAATTGGTATCAGAGCTCTCATTTTCAACACTGGGTCTAGATGGGTCGTGTAAGTGAAATTGAAGCAAAATTTTCAGAGGGAATTGTTTTCGAAATGGAAAAAATTGGAGTTTCAAAATGTCCATGAGTACCAAGAGGGTGTTGAGAGAACCATAACTATGTCTAAAAGCTCAGGATGTGTAGCGGTTCGAGAAAGCCAGCAGAGGAAAGAAACCACAACAACTGTGGTTTTGGGCCACAAAGTTTAAATTTGGGCCATTGGATCTGTTCGGGAGAAGACATCTCCCTCATAGTCGTCGGATATGGAGAAGTAGCACGGTTGTTAACCCCTCAAGTCCTTCGAACTTTGTTGCTTCAACAAATTTTAATTCTTTGATGAAAAGGAGGTAAAATACCAGAAGCTCTGAAGTTCTGGAGTGGATCTACGTCGTAGATCACTGGGAGAAGTGCTTGACCGTTGGATTTGTCTAAGGACATATCTGAGTTGTTAGATCAAGAAGAGATCAGGAAGTGAGGCACAGTGGTGAAGATCGGATCCTAGAGGTTTGATCTGCGTGCGAGTGAAGGTGAATCGTAGATCTCATGATAGTTCATAGATTCGGCACTTCGGGAGAAGTGAGTCCTTAATTTTCTAGGAGGGAAATCTCCCGAAGTCTCGAACTCCAGAGCTAATCTAGACCATTCGTGTTTGAGGACACATGTCCGCGGATTAGCAAGTATTTGAGAATTTGACGTTCGGGAGTTTTGGGGTGTAGTGTGGAAAAGTCTCCCAGAGCCCCGAAGTTCCGAAGCTCCGAAGTCCCGAAGTGAATATACGTCGTAGATGATTTGGGAGAAGGCGGACCATTGGATTTCCCAACTGGTTCGGCAGTTCGGGGAAATTTGTTTGAGATTGCGTGGAGTGGAGTTCTCTCCGAAGTCTGAAACCAATCTGGACCATCCATTATCGGAGACATGTGTCCATAGATCATCCTATTTAAAATTTCGATGTTCGTAAGTTCGAGGGTTGTGTTTAGTTCAGCAGCGAAAACCTCTTAAGCCTAGAGCTCCGAATTCCTCAAGCCTCTAAGTCCCAAAGCTCTGGGAAACAGTTGTTCAGAAATTCGACATTCGAGAGTTAGAGTGTGTCCTAGAGTGGTATCTCCCGAAGCCTGAAGTGATGCAATTCTGGAGCGCCAATGTGACATGGCAAGATGACGTCACCTAAGGTGGCGTGGACCTACCCTAACCCTACCACGTATCATCTTATTTCGTACCTTTGACAGGTATTTTGTACCAATTTTGTCCTAACACGTGTCTCTCGTCAGTGGGACCACGTGTCACCACATAATTGATTATTAGCATAACTAAGTGAATACGAAAAGTTCGAAGTTAGAGTGTTTTGATGTGCTCCAGTGTGTGATTTTCTGAAGTCCTGGAGTGACGCAGCATGATGACATCAACAGGAGTGACGTGGACCGGATCGGTAATTCGACATTCAGGAGAGTTTTTGTGTTTTGTTGTGAAGTTCTCTGAAGCCCGAAGCTTCAGAGCGTCGAAGTAATAAATCTCCGGAGAGCGACGGTTCGGAAGTTCGTCGGTTCGATGTTCGAGTGTTATAAAGTTAGATGGTTTGAAATCCTTTGAAGCCCGGAGTTACAAAGTACCAAAACATTGGATGTGACACAACATGATGATGTCACCTAGGGTGACGTGGACTCACTTTTCACATACCATGTGTCAACCTGATTCATGTTTTTCACATGTCATTCGTACCAGTTAGAACATGACACATGTCATCCATCGGATTGAGCTACGAATCATCTCCTTATTTTATTCCATGTAGCACCCTCCTGGTGCGTGGATACTGACGAGACTCTGGGAATTCATCAATTCAGGGAAAACATGATAAGACGAAGGTTAAACCTTCAAAGCACGAAGCTCCGGACAACTTCATTGGTTGGGAGTTCGGAGGAAATAATGGATGCTATAGTCAGAAGCCCCGAAGCTCCAAAGAAGTACCCTCTGGGAGTTCGCCACTTCGGCATTCGGAGGAAATAATGGATGGTGAAGGAGAAACCTCCAAAGACTGAATTTCTGCAGCCCTGAAGTCCCGAAGCTCCGCATAAGCACCTATCAGTTAGCGCTTGGTCACAGCCCGTGGTCACATGCGATTCGGGGTCAAAGAAAAAGGGATAGTGCCCGAAAATTATGTGTTTTTAAGGAAGAAAAGGGGCTTAGAAAGGAAACATGTGGGGTTTTGATTTGTTTGAACCTACACCTAAAGAAGTAATAAGGCCTATGAACCTTATGATAGGATCCAGCAAGGGTCCAAGAGCCAATTTGGCTCTGAGAAAGGAAAATGGTTGTACAAATATTACATCACAGAAAAGACAATTTTCAATTGTCCATAACTTTATGCTCATAACTTAGAATTGAGCAAGGAAGTAGTCATTGGAAAGGTATTGGAAAGAGGATTCCAGGTATTCAACCATAATTAAGGATTGATAAGCTTATATCACAAGAAGTTAGAAAGAATATTGTTGGTGACCATAAAAGGAAAATTGTGCATATATTACCAAAATGGTATATTATGGTTCTAGCTAACATAATTTGTTGTATGCTTGTTTTTGGATGTAATGGTTACATTTAAAGTAGAAAAAGTGCTAAGATGTCTACAGACAGAAGGAATAAGGACAGATATAGTTATTCATGTTACATTTGAGATCTTTAAGAAGTTATTGGATCATGTGTTGGGTTCAATAAGCAGCTTGGAAAACCCTAATGAAATTATTGTTTGGGGAAGACATTCCAGGTGACAATTTATGCACATCAAATGTGAATGTTAGGTGGGGAAAATCCATCTACAATACATGGTAATGCATGAACTATAGGTTCATATGGATATGCAAAGCATGGGAATAAGAAAGGTTTTATGGAATATGAAAGAGTTTGGACCTGATATCAAGAAGGAATAGAGGAACTTGAGGACATAATGTTATGTCAATAATATTCCACAAGAGGATTGAAGGCCGGGACTGAAGAATGTTAAGATAAAGAAGTACATAGTGGGAAGACCTAATCTATATAGATTGATATATCAGGATGTTATTTTTCTGGTAAAGAAATGCATAGTGTATATATGGAGTCAGTGGCAATATATCCAAAGATCAGTCCTATAGTTTGGACATATCACCCCATTATTGCTATCAGAGTGCGCAGTGGAAGCATGGTATGAAGAGAATCATTATGACATGATAGAAGTTGATTATGCATGTCAGATTGAAACCAGATGGGTCAAGACAGAAGAAAGTAATAATTATTCAAGCAAATCTAAGTGCTGATATAATTAGTCAAGAAAATGCTAGATCAATTGCTTCAAGAAAGAAATTGGTGTTAAATGTCCAAGGTTACTAAGAGAACATGACTGGAAATATAATTGGGTCATGTAGGAGTTGAATCAGAGGGATCCAAGTAATAGGGGAATGCTAAAAATTAATATCTGCATAATGTGTGGTTGCAAGTATGCAAAGTAGACAAGGAAAGATTCATGGATGGAGTCAAGTCCTTGAACATCCTAAGATAATGGAAGAAGAGATCATGAGGTAGATATCAAGATAATAGGAATGCATGAAAACAATCCATGAGGGACAGAAAGAATAGAAGAGGATTGTTGATGCATTCCAAAAGTGTTGAAGATATTTCCACAATAGCATGGAGATATCAAGTTGAGAATAATTTAAAATTGAAATGAATTTCTAAAGAGAAATCAATAAGGAACCATGAAGAAGAAAATGGTTATATGCATGGTTTTGAATGAAAAAAGAGATGGTGCCTGACAATAATCCATCTCGAGTGGCATAGAGCCATGAGTGACATTCTCAGGGGGTGGAAGTATCACTTGAAATTATGATGGTAAATTAAAAGTCGTATTTAGTACTTTTAATTAATTCTATGCAACTAGTGAAGGAGGCATATGTGCATCCTTACAGTTTGCTAGAGATTGGCTATGTAAGTCAAGTTTGAGGATAGTTGGAAAAGAGGAGAGAAGGGTACAAGAAAACTCAAATACTAAAGTATTCAGTCAGGAAGGGGTTGAAGTAGTTTCATCCGAAAAGTAACTGGATGTTGAAGACCCAAAGTCTATAAGACAACATGTTTGGAACTGTAATTCGTCCAAGTATGAGTTGGATTAGTTGGATCTAGGAAATAAATGAATGATGAAGGTTAATATCAACATTAGTAATTGGCTAGAAATGCAAAGGTAGCCAAGAGTGATTTGGCTAGAAAGTGCTCACGACATAAATAAGCATGTACAGTGATTACAGTGAGAGCACAAAAAGATTCAAGAATCCAAGAAGAATTGAAGACTTTTGGGATCAGCAAAGAAAAGTGATACAAGAAGAAAGAGGTTGTTGTGATTACTGTAGCAGCAATTATGTTATGGCTTGTTGGATAGCCATACAGAGAAAGGGAGAATTCTTGCATGTTTGCAAGTGTTGTTGATGATGTTGTTGCATATGGAAGGAAGCAACAAAAAGTTGGAATGTTGATTATAAAATTGATAAAGAGGCATGAGAGCTTCTATTGTCATCGGCTAATCATGTAACATCAAATTTATTTAATGGAAGCTATGCAGGTAAGTATTTCTTTGGAAATTATGTGGCATAATTGTCGAAGGGGAATTTAGGTGAGAATTTCCCCATATAGAATATTATAATACACGGTATGGTATTATTTAAATGCATTAACATGAATAATATACCACTAGGTGTGGTAAAGGCTAGAGGCATGTTATAGTTATCCAATCTCCTTAGATTTTGAATGCACACACTGACATAATAGCATGTCATGTTAATTTTGTTATGAGGTAATAACCAAAGAAATAAAAGATAAGAACTTGTTATAGGAATGGATGCCAGGAAAGCTAGTCATGTGTGAGACCAGGATATGGTTGGATATAGAAAGGTTATGTACCACACAAATACCCAATGAGCTTCCTACCTTTAAATAAAACTTGGACTGCAACCTTTTTGCTAACACTAATGCACACCACAGAATTATGTTCTTGGTGTAGTGTTCGGGTCAAAAAGGAAGGAATCAAAATAACCGAGAAGATAGTGGGAAATGTGTGGAGAATGTGTCAAGACATTGGCCAAATTTCCAATTTATGGATGGTGAGATACATGACTTAAATAAAGATCATTCTGAAAATCAATGCAAAGGTGCATTGAATAGATGTGCATTGAGAGTTGCACTCATGCCTAGTAAGTGGCAGAGTTGCACTCATACATGATAGAATTGTATACTTAAATGCATTTGTTGAATGTGTTTTTGTGAGTGCATGCAAATATATTATTGCATGGAAATAATTATACTAACGGCTGAAATGTTGCTAACTCATGGAGTTGAGAACATTTCAATATTTGTTAGACATTGCAACAAGAAAGTTGCAAGTCAAGTAGTCGCATGAGCATTGACTACATAAAAAAAAAAAAAAAATGTTCAGAAAAAGAAGTAATGAACTTATTGATATTAATTATGAACATCCGCATGCATAGAATGATAATTCATTCTATCTAATAAAGTGTTTTGTAGTTGTGATTGAATTGTTTGTTATAGACAATTCTAAGAACACTTCATAAGGTTTTTGTACATATTGAAATGAGACTATGATGTACAGAAAATAATGACAATTTGTTGGCTAAATGCAAGATAGAAGCATTGCAGGAAAAATGGTATTCAGCATGGTGCTTGCTGAAAGCCAGAAGGAAGATTGCATCCTATTATTGCAACAGCAATGAAAAATTATGAAATAGAATTTCATATTTTGGGGAAAAGTTGAATTACTTATGAAATAAGTTAGAGTTCTAAATGAAATATTTTATGTTCTCTCATGATAACTGCATGTGTGATGCAGATGAGATAATATTGATTAAAGTTGGAATGTTGGGAAAGAACAACTATTGTTGAGGACACTAAAGCCCTATAATTGTAGTACCTTGGTGGGGTTATGGTAATGGGTTAGCGCTTTCCTTGTGTGTGAAATACTTGGCAAGATGGATTGTTGAAGGACTGCATAGCAATGAAGGGATGCCTTAGCCTGGAAGGTTGAGTGCAACAAGGAAGAGGCAACTCAAGGATGTTTATGGCATGGTAGTTGCCATAAGGAGGGTGTGTCAAATGGAACAGTGAGCTTAATTATTTTCAGAAGCAGCTCTATGGAATAGAGAAATTAACTTCCAGTTGTAGTATGAATACCAGAATTGGTGTTGGAAAGTAGAGCATTAGATGGATAACAAGCTTTCAATAGATAAATCTTGGATCTTTTAGAAGAATTTGAATTGTACATGTATAAACAAGTTTCACTGAGGACAGTGCAAAAATAAGGGGAGGGGATTGTAATATCCCAAGACCGAACCCCAGATGTAATTGGGAATGTAATTATGTTTTGTAGGCTAGTGAGGCAAGTGATTATAAGCTAGGAGGATTATGTGATGATTAGGCCGGAGAGCCTAGATGCTAAAGGCCAATGAGCCTATTTTTGTATATGTAAATACTCATATCATTAAAATATAAATACATTGTTGTGTGTAGACCGACCACGATAAAATAGAATGGGGGAATAAGCTCCACTAGGTAGGGAAAGGGAAGGGGCTAAGAGGCTAGGAAAAAGGGATAAGCTTGAGGGATTATCTCTAAGGGAATATTATAATATATTTCCTAAAAGACTAAGGTTTGGGAAATAACTCATGTTATCCTAAGTTCCTTTGGGAAAAGCAATGAACTCCAAGTGAAGAGGAACAAGCTCCAAGAGAGCCATGTGCCAATCTTGTCGCATGCAGTTATATGTGGGGAAATCAACTCATTTTTTATTTTATTTTTTGGGGGGGTGTTCCCTTCCATTCTTGCCATGCTTCCCATGCACTCACGCATGCACGCAGGGAGCCATTACCTCCATTGTTGAACTATGATCATGGACGCACCTCTGAAACCTGCAGACATTTGAAATATCTCGTACTTTTCTGTGAAGCACAATGCACTGTACTTTTCCTGAACCAGTACCATGCCTTAATGGTTGGTTGTTGTTGCCAAAGAAATTCCTTGGATGAGCATGGCTTGCTTCCATCTTCTGTGTCCTTAACCGTTTTCGGTTGCTGCCTTCACCTGATTCTATTACTGGTTGACTAGGAGCGGGAGTGAAGAGGTGGGTTGTTAGGCCCGTGGATTGAAGAACCAGGTTGTCAAGCTTATGAGGAACTCTCTCCAGGTGAGAGAGGTTGTTAGGGAAGTGATTTTCCTGGAGGGAGCTCAATTGTAGCTATAGTGCTCTGAGAATTCATGTTTGGCCTATTACTGAAGACCTAGAAGGGAAGTGGGGTAGTCGAAGGATTGTTGAGCAGAGAAGTGATGCACTTCCTGGGGTGGGACAGGCATGTGGGGAATGAGAGGATGTAGATTGTTAGTGTAGGTTGGCTCCTGGGATGAAATCCTTCTTGTTGACTGTGCAACTTCATGTTGTCTCATCCTAGCCTAAGAATATCAATACCCAAGTGGATTTTAGTCCCAGCTCGGGGCTGACCCACTGCTAAGAGTGATGAGCAGTGTTGTCTAAAGGCTGGGAGGTTCATGGAAGGTATGCACGCAGTTGGTGGTATTCTATAAAAAGATAAGTACCATTTATGTGTTCATTTGCATGTTGTGTATTTGTACATGTCTTATATTTATAAGTTTTGCATGTATATGATGTATGTATAGGCTTATTATTATTTCCGCATTAATTTATGTATTAGTATAATGTAATTGTATGTTAAGTTTTATTTGTATGATGTTCTACATGAGTCTTTGAGTGGTATATCCCAGTGGCCTAAGGTCGGGGTGTACTACCAAATCTGTATCATAACTTAACAAGAATGTTTCTATGAGGTAGCATGGCCCGGCCTGGGTAGTCGAGGGTGTTACAACTGCTGAGGGGGGGGGTTGCCAAGGTAGATCATGATGCTATGAGAAATATGGTGAGGGAAACCAGAAATGGTTGAGATGACCCCCACTAGACCAGTACCTTACTGGATTTAAATGATTTGGACCTAGAACAATCCTCTGACCCAGAAATAAATTACCAATCAGGTTGGTAGTTGGGAAGTCCTCCTCAAGAGTCAATGAGGAGATGGGCAGAGTACCCATCTAAAAAATTTCCTGACTTGACCATGAAATGGGGATTCGGACCCACGCAATATTGTTGAGGAAGGAAAGAAAAGAAGGGAATTCAAGGGTAGAGAGGGGGATTGCAAAGGAGATGAGTCGAGAGACCATCTTTCCTGAAGAAGAAGAGCATGTGAAGCTATTTGGTTCTTAAGAGAATTGAAAAATGAGTTGTTCTGGGTACAGGAACTTGTTGGGAATCATCTTCACTATGAGTTGATAAACGGAGTTGCAAGAAGATGAGTCGTTGAGGAAGCACTCATTGCAGACCCCCTTGCTTGGTAGAGGGAGAAACGAGCTGCTAAATTCATGTGGGAAGAGGAGAGTGATCTCTGTCCCTGGTTGTTATTGAACGAGGAGGAAGAATATCTCTCAGAGCATCATGATCTAGCTAGGGGGTGGCCAGCGGTAAATCCATCAAGGAGTGGTTGTGCCTGTGGTTGGGTGGAAACAAGAACCTATCTAAACAGTTGCTTCACTATCGGGTTTCTTGATAAGTAATATTATACCTTGTTTATTAGGATTGAAATGATGGTTTAATATTTGTGTCTATGACTAAAATTTGCATTGTTTGATTGATTATTAGGAATGTTTATTGCTTCTCTATGAACCCCTGCATTTGAATGATTTTTATTTGCCTCTACTTAGCAACAGGAGAACTATCATACGTGGGTCTTTAAATGATCTAAAATTGAAGAAGACTTGAAATCTTGAAATTATTGCAAGTAAATGTTATGTGTTAAAAGAAAATGGATCAACTTTGCAACACATAAATTAAAGGATCACTCATGCAAAATACACATAGACAGCAGCATAATCAATGAACATAAGCACATAAACATAGCAATTGATAAAGGATTTCACCCCTCTCTTGGGCTACATCTCCTGGTCCATCTTCCAATGGATCATTATTATTAATTGCTCAAAGTGCTCAAAAACATGCCTTACAATGCTCAAACTAACCAACTAACTGCTCCAATGGCTTCAGAGCATCCAAAAACCCCTAGCTAGGCTTTTTCGTCACCTCAATCGGTCAAAAAACAAAGAATTTAGGCCTCCTGGAAGTCCCCTCTTCAAGCTTGTTGTCTCTGCATCTACAAAACGCACCCTCCTTGAATGAACCTAGCACACACGCAATATATAGCGTGAAAAACCAGCACCGGGCACAACCGCACCAACGGTGCAAACTGTAGGATGGTTATGGGCACTCCAACCCCTAATCGCCTAGCACCTGGGCACATGGGAAGTTACAATATGACCTCGGGCTCTAAAACCAAACTGTTTGAAACTTAAGCCCCTCTGCGCGCTTCGTATGGTCATATGTATAGAAACATGAAACCACGGGTTATGTGTTTAAAAACCCCGCGCCAACTTTTGAGTGCATATGGTTTATGTCATGGGAATATGCAAAAACAAATGACCGCGGGTCGGGGCTAAGCCCCGGCCCGACCCCCTGCCAACGGCACATAAAGTAAATTGAAATACATATAAACTCATATATATATTACAAGGCACAACGTGTGACCCATTGGTCGGTCGGAGTTTTTGAAAGCTATATGCAGTGGGGAGGTCCAGGGGT